>JAZDUH010000331.1:5450000-5600000 GCA_036419115.1 Scarus forsteni | reverse complement strand
TCGCGCGCACACACGGAGGGAGCTGAAGCGAGCGTCCTGAGGGGTAACGCCTAGTTCACACAGGATGCGCCGCGCGCGGAAAGGAGGCGCCGCACGCGCAGCGCCGCGCTCATGGCGCTTGGCTGTTCACACATGAAGCGTTTTCTGCTGAGCTCTGATGCGCCGATCACAGACATCGACTCAGCTCGGCAGTGATCGGACGTGTCCGTCTGCGCTCAGTTTTCCAAACTTTCTGAGCGCTGTAAACATGTGAGTGTCACTTTTTGGTGACCTGTGGAGAGCCCTTGCCCCTCCCACCTCCCTTCCCTCTCCTTTGTCTCAATTATATCAAGTGAATCTCTGTTCTCTTCCTGATCAACCTCCGTGTGAGTGTGTGACTGCTCATCGGAAAAAAATAGAACGACAAGCAACACCGTCAATCCTTTTTTTAAACTATTGACCGGATTTTCCTGTTCCTGACTTCCTGTCTGGTCCGATCTGCTCTGTCCAAACTTTACAACTGGCGCCTCTTGGCGCCATGCTCATGGAAAAAATAGAGAGAAGCGGAGCGGAGGCGCTCCAGAGCGCTTGAAGCCGTTCAGCGGCGCCTGGCGTGCTGTGTGAACAGTTAAATAGGTTAACACAGGCGCCGATCCAAAACTGCTGTGCGCGGCGCTTCCGTTCCGCGCGCGGCGCGTCCTGTGTGAACCCTGCGTAAGGAGGAAACACACGCTAATGTGAGTAGTGGCACTTAAGATACGGTTCTTAAGCCGTCTGCCACAGTCCCAGTGTGGGAATTTAATGAACAAGGTGTGAGCCCATGAACACCGACGAGCTGATATGTTACATTTGTTTGAAAGTAGTGGCGACGAAGAAGAAGAAGGGGAGGTGCAGCGGAGCCCTGTTCCTTGACAATCTGCTCTTACTGAGGCTTTTGGTCGGCAAAGTAAATATAAATAAAAGCGCAAAATGGTGCGCTCACAGACGGTGTCGTTCGCTACGTTGTCAAAGAAATGCAGCCCTTCAATACGGTTGAAAGCCAGAAATGCTAAAAATGTTTGACAGTACGGATTGACTGGGAGAACGTATATGTCACAAACAATTCAGGAACTGCAAATTCCCTTTTATTTAGCCTATAGTTTTTTGTTGTGTTTTTTTATTGGAGTTTCGTTTTTTCTTTACAGAGAAAGGGTCTATTTTTTGTTTTTTGATTAGTATAATTATTTTTATTTACATGCATTTTTTTCTAAATGAGAGTCCATTTCATTTTCATTGTATTTTTTTCTCTTTCTTGTTTGTTAAATTTATTATATTTTTTGTTTAATTTATTTTATTTAAAAGATCCTGAACTTCTAATTACAGTTAAATACTCTTAAGAAATTAAAGTTTCTTGCTTTTGATATGGTGTACTCACTTTATTATACCATATATCATAGTTACATCAATGAAAAAATGGAAAAAAAAATCAAAAGAATGTTGACAATAATATTGTTTATTGTCAATAATTTTTGGACAATTATCGTCCAGCAAAATTTGTTATCGTGACAGGCCTACACAGAGCAAAAGTGAGCTTCACAATGCTGGAGAAGTTTGTTCCCATAACGTAGAACCTGATGTTACAGCAGCTCACCTTGAGTGAGCTCTTATTAAAGTAATTACGGCTATATTTTATTTCTTATAAACCTGAAGGCGGACGCTCTCTCCTGCCGACCCTGCTGATGACAGATCGCTGCTGGAGAGTCAAACATCTCAGAGCCACAGCGCGCTGAACAGGTGAACAAAAAGGCAAAAGCTTAGTTTTGTCATCTGTTCTGATGTTTCTTACTTTGTGTGAGAGTAGATCAAACAGGATCAGGCTGTTCTCTGACTGACGCTGTCTCATAGGAACATACAGCAGCGCGCAAATACGCACGGATGAGATAGACAGCGGTATCATCAGAGTCTCCACGTCCTGTAAACTTGTTATTTTAGTCTGATTAATCCATTCAAAAAGTCGGCGCAGTTTTAATAAACTAAGTTTATCAGATATCATAATACAAACGTATGATTCATTCACGTTTATTGTTTATTGTGTGTTATGGAGACGTCGATCGCCCAGCGCTCTCATTTTTTCTCATCACTCCTTTTATCCATTGTTTAATCAAGCTTGTAGCTGGAAAAACAACTAAAACTCTTTATTTTAGGACAAAAAAATGCTATAATAGTAAATTGTATTTCAGTAGTCAGTCACTACACGAGCCAGGGAGCTAAGAGGCACTCTAACCGTTTAAAATGTTTACATTTGAAGTGTCTTATATAAATGTCATAATACTTTATTTAAGCCAGATAATAGTTAAGACCAAGAGGCATTGTCATAATATAGTTTTCTTAAAAGCAAAATAAAGGGAGTCTTTTGGAAAGTCAAACTTCTTGTTTTTTTTTAAAGTTATTTTTTCGGGCTTTTGTGGCCTTTATTGATAGAACAGCTGGAGAATGACAGGAAAGCGGGTGAAGAGAGGGGGGAAGACTTGCAGCAAAGGGCTGTGGTCGGGATTGGAACCTACTGCCGCTGCTGAGGTTTGGAAGTCCCCGTACATGGGCGGACGCTCTACCAACTGAGCTAATGTCTGCCCTAAAACTTCTTTTTTTTTTTTTTAATGCAAAATACGAATGCAAAATACGAACCGAAACTGTGATCCCAAAACCGAGATACAAACCGAACCGTGGGCTAACTGAACCGTTGCACCCCTAGTGTATACTGTAACTCAAACGGTGTGTCATTTGCTCATGTGCACGGTTTTTAACCCATACGGAAAAGAAATATAAAAACCTTATAAAATTATTATATGTCAGCATGTTAAATATTTATATTTTATATGTGTAAGACTTATTTGATTTTCTCATGATTTACTCATGAAAGTGGCCACTTTTGCATTGTTTTCATACAACATACTTATAAAAATTGTACATGTTACATTAAACTTTATATATGTTACATATAAAAAACTTAATTGAAAGATATGCTTTCCTTATATAGTCCATATATGTTATTTAGTAATTACCTACATATTTTTACTATGTCACAGGATTAAAATTGTATCCATTACATATGTATTTTTTGTATAATAATTGTAATTAATTTATATGAAATTTTCCATTGTTTTCTATAAGAATGTTTTTCATCATTTTCTCTATACCCTGCTATCCGTTTTGGAGTTGCAGGGGGCTGAAGCTTATTCTGGGGGGCCTATACCAGCTATATACATTCGAGAGGTGGGGTTCACCCTGAACCCAGAAAGGCCCTCCCAGCCTGGAATCGAACCTGGAACCTTCTTGTTGTGAGGCACGTGCTCTACCAGCTGCGCCACCGTGCTGCCTGAACATTTGCTGTTCTCAAAATCTAAAATATCCTATTTGTCTAAAATAATTATACCACTTTGTCAACTTTAACTGTGGTGGTGTGCCAGTCCTCCAGTCCTCTAAATTCAGTATTGGCCAATACTGTGTTGTGTCAATGAAATAACACTGACAGTAGAGACATCTATCTATCTATCTATCTATCTATCTATCTATCTATCTATCTATCTATCTATCTATCTATCTATCTATCTATCTATCTATCTATCTATCTATCTATCTATCTATCTATCTATCTATCTATCTATCTATCTATCTATCTATCTATCTATCTATCTATCTATATATACATATATATATATATATATATGTATATATACATATATATATATATACATATATATATATATATATACACACACATGTATGTGTGACAATGACATTCATCCTATGTATTACTTTAAAGTACAAAATCTATTTCATGTGAATATATCTCTAGCACATTCATACAATTTGTTTTTTGTTTTTTTTTGGGCACCTCAAACACCAAAAAAAATCAGGTGGTACCACCGTCCAAGCAAATGAACACACTGATTAAACTATAAAATTAGCATGTCAGTGATGCTAAATTAAAAAAGAAATGTATGCTGTTGCATTATTTCATTTCTGAAACATTTCAAATAAAATACTTCTTGCAAATAAAACTGTTTTTAATCTGTTGAGGTAGCTCAGAAACTTTTGTCACACAATTTGCAGTTTGCTAAATATCAGGATGGTGCAACTGAAACATTAGACTTTTATTTTGAAGTGAAAACGAGATAACAGTAAAAAGGATATTGCATCATCTAGAGGACCCCAACTGTCACCTGAGACCAGGTGAAAAGTTTTGTAGCTCTCTCTCAAATACTGATAAAAATTCATATTTTTAGTTCATCGGTCGGCTGATACAATTTTCATGCCAGGTGGTACAACCAATGTAATACTATTGAAATATCAATCATAACTTAAAATAACAAATTTCATCTAAAATTACACATACTTAATGACAAAGGTTAATGCTTGTACAGTTGCCTTGGCAGATGCCTGTTTAAACTGAAAATAATTTATAATGTCAGGCGACGCAACCAGTGAGTCAGTGGCACAACTGCAGGGAATGTCACTTTAAGAGGTAAACAGTGGTGCTAGAGTCATTAATAGTTACATTTCTATTTTATTCTTCTAATTTTTAGTTAAAAATGTCATAATTTAAAGCTTTTGTCATAATTATCATTTTGTATTGAGAAATTTTATTTATATCAATGCTTTTAAGGTTCCTGCTAATCGATCAATTCTTCAATGATTCCCTCATTGATTTCTGTAGATTTTTCCTGTGTGCAAATGTTGGCCTGTAGATTTTCAGTGTCAGCAATGTCAAACACATGTCACAGCATAGATAACTTCTTCCGCAAGGTGCTGGTATTTCCGCTCACTTAAAGTTGTCAGTAGGCGCCTTTTGTAAAAGATTAAGCCATAATTCTGATGTTTCTGAACCCTGCCAGTGGGAAGAATTGATAAGGGAATTGATTAACAGAAAGAGTCTTGATATTTATTATTTGATGGAGCTGTTAAAGATTTTCAACTGGAATTGGTGTTCAATTTCCATCCCTAGTAAATATTGAATTAACTAATCATTTACAAAGGTTTTTTTTTTCATCATTGATTTATCTTTAATTAATACAGTTGCATGAAAAAGTATGTGAGCTCTCTGGGATTACTTGGATATCTGCTTAAATCGGTCATAAAATATGTTCTGATCTTCATCTAAGTCACATCACTAGACAAACACAGTCTGCTTAAACTAATATTGCACAAAAAAATAATCTGATTTCATGTTTTTATTCAACACAATATGGAAACAGTCACAGTGCAGGGTGGAAAAAGTATGAGAACCTTTGGGTTTAATAAAATTCCTTTGGCAGCAATAACCTCATCCAAACATTTCCTGTAGTTGTAGATCAGACCCATCTTCTACACCATGTTTTCTGTCATTTCTAATGCGGTCAGGTGGCACAACTGTTCCTCGTCAGTTGGTGTGACCAGGTAAAATAGTAATTTAAACCATCAAATAACAATCTAAAGTGAACCAAAGGAGATAAGTGGGATGAAAATAGTTATTTTATTGAATTCATTTATTTGCAAGTTTTTGATTTAATTTTTTTGTCTTGAAATATAAAATCAAATGACAAAAATGCTCAATATCTGTACTCTAGAGTGTAATTCGCTTGAATAATTGTAGATAAAAAAAAAACGCACCCACAAATTAATAATGTATGAGTCACCACAGACACTTAAGGAATACTTACCCAAAATGTCACATAGAAAAAAACTAACAAAAATATACATATACTTACATATTATTGGTTGCACCACCTGACATTTTCTGGGGTGGTAGAGTTAAAAACACTTCAAAAAAGTAATTTGACATGAAACATGAAAAATGTTAGTTAACAACTGAAATCCATTAAAACGCTTTGTCCTTGTCTCAAAAATCTGCATTATATCCATTTTCAAAGAACTTTTTAAAAATACATTTTTGACCCCTTAAATTTGTCACTGACATATATGTGTGCGTAAATATGTTTTTATAAACACACACACACACACACACACACACACCAGGTTTTGACTATGTATTTACCTTAACACCATACACACAGGCCTTTGAAATGATCAAGAATCAGAGATCTCATCTATGTGCCATTTTACATAGGACCTCCTATGTTTTTATGTTTCTTGCAAAACTTTTAATTCCAAATAATATATGTAGGATAGAGCAGGTATCTACTAAGAATATTGTATGTGTTGTATGTGAAATAGCTGTCATATATAGTACTTGTAAGTATGCAAATTTTATATTTTTCATTTTACAAAACTTCTGTATGGATCTTGTATTTTCTTTAGGATAGAGCAGGTATCTACTAAAAATACTGTATGTGAAATAGCTGTCATATATAATACTTGTAAGTATGCAAATTGTATATTCTTCATTTTACAAAACTTTTGTGTGGATCGTGTATTTTCTTTACTTGTCATGCAAATTATTTACAAGTGTCATATATGTGATACAGTTATTTTGTAAAATCCTACAATGTCTTTTCCATATGGGAAGTGAACAGAGCGATTTATAAAAATGACGAGGCAGTCTTGTGGTTAAGTAAAAGTCTACATTCCTGAGCAGTCCAGCTCTGTTTTCGCCTTTTCTAAATTATTAACTCATCCTGCGGTTTCCTGCGTCGCTTATTCTCCATGATATCAGAGCAATCTGAAGGATCAAGCTCCAAATGCAGTCTGTTAGTGCAGTGGTTCTCAACCTGTGGGTGGAGGCCCAACAGTGGGTCTCAGTGTTGTCAGTGGACGGTGTATAAATCAAAATGTGGCAAAAATGTCTTCAGTGTTCAGAGGCCCTGAGCGGACAAACTTCCATACAGTTTATTTTACTCTGGTGGGCTGTATCAAGTAAATATTAGCCGTTCTATCAGGATCTTGACATGTCTTGTTATCTTAGCATATAAATTGTGGGTTGTCCTATGATGAACTTTTGACTTGAGTTATCTAGAAAACAACTCACCTATGAATGTGATGATGGGAAACAGTGCATTAAGATTTAAGTCTCTTTTTGCGCAAAAATGTTTTTTTTTTTTCAGTATTTTTCCAAGCAAATTAAAGTGGTTGATCTTTTTGAGATTTGGGTCATGATGACTTAACATGGTGAATGTTACTCAGGACAGAGCTGTAGAGATCCACCTCTTCACTGTATGTTTTATCTAAAAAGTGAAATTATCAACCTTTTCCTTTCAACTCCCAAACTCATTTCTTTAATAGCAGAATGTGAGCATGCATAAATAGATACTTTCTTATACAGTCATGCTGTCCTGTGGTCCTGCTTCACATTTCTCTCAAAATGCATCAGCTTGATGCCTTTAAATATGAAATATTCCAAATTTTCTTACAGGGAAGCATGCCCCCTAGAGGTGTCATAGCCTTCACATTTTTAAACCCTGACCCATTTTCATGCCAGATATTTTCTCCTTATGTAGCCTCAGTAGCCCTACTTGATCCCATTTGTTTCACTCACCTGTGTCTGTGTATAGGTGTGGTTTTTTACTTAAGTCCTTGTCCACGCCTCTGAGTTAGGCTGTTAGTTTGCTATGTTCTCTGTGTTATTTAGCTGTGTTGGATTGGTATGTGTGCATTTTTCTGTTGAGAATAAGGCTGTGAAAGCTTTTTGCAGTAATTTGCATCATTTTTCCTACTGTGCTGCAACACCATATTTTAGGGCTTCCTCACCTATCAAATCCCACTTTAACCACTGTCTATGACCGACCATGTGTGTGAACAGAAAATTCGTATGACTGCGTTTATAGTTTAACACGATCTCTCGTTCACAATGGCAATTGGAGGCAATGCAAGAATGTTAGTTATTCAGTTCCAGACCAATTAATTTCTACAAATTTCTGAAAATCAGCTACAACTTTATAGTAACTGATCATTTTTTATTTTATTTCTTTTGGTGAACTTCTCATGTTTCATACATCCCCCCCCTGCTATTTTTTTCCTGCTTCAAGCCCTGCAATAATACAAAGCCTCTGTTTAGGAGTAGAACTCAGAGTATTCCTTGATAATGAAAACATATTGTCATCTTATTTGAACTTCTGATTATCAATCCCTTAAATTCTTTGCATCTGATCTGCCTGTCCCAGCACTCCTATCATACTATTGAATAATCTCAATGTCTCTAAAAAATTATAAAGCCTACCGATCGCTTTAGGTCGTGATTTCCCTGCTTTTATTAGAATTTCTGTATGCACAGATCAACGCTAAGTGATCACATTAAAACATACCCTTGAATCTAAGCTACTTTGATGGACTATACAGGAGCGAGGCATCTAATTGGCTACAGACATTTCTCTGTTAAAAAAAGGAATTTGTGAATAGTAGCTCATCAGGGGAGTCTGAAATAGTCCACACACAAATGCAGCGAGGTTCACAAATAACAGTTTGCAAATGAGCAATTTGTGTGTGAATTTTGCTTTAACTATCTGTGAATTTCTATTACATTTATATGAGTTGATATGCATTTGTGTGTGCATTGAAATGAATTTGAGTCCTTCTGTGTGTGCATTTGGGAATCCATGTGTGTGCATTTGTAAATTTGTGTGTGCATTTGTGAGTCCTGTGCACATTTGTGCACAAATGTCAAGAGCATATGAAGAACTTGACAATAAAGCAGACTTTGACTTTGACATTTGTGTTTATTGAGACTCCATATTCTTTCTTGTCAGAGTTGAAACTCATGTCACATCAATGTTTGTTTGACAGATCCTGGCTGGACCAGTATCAACAGAGGGGTCCTGATATGTGATGAATGCTGTTCTGTCCACCGCAGCTTAGGCCGGCACATTTCCATAGTCAAGCATCTGAGGCACAGTGGATGGCCCCCTGCACTGCTCCAGGTGAGATATTGGTAAAGAATAAGTCAGGAAAAAAAAGAGAAAACTACATGACCGCATTAAATGAAAACAAAAACAGAAAGAATGTGATTATTGAAATGAAACCCAGTATTTTATAATCATAAACGCTCAAAGACAACTCTAAAATGATCAGACCTCAAATTAATTTAGAGTGTCGTTTGGACACTGACAGCTGAGAACTGTTCTACTCTGTTATCAGCTTTGCAGAAGGTATATGCTCATCACATCAGATGTAAGAATTACTGTTGATTGAATGCAGTTATGCAATATTGCACAAGGGCTGTAGGGTGACTTAATGAAGATTTTCAAACATGCACATTCATGATGTTTGGCCATCATTTGAAACATTGCCCCTTGTTTTTCAGATGGTTCAAACTTTGGCCAGTAATGGGGCCAACTCTATTTGGGAACACAGTCTCTTGGACCCTTCTCAGGTGCAAAGTGGGCGTAGGAAACCTAACCCCCAGGACAAAGTCCAGTATGTATTCTTCGAGAAGGCTAAGAGGTTTATTGTTCATGAATATAATGGATGTATTAATGAGAAAAGAACAAAGGCATCGAGATTCTCCTTGATACCTTCTAAACTGTAGAAGTGTAAAGGTGCATATATTAATCGCAAATCATCATGTCCCAACAACAAAGGTTCATTGCATGCCATCTAAATGGATTTTAAAAGGGAACCCACACAGCTGTATATCATAGTCGGTCCAAGTGGTGGCAATACTCATATCTGATTATCACAACTGTTGAATGTCTTTTATGGTGTCACGGCTGATTCAATCACATGTGGATATATAAGCACAGCTGTTGACCCTTGACAGGTCATACATATTCAAATGCATCTCCCATGGTCTCTTGTGGTCAGATTCTGCTGCTTTGTATGTCAATAAAAAAGGGAATCATTTAACTTAGAAGAACATTTAATTGCATGAAGAAGAAAACATGACGCAGACTGTCCACAGGGGTAGGAGTCGAGCTTTGTAGAGCTGAAGGGAAAGGGGGAGTGGGTAATCACAGAGTGAAGTAATGTTTGATAACGCTGCTATATCATAGAGCCTGATGTTTCTCCTTGTCAATTCTGTGAATTATTTGTGAGACATATAAACTTAACATTTAGTTTTAGTATTTGTGATTTATTTCAGAGAGATTAACCCACCATTTACACAGGTTTAACTTTATGAAGTTGCTTAACTTGTCCTATTTTGCAGCCCAACCAAGTCAGAGTTCATCAGAGCAAAATACCAGATGCTGGCATTTGTGCACAAACTGCCTTGCAGAGATGATGATGGCGTAACAACCAAGGACCTCAGTAAGGTGGGAGCGTAGTATTAACAGTCTAGGGGTGAAATAATTATGTGATAAGGTGTTTGCACTAAATGTTTTTGATTAGCTGTTTTCATAAGGTCATGCAACAATAAATGCTTTACGAAATTGTTTACCAAGATTTTAGTTTTTTACACTGCACCAAACAATGCTGCCATTCAATGCTGTTGTCTCAGTGTGTGTGTGTGTTAAAGTAACAAATGTTATTGAGAATGCGTGCTTGGTGAACGTCATCAGTTTCATACACATACCTAACAGGGCTGTTTCATCCAGTTTGCTCACCAAGTCACACAGAATATTTTACATGTGTCACTAACTTCTCTCTGCTAAACTGCTTAAAAACTTAACATACAAAAAAAAACTGGTGTAATGACACTGCAAAATTCTTGACATGAGCAAGCTGTGTGCTAAGTGCTATAAATGGATGATAGCAGACCGCCTGTATGGAAATGTTCATGTGCACTGAAATCTGTTGATGTCTATTGCAGAGTTACTTTTTAAGATTCATAACAGTGTAGCGATTATTTTCTGGATATTACTGGATATTAATTTAGGGAATTAATATTCATTTCATAACCAGTTTTGCTCTCGTTATTTAGATTAGATTAGATTAGATTGTACAATTAATCCCTTTGGGAAAACTCCCTCAGGGAAATTATGATTCCAGTTGCATTACATTCTAAATAAAAGATAATACTTGTAGGCTACTGCTGCTGCTCCTTCCCATCCTCTGTTTTCCTGTTACTCCTCAGCCCCCCAATTGAGGAGTTATACAGTCTGATGGCCTGAGGGACAAAGGAGTTTCTCAGTCTGTTGGTCCTGCATTTGGGGAGGAGCAGTCTTGCGCTGAACAGGTTCATATGGTTGTTGATGACCATGTGTAGAGGGTGATTGGCATCATCTAGAATGTCCAGCAGTTTGTCCAGTGTCCCCTTCTCTGCCACCGTCACCAAAGAGTCCAGCTTCATGCCAACCACAGAGCCAGCCCTCTTGATCCCTTTAGAGGGCACCATCCTTTTTATACAAAAAAGGCAAAATTAACTTAATTAAATGATTTATTAAAGAGACTGTGAGGAGTTTTTAAGTAATTACAAAAAAGTCTCACTTTTAGATGTATGCCTGATCGAAATACACACTTTATGATGAGTTTTATAGCATCTAAATAGGTTATCTATAAATGCTATTCTT
Source organism: Scarus forsteni (assembly GCA_036419115.1). NCBI lineage: Eukaryota > Metazoa > Chordata > Actinopteri > Labriformes > Labridae > Scarus > Scarus forsteni. The sequence goes on along the minus strand of JAZDUH010000331.1, from coordinate 5,588,664 downwards.
TAGCCTCCTGGTTGGGTCGTACAGGGCTGGACTGGCCTGGATACTCAACTTCAGGAACAAGACAATTAAAACTAGAGCAAATTTATATTATTTTATTATTTATATTACACGTCTGAGAGCGCCGGGCTGTAAGTAGCGATCTATAGCCGTCTACAACTACGATAATAACTTTTCCCCGCATTGCTTGTTGTCACACATCAAAAACTACCGCTACGTAACTAGAAAGAGATACATTACCTCGTCGCTTTGCATCCTGTAAGTTGTTGAAAAAGAACTTGTAAAGCAATGCAGAGTTCTGAGGAAGGTCCGAGCTGCATTTATCACAACAAACAAACACATTTGGCTTCACGTCTCCGGTGCGTTGAAGTTGTAGTCAGAAGTAGGAATTTTGAGCTCCGAGTGGCAAACTAAAACTGGAACGTCCCCCGAAGTCTGAATTTCCTACTGGGAACTCGGTGAAACCTCGCCACCCCGAGGTGTCAATCGAAGATGGATGCCCCCAGTGTGAACAGTTATTTAGCTCCTGTGATAATCATTTTATTTGCACTTCTGACTGGGGTGTGTCGCTCTAGATCAGCTGTGTACAAAGTATTGTTAGACTTATATTTACAAAAATGCTGCCATAGTGATAATCACATTCTTCATACAACAACGTAGGGCGTGCTGATAACAGCTAACAATAGCCTGGTAGTTAGGCATGTTTTTTTCTGACTTCAATTGGAACGCCGATAAGTCAGAGATGATGTCACTCCCATTTCCGAGGTTACAGGAATGCAGCATTACGCCGGCGATAAATTCTCCTCATAGCACCTTTAATTATTTCATTTAAATTAGATAAATCAATTTAGTGAAACTTTATCAGCTTAATCAATCTCAAGTCTAAAGACAGAACTCCCATGCAGTGATGTCAATCTTCCAAATAGAATACCAACAGACAGAACTTTAAATATAAAGGTGATTTATTAAAATGAATATATAAGACAAAATAAAATAAAAAAGAACACTTAAGAAGGAATAAATGTCAGAGTTAATCTGATCAATGATGTTGTCAATCAGGAAAGAAGATATGAACCCTCAAGGAATGAACTCTGTACAAGCCTGCAGAGGCTTCGTTCCCACCTTGTTCAGTTTTGTACTTGTACTAAACTTGAGCTAAACAAATAAACTAAACTAAACTAAAGGAACATTTAAGCATATGGAGTGGTTATAGAGGACTAATTTAACAAATTAACCTACTTGAGATAGGTCAAATAAAGGGGAAATTATGTGAGAATTAAACCAAGACACACTCAAACCCATCTGAAGGAATACAGAACCGTCTCACTTTATGCAGCTTTTATGATCAGATTTCAAACTGGTCCTGAGCTACTGGAGAGCCTGGAGGACTGTTCTGGTTTTGGGTTGTCCCAGAGGGAGGCTGAAGTCCACACTCTATCCAGCGCGATTGGATCCAGGGAGGTTGTTCTGATGTGAGCTGGTCTCAAGAAATACCATCTTAGATTGGACTGGCAGGTTCTGTTTAAGGTGAAGCTGGAGCTTGGAGCGTTGATGTCTCGATTGTAAAAAAAAAAAAAAAAAAAAAGATTTTCAACTAATTCCAAAAATTAAGAATTCGTTGGTCAGACAAATACTATTCTAAAATTAATAACGAAAGTCCATTTACTATGAAGCAAATCTTTGAAGTGTTATAGCCTACTGGCTTGTAAAGAAAATCGGCAGGCGTGTCACAAAAACGTAGTCAAAAGAATTAAGGATAAATATGGGAGCTGAATAGACGTAAGACAAAGAAGAGGTCAACGAAGGAGAAGAGGAGAAGAAGAGCATAGGAGAAGAGAGAGCAGAGCACGTGTCTCTCTGGTTTTAAGCTACTCGCAGGGGGAGGGCCTTTAGATGAGTAACAAAACTTTATCAACTTATATTTGGCCAAAATTAAGTTGTATTTTGATTGAACATCCAATAAAAGCACCCCAACTTGGTATGAAATCTCATGGTGATCAATTTGATACCAAATACTATAAATCTAAAGTATAAGAAAGAATTAAGCAATTCAAATTGTATTAAAAAGTCAATCAAACAAAATAGATGTGGTTAACTTAAGACATATAAGTTAACATGCCTTTGGGATGGTATGCCACCAAAACTTAAGGTGCAGAAATCCTATTATAAGCATTCTTCAATGAAACAGAGTGAATGAAATAATGCAGGGTACAGAGTACAGTTCTGGAGGGGAAAGATACCTTCTCAGTTTCCACTGAGAGGCGCTGTTAGTTTGTCAGAAAGCTTTCACAAATAATCCAACTTTTTCATAACTTTGGGATTTTTAGAGCTAAAAACACGCAAGTCACATCATTAGAATACATTTGTCATGACAGGATAAAATATCACATTGTTAAATGTGTCCATTGTTTCATTTAAAGAGTTTAAACGGTTTGTGGTTTTTCTGTGGCTGGATAACATCTGGACAGAGATAGGAAGAGCAGATGAGGGTTCTGAATGGCCAGGGAGGTCAAAGGTCAACTTCGATGCCACCTAAGAATAATTTAAGACACCCTTGTACGTGGGTTGTTTGGATACCCTATTAGGTCTCCGCCAATCGCTGTTTAGGAAGGAAGTCCAGACTGATAAATACATCTCTTACATCTACACAGTTTCTGGTAGTTGGCGGGAATTAAAGACAGACTTGATGGCGCCACATGTCTCTAGAGGGGTTACGACCATGGTCCATGAAGACAGAGTCAGGGAGGAATGGAGTGTTTTGTCCCTTTAGAGTTTCTACAGTTTTTCAGTTTTCAGCTTGCTATAACAGTTTGAACTTGACTGAGCTAATAAACACACCGTTTCTTTGTAGCCCAATGTTTAATCTCCCTCTTTTAAAACCATGTTAGTCTTTTTTGACACCATGTCTTTTTTTTTCTTTTTTTTCAAAGCAACTCCACTCAAGTGTGCGGACAGGGAATTTAGAGACATGCCTACGGCTTCTGTCCCTAGGTGCTCAAGCCAACTTCTTTCACCCGGTCTGAAAAATTCTACTTGTATATTAATCCCTTGATAAATAAAACATATTGTTTAGTTGCTCTCTTTATGTTTGATCTCATGATATGTGTTTCTTTCTGACCACCTAGGAAAAAGGCACTACACCGCTTCATGTGGCAGCAAAGGCAGGCCAGATCCTGCAAGCTGAGCTGCTAGTTGTGTATGGCGCTGATCCTGGAGCACCTGACATTAATGGTCGCACACCTATAGACTATGCAAGGTACTATGCAGACTATACAGCAGGGACTCAAATGAATAACACAGCTAAGGTTCAACAACCATTTCAAAATTACATTTTTGTAAGAAAAATGTTTGGTTAATAACTATGAAAAAGATTTAATAAAGACAATATTGAGATCAACTTGCTTTTGTATCTATGTTTAAGGCAGACGGGCTATATTGAGCTAGCAGAGAGGCTTGTAGAATGTCAGTATGAATTGACGGACAGACTTGCATTCTACCTTTGTGGACGTCGACCAGGTAATCTCCTTCACAAGTTTCTGACCCAGTTGAACACCTTAAAGCAGATTGATTTCTTTACTGGAAATATGTAGTCATTTTATCCAAGCTTTTATAGTCTGATCTCCTCCTGTCTTCTTCCCCTGTCCCAGATCACAAAAATGGCCATTATATCATTCCTCAGATGGCAGACAGGTATGGGCCTTGACATAATGGCATTGTCACTTTGTCAAGTACTTTTGGCTTTCTTGCATGACATGGTTTAATTGACTTGAACCTTGCAGCTGCCTGTCAAGACATATTTTTTTCCTGTTTCACCTTTGCATTGATTAATTCAGAGGTGTGAATTTTCTGGAATTATTCAGAAATCCTGATTTCTGATAAGATAAATTCTGATAAGCAAAATTCAATATAAACGTATTCAATATAATTCAGTATAAACAGTATTTGTCAACCAACAACTGTTAAAGCATAAAAGCATGAAGGTACAAAGATTCTTATAGGCTCACAGGTCTAAAGTTTCCCCTTGAGGTCTTGGATTATTTGAAGTCAGAGCACATACAGAAATATTCTGGAAAATTCACAGTGGGCAAGGGGTTGGTACCGTTTTGTGTCCCCCAACTGGTGAGCATTTGGTGCAGTTGCTGCGAATAGGATTGAGCTAGATTCTTCTTTCATGTTCACCCAGCCTTTGTTACTGTTTATGCATCCCCAAGTAGTAGACTTGAAGTTCATTTTATTAAGTATGTTTGAGTGTAAGTATAGCAACTAACCATGGACCATGTACCTGTAGTGTAGCAGAAAGTATTCTAATTAAATACTTCTTTGTACTAAATTGGAACATTTTAAAGTTCATGAAAGATACTTTTAAGTATACTTTATAGGGTCATTTTAGTTTACAAAAGTACACTTTGAAGTATACAACAGGTACATTTATCCATACACTATTAGTATACTAGGTATATACTTCTAGTCAACTTTTTAGTTTATTGAAATATACTTTTATGAACCAAAAAACCAACTATTTTTTTGCTATTTTAAATGTTTACTTTTTATACTTTAAGTATACTCTAAAGTTCTACATTCTTGTCGCCACCCCTATCCACAGATTACACAAAAAAATTCTTTATCACAGTAAAAACTGTAATAGACTAAATGTGAGATACGACAGTGCTGTATGATTGAAAGACGGTGCATTTTGTTTAATTATGACTTGGTTATTTTTTTATTAAACGGCTTCACATCAAATGTCTGCCTTTTATCCATGTGCCACTGTTGTGTTTTAGTTGAGATACGTACTAAATAAGACAGATCTGTTTGTAAAGATTCACAGATCAATATACAAAGTACTTTCATATTGTGAGGTTAAAGAAACAAACTGCTATTGGTGGCCTGATATTGTTAAAACAAAATTAACTCATTTTGAAAAAGAATGCACTGTGTACATAACACCATTGCCAGTTTTAGTATTAAAGTGTAAGTCTGAGAACTTATGTACTTAGTTTCAGGATTTTCTTAATACTTTTTAGTATACAGTGGGTACGGAAAGTATTCAGACCACCTTAAATTTTTCACATTTTGTTATATTGCAGCCATTTCCTAAAATTATTTAAATTCAGTTTTTTCTCACTAATATACACAAAGCACCCCATATTGACAAAAAACAACAGAATTGTAGAAATTATTGAAGATTTGTTAAAAAAGAAAAACTGAGATATCACATGGTCATAAGTATTCAGACCCTTTACTGTGACACATGTTTTTTTAACTGAGGCATTGTACATTTCTTCTGATCATCCTTGAGATGGGTCGACACCTTCATTGGACTCAAGCTGTGTTTAACTGTATTGATTGGACTTGATTAGGAAAAGCACACACCTGTCTCTATAAGACCTTTCAGCTCACAGTGCATGTCAGAAGAAATGAGATGCATGAGGTCGAAGGAACTGCCTGAAGAACTCAGAAACAGAATTGTGGAAATGCACAGATCTGGCAAAGGCTACAAAAGAATTTCTGCTGCACTTAAGGTTCGTAAGAGCACAGTGGCCTCCATTATCCTTAAATGGAAGAAGTTTGGAACAACAGAAACTTTTCCTAGAGCTGGCTGTCTGGCCAAACTGAGCAATCAGGGGAGAGAACCTTGGTGAGAGAGGTAAAGAGGAACCCAAAGATCACTGTAGCTGAGCTCCAGAGATCCAGTGGGGAAATGGGAGAAAGTTCATGTAAGTCAACCATCACTGCAGCCCTTCACCAGTCAGGGCTTTATGGCAGAGTGGCCCGACGGAAGTCTCTCCACAGTGCAAGACACATAAAAGCCCGCATAGAGTTCACCATAAAACACATTGAGGACTCCCAGACTATGAGAAATAAGATTCTCTGGTCTGATGAGACCAAGATCGAACTTTTTGGCCTTAGTTCTAAGAGGTATGTGAGGGGGAAACCAGGCACTGCTCATCACCTGCTCAATATAACCCCCACAGGGAAGCATGGTGGTGCAGCATCATGCTGTGGGGGTGTTTTTCAGCTGCAGGGACAGGACGACTGGTTGCAATTAAAGGAAAGATGAATGCAGCCAAATACAGAGATATCCTGGATGAAAACCTTTTCCAGAGTGGTCAGGATCTCAGACTAGGCCGAAGGTTCACATTCCAACAAGACAATGACCCTGAGCACACAGCTAAAATAATGGAGTGGCTTCTGAACAACTTCCTGACTGTTCTCCTATGGCCCAGCCAGAGCCCTGACTTAAATCCAATTGAGCATCTCTGGAGAAACCTGAAAATCCACCAACGTTCACCATCCAACCTGACAGAACTGAAGAGGATCTGCAAGGCGGAATGGCATTGGATCCCCAAATCCAGGTGTGAGAAACTTGTTGCATCACTCCAAAGAAGACTCATGGCTGTATTAGCTCAAAATAGTGCTCCTACTCAGTATTGAGCAACGGGTCTGAAAACTTATGACCATGTGGTATTTCAGTTTTTCTTTTTTAATAAATCTTCAAAATTTTCAACAATTATGTTGTTTTTTGTCAATATGGGGTGCTTTGTGTATATTAATGAGGAAAAAAATGAATTTCAGTGATTTTAGGAAATGGCTGCAATATAACAAAATGTGAAAAATTTAAGGGGGTTTGAATACTTTCCGTACCCACTGTAAGTCAAATATACTTCACTATACCATTCTTAATATACCATTTTTAAAATGTAGTCCAGAAATGTAAACTCAAATTATACTGCCTCTGTTTTAATGTAAAATAATTTTACTGATACACTTGAATGAATTAGTTTTTGCTAAGCGACCAAATACACTTAGGATTAATACTGAGATCTACCTGTCAATATTAAAGCATATAATGTTGCTTTATTAACTATCCCCACTTTGTTATTTTTTACATCATGTCCGGGGTTCTGAGACTACCAACATTCCACCCACCTACCTAACCCCCAAATTCCACTGGACATGAAAGCGACGCGCAGCGTCCTTGAAACGTACTGCGGAGCACTTCACTCCCATTGTAGTTTATCGGGCAAATTCCACTGCACGCGCTGCGGCGCTTCCAAACCTCGTAAATTCCCTGTGGTTAAGGAAAACTTCTTGTAAAATTATGCAAAATCAATGCAACAAAGCCCTGCTGTCAATGCACCTTTGTTTCAAATACACACATATGTAGACACATGCACAGACACACACTGCTGTGCTTCATTGCTGGCTCAGGGTACCTCTTTCTCAACTCTTATCACACCTCTGAAATTACGTCAGACAATAGAGTAAAGAGGGGCACAACACAGACCTCCATTCTGCCTCTATTGCATTCTCAGCAAAGGCAAAATATTACAGGGGGTAAATGTTATGGCAGCCTGGTCTGGAATATTTCAATGGTAGCCTGCCTGAAATTATAAGTATGTTTTGCTCAGATGGAAGAAATTCTGACACAAGTTTTGCCACATGCTCCTTAAGTGGTTTATAGGTTATTTTATTTCTTATAATAAAAGTTGTTTTGATGAGGCTTCTCTACCCCTCTCTCTGTTCGTTTCATCTCTTTTCTCACTAATCTTCTGGTCTCTCCTGTTTGCTGTGCTTGGTGGAGACAGAGCTCGCCCTAAGTGCCCAACTCAGAGGTATCTTTTTCTTGCTACTTTTTCAAGAATCTTTTCCTTCATTTCAGTCCAGCAGTCTCTGATATCCATCGTCTGGGGATTTCTCTTTAGTGCATCTCATTTAATTTTTACAGTGGGTTGATCATTAGGCGTTGTAGTATTGACACTAGAAAACTGAGTTATACAAGAAGTTTTAAGGGAGTAAAGAAATTAGGTGATCAAATGTGTTAATAATGTAAGGTTGTAAACCTCCTTGATGTCATAAATCTGTAGAGTTCCCAGTAAGTAATTGAGTCCCAAGTCATATGTCAGGTCGTGCATAAAATCTTGAACCTGTTGCTGGTAACGTTTTATTCTGTAAAGATCATTGCAGTCCACAACCACTTTAAGTGAGAGAGGATCATATTTGATTGAAATTTATACTGCTTTTTAAGATGTCTAGCTACAGCCTGGAAGGTCAAAGATGTACCCTATGAATTTAAGTGAATATTAACTGTCACTGGGGTTAAGGTGGCTCGAACTGGCCATCTCCACTACATTCAGTTCTTGTGATTTGTTATCCAACAAACCTCCTTAAGAATTTAGCTCACCTCTCCCTATCACCTCTCTCTAATCCAAGCACTTCACAATCTTGCTTAATCTTCTTTTTCTATGCATCAGAGGTGAGAATTGCTATTGAATCATGATATAATATCACGATCCTTGAGTCCTGATTCGATTTTGTTCTCAATATTTAATGATATGCTTAGTACTATGTTGCTTGGCATAAATTGCAATTTTATAATTCTGTCATTTGCATTTACATCCAAAAATAAATGGCCTAAATGTATAAAATTAAAGTAAGAAAAATATTAAAGTATAATCACCATATCGATTCAGTTTTGTTTAAAGCAGGACTAAAACCCACAGAATCATGTCCACGTATAGCCAGTTAATGTTACTCGTTCTGCTGTACTCAGCCTCTTATCAACCTTTGGCTTCACTCCACTGAAGACCTTTAATGCAGCTGTTGTTTAAGTGATTACAGATCGCACACACGTGCCCAACCAGCATTTTTTAAAATCTCTTGTTTTTCACAATATGGTGAGGCCCTGAGTCTTAAAACAAAAAGTTATTAATAGATTAAGGTATTTTTCAGATCATTCAGAACTGAGAAGCAGCTTTGACAAATCAGCAATTTTAGCGTAGCATTAGCTTTGCCGTCATTGGCTTTTTGATTTCCTGGGTGATTTCAACGTTTCCACGTAAATGGGCATAAAACGTTTCCACGTTTTATGCCCATTTATTATGTCCCTTTTAAAGTCCATAATCATTCCACACAATAGATTTAAACTCTGATAGTAAATTTTATTGATCTCTCTACTATGCAGCCGTGTTTGTTCTCAAACATCTAACTCTAAAGCTGGGCATCCGCTGTGCGATTTTTGCCCCTTTTTGACACGATTTTCACCTGTGCGACTATTTTGGGGATTGGGCTGAGTTTTGGCTCAATCGTGCGTCTCACATCATGCAGTATACACGAGGTAATGAGAAGCAATTAACACCTCAAGACCACCTCCCGATTGATCGGATGAAAATGAAACCTGTTTGAAATCCTGGTCGCCCCTCGTGAGGCTGTCACACTACGCATGCGCAAATGTAGATACGGAAGAGAAAACAAATGCACAAGACAGAGCAGCATGGCATCACAGCGGACTTGGACCCAAGCAATGGAGGGTCGACTTGTTGAGCTGTGGCAGGCATAGTGGAGCCTATTCGGGCAATGTGTTCTTGTTTATTCATTCACATCTGTGAGCATCCGACCACTTCCTACTTCTTCTTCTTCTACTACTAGTACTTTTAACGTTGCTGTCTGAAAGTCTATTCACAGAGCGCTGGAATTTACATGATGTATATGAACGCTCCATCATGTACACTATTCGCTGAGCCCTCATATTTACATGATGTAGTTGAATGCCCCATCATGTGAACTGCATGTGTACAGCGTATGCTGGCAGCCTTGTTTTGTTCATACTCAAGAGGATGATGAGAACAGACAGAGCAATCTGATTCTTAGTTTGTGTGCGTTTTATGGGCATCAAGTAAGTTCATTGTTACTATTTCTTCTGATTGTGAATGCATGTTGTACATTTCCTGTTTATTATGTTTAGTGCACCATTTACGATTTTTATTTGTTTAGAGGTACAGTAATGACATTGTTTTACAGACTTATTTTGTAATTCCTTCTTCTGTTCCTGTTTGGACCACACACACACACACACCGAAGTATGTACATACGTCTGTACCTACTGTTGGATGAATAAAGCTGACAAAAGGATTCTCTGGCTGGAATCTTTCCATAGTGTTTGCAGCCCTAATTGAACCCTGTCCATTTTACAGTTGCATTTCCAGATACAAGAGTCTGACGTGTCATCATTGATGTATTATAAGACTTTATATTATAAGTTCTTATAATACACCCATGCGTGTCATACATGGACGAACAGTGTGAGCAGTCAGATCGCGTCCGAGCATCGGGTCGAATAGTGTGAGAAGACGAATCGTGAGCTGTGAACTGTTAACCCCTGCGATTCACTTGTACAGTATGAGCAGCAGCTGAACACCGCGATCGAAGGAGTTGTACATTGGATGCCCAGCTTAACACTAACTGTCCTGCACAATGAACGTCACCCATCTGATCTGATCTAGCTCAACAGCAGCCTCATGTGGGCTGAATGTGTAATTGATTTTATTTCTGTGTAACCAGAAGCTTCATTGAATCTTGGAAATCAATTCATCAAAATATTATCACTGTTGCTCTTGAATCAATTTTATATCAACATTCCAAGTTTCTGTGGTGTATCTGTTTTTTCCCCTTCCGAACAATACATGTTCTCTTTTTCTCCCCATCTTAAGTTTCATCTTTGTTTTTCATTTTACATCATGGTGCTTGTTTGATTGCTGTCCTCTGTTTTTTCTAGTCTTGACCTTTCAGAGTTGGCCAAAGCTGCTAAGAAGAAGCTTCAAGCAGTGAGTTTTGTTGAATCATTTGATTAAAATCAAACCTTATAGTACAAGAATTACAAAACCTAAAACCAGTGAAGTTGGCACATTGTGTAAATCATAAATAAAAACAGAATACAATAATTTGCAAATCCCTTTCAACCTATATTCAATTGAATACACAGCAAAGACAAGATACTTAACGTTCCAACCATAGACTGTAAAAAACATGGACGCCATGACACTGGGCTCAAATTGAAGCCTCCACGAAAACTGCTCCCCCTGGTGACTGGCTGCAGTATAGGTCAAATTTCCGTCTCCCCCATTCATCTGAACGGGCCGAAGTGAAACTTCAAAAAATTATTACACCCCGTACAAATATTTCTCCCATCCGTATGCTGCGGTGATATGAAAGTATTATTGGGCTGCGTGTTTTCCAAGTCCTCTTTTTTCTGAAAAGTTTCTTTTTTATAAGTTATTAGACTTTAAAAATAACCGCGGTTTACGGCAGCTTCACAATGATTGTGTACGGCGTATGCTGCGGAGTGTTGCGACCGTTTACGACAGCTGCGTCCGGATTATGGCCCAAATTCTCTACTGGTTGCACAATGGCGGCGCCCAGACGGGGGATATTTAGGCTTCAAATCCGTTACATGGTAGAAGGCGGAGCCACGCTATCCAGTTCTTATAATACATCCATGGTTCCAACTGGTAAACTGTGATATTTTTGTGCAAATATTAGCTCATTTGGAATTTGATGCCTGCAACATTTTTCAAAAAAGCTGGCACAAGTGGCAAAAAAGACTGAGAAAGTTGAGGAATGCTCATCAAACACTTATTTGGAACATCCCACAGGTGAACAGGCTAATTGGGAACAGGTGGGTGCCATGATTGGGTATAAAAGCAGCTTCCCTGAAATGCTCAGTCGTTCACAAACAAGGATGGGGCGAGGGTCACCACTTTGTGAACAAATGTGTGAGCAAATTGTCCAAGTTTGAGAACAACATTTCTCAACGAGCTATTGCAAGGACTTTAGGGATTTCATCATCTATGGTCCATAATATCATCAAAAGGTTCAGAGAATCTGGAGAAATTACTGCACGTAAGCGGCAAGGCCGAAAACCAACATTGAATGCCCGTGACCTTCGATCCCTCAGGCGGTACTGTATCAAAAACCGGCATCACTGTGTAAAAGATATCACCACATGGGCTCAGGAACACTTCAGAAAACCACTGTCAGTAACTACAGTTCGGCTACATCTGTAAGTGCAAGTTAAAACTCTACTATGCAAAGCGAAAGTCATTTATCAATAACACCCAGAGTGCCGCCAGCTTCGCTGGGCCTGAGCTCATCTAAGATGGACTGATGCAAGGTGGAAAAGTGTTCTGTGGTCTGACGAGTCCACATTTCAAATTGTTTTTGGAAAGTGTGGTCGTCGTGTCCTCTGGACCAAAGAGGAAAAGAACCAGCTGGACTGTTATAGGCGCAAAGTTCAAAAGTCAGCGTCTGTGATGGTATGGGGGTGCATTAGTGCCCAAGGCATGGGTAACTTACACATCTGTGAAGGCAACATTAATGCTGAAAGGTACATACAGGTTTTGGAGCAACATATGTTGCCATCCAAGCAAGCAAGGTCTTTTTCATGGACGCTCCTGCTTATTTCAGCAAGACAATGCCAAGCCACATTCTGCACGTGTTACAACAGTGTGGCTTCGTAGTAAAAGAGTGCGGGTACTAGACTGGCCTGCCTGTAGTCCAGACCTGTCCCCCATTGAAAATGTGTGGCACATTATGAAGCGTAAAATACAACAACAGAGACCCCGGACTGTTGAACAACTTAAGCTGTAAATCTAGCAAGAATGGGAAAGAATTCCACCTGAAAAGCTTCAAAAATTGGTCTCCTCAGTTCCCAAATATTTACTGAGTGTTGTTAAAAGGAAAGGCGATGTAACACAGTGGGAAAAATGCCCCTGTGCCAACTTTTTTGCAATGTGTTTCTGCCATTAAATTCTAAGTTGATGATTATTTGCAAAAGAAAAAGTTTCTCAGTTCGAACATTAAATATCTTGTCCTTGCTGTGTATTCAATTGAATATAGGTTGAAAGGGATTTGCAAATCATTGTATTCTGTTCTTTATTTACAATTTACGCAACATGCCAACTTCACTGGTTTTGGGTTTTGTACATTCATGCACATATTTTAAAGTCTGATCAACATTTTCTTCATTTTTTTAACAGAGGATTAATTCACAATAAAAAGACAAGATGGTCAGCATTGTGTGGGATATATGCTTAGTTTTCTGCCATTTGCCACAATGATTTGATGCTTCTGGGAGATCTTTTTCATAGCCAAAGTGATAGCAATCAAAAAAACAGATCTCGAAAAAGACATTTCATATTTTCTCCCGCAAATCACTGAAAACTAGAAGTGCTTCACGAGCACAAACCTTTGTAAAGGTCTTTCTAACATTCTTGGCCAAGTTACTTAAGAAAAATAGGAAAACTGCCCCTTGGCACAACTTTGGCAAAAGAAATTCTGGATTCACATCTGTATTCAGATTAGGGCTGCAACTAACGATTATTTCATAATCGATTAATCGGGCGATTATTTCAATGATTAATCAGATAATGACACATTTTTGCACTTTGCTTTGCACTTTAGCTTAAAGTTGTTTGAAGTATTTTCTAAACAACAATGAAGACAATGAAAAGGAATTTTCCTTTAGTAATAATATTTTATTACAACTTTTTTCTTTCTTGACTCATTGTGCAAAACTCTAAGTATATTAACAGACTTGTTTGCATGTTGTTCTAATAAATGCTTACAAACTTTTTTTCTTGAAACAAAGCAGGCAAAGTAGTAGAAGTCTTGTCTATAAAGTATTCAATAAAATAAGGTGCTGCTGAATGTAACAAACAAAAATAATCTTCATACTGAGGTGAGTCTTGGTCCGTCTCCAACACACTGACGTGCTTTCCCAGCAAGTGCTCTGATCGATTGATCGATTGCTTTGCTTTGTTGAGCGTGAAATGCTCCCAGCTTTTGGAGGGTTTTGGTATTTCGCAAAATGATGCTGCCGTGGACGCCGCCATTGTGAATCCTTCTGCATGTTGTTATGTGCAGTGACAGTCGCTAGTGTGCATGCGCACGTCTCGCAGTAGCTCAAGGCAAGAGAGCAGGCTCATCTCCTCCTAACTAACCGACTGTAAGCTACAATGTCATGCACCAATGCACCCGTGATTCGTTGCTGATGAAAATCGATAATTTAATTAGTTAACAACGAATTTAATTATCGATTTAATCGATCGGTTGTTGCAGCCCTAATTCAAATGATCACCAAAATCTAATCTTCCTTGTGCCATGACATTCCCTGTAAATTTTACTGAAATCTGATGAGAATATTTTTTGGTCATCTTTTTCAAAGACAGACAGACAAAGAAACAGACAATCTCCACTAATATTGCAATCACTTCTCCCTGGTACCATGGCGAGCTTTCCCTGACAATGTCATCTAATCATGAAGTTTTTGAGGCAATTGTGAAAATGCGAAGGACTACCTATATATATATAGACGTTAAGAAACCCTTAAAAATATCCTAGATCTGCATCTGGATTCAGATTGCCATTGATATCTAATAGCTTCTTCCTTGTGCCATGGCTAACATGGCCTGATTTTTTTTAAGTATTTGCAAATGGCAGGAATTTAAAGGTAATTTTATCCCTTTTGTTCCCTCTGTTGTTGATGATGTGTTATCGAGTCATGTTCAGTTAAACCTGTTGATAAATCTGAGGTTAATATGTTTCTGTCTGTGTGACAGCTGAATAATCGACTGTTTGAGGAACTTGCAATGGATGTCTATGATGAGGTGGATCGCAGAGAAAATGATGCAGGTTGGCATATTTTTGTTCATGTTTCTGTGTTTTGTTCTGTTTTGTTTTGATCTTTATGTCAGGGGTCTCAAACTTCAACCCCTCATCCCACCATAGTGTCAATAATATGAAAATACTCAAAGTGGTTCTTTTGTCTGTTTTTCTTTTCCCTTTTTTAACATACAAATAGTAACTTTTCCTCATTGAAATTTAAAAAAATAAAATTGCCAAAAATCAAAACAAAAAAAAAAAAAAAAAAAAAAAAAACGATTGCCATGATGGAAAAAAAAGACATTCTTGGTCTAATCATGGCATATCTATGAGTCTCAGGTTTTTAGTGCAGGTGTAGACCCACAGGAGAAGCTTAGCTGCTGGGCATCACATGCTAATTAGATTTCTGTTATGAAATCAAAACAATTAGATTGGAGAAAGATTTCGGCGAGGTTCCACGAAGATGGAAAGTGCAGTATTCTCTTGTGGGCTTTAGTTGAATGGTGGCTTAGGCAATAGATGGACTCCACTACTAAAAGAGAGTCAAGGGTTTGACTGCCATATGACAGTGTCCTGGGCAAGAGACTGGCTCTGAAGTTGCTTCCACTGCTGTCATATAAGCTACAAAGTCATATTAGCTCACAATCATCATGTTTACACAAACACAAGTCATGTAAATAAACACTTGTTCAGAATAAAAACATGTCAAGTAATCATGTCTGTCAGAAGATTCTGATCCGGAATAACCCATCTGGAAAAATATTTCAGTCTGAATGACAGGGTTGTTTAATGCCGATTGTAATAAATGGACTTGAGCTTATAAACCACTTTGCATCCATTTTGACGACTCAAAGCAGCATTAGACTGCAGGCCCCAACTACCCATTTATTCCTTTTCACCCTCACATTCAGTCACTGATGGTTTGAGTTTCTGTGTCCTACAACTGATGTACCAGTTGGAAGTTGCCATGCCACAGCCAGAGCTGGGCACAAACCTGCAACCTTCCAGTTACTGACCTTGTGCACTATCAGGGGCCGTTTACAAGGCTCAGGTTTCAGCCTGAAATGCAGAGTTTTCATTGTGTTTTCACCTTCCGTTTGCATGAGAACAGTGCCTGGAGTGCCTGAATCTGCAAACTTTTGAAACCAGGGTACAGAGTGGACTGTTTTGAAAACCAATCGCAGCCGGGCTTTAAGGGTGAAATGCTGACATCACAGATTGCGCAGTACTCTGTCCGTGCCTGGAGTGGCTAATCGGGAGGACTGGGACAATTCCCGGTGGGCCGGTCTGACGTTTGGGCCGCGAGAGCCAGTGTTTTAATATTATAATTTTTTGGTTTGGTGTTCATTCATGGCACTGAGTGAGTATGACTTACATGCTGTTACCTTTTTTAATAAAACGAGCTCGCTGTCTGAAACGACAGAGGATGACGATGAAACTGGTAAGGCAAGATGTTGAATAAAATGCGACTTGCACTGTGTGATGTGACAACGCCACATAACTGGGGAAACTTTGTCTTGTAGCCCCTCAGAAGCGAGATGCAGCAGCACCAAGCACCAGCCATTAGCCCACCACAGGTGCAGAGTGGGCAGGTAGGATTGCAATGTTCACTGAGTGAATATTAGAATTACCGGTAATATCAGAGTATAGTGTGGACCTACTCTATATGAAAAATGACCGGAGATAATTGATGCTTGATGATTCAGCACTACAATAATGAAATTAACTTGAATTGATCAGATGGCTGACTTTTGACTATTTTTTAAACATGTGATTTAATATCAGAGGCAGACACAGGGAAAAGTGGTTAGGCGGAGCCCTGAGGAGATGCTACTTTCAAATTCATGCTAGTTTTCCAGAATCGCCAACCCCAGCTTTAAACTCTTCAATACTTTCTATCCAAGCACCTTGGAAGTTAGGGAAGTTGTGCCAGAACCTTTGACCTTTGTTTTTCAAAGGAAGTTAGCACAGTTTTGAATCAAAAAAACATTTTTTAAATGTAACTATGATCCCCGGGTGTTTGGAAGCATTCTTATATAGCTGTTTAAATGGAGATGTCAAACATTCAGCTGCAGAACTTTTGGGATAGAATAGAATAGAAGAAACCTTTTTTTTTCATCCCTCACAGGGAAATTTGCAGTGTTACAGCAGCAAATGGGACAGCAATGATAAATAAAAAGTAGACTGAAGTATAAAAGAGCTGTTCGTACATTATTATAGGTTTATAAAAAGAGTACAAAAATAAAACAAAAAAACATCACTGCCAGAATTATTTACACATTCACAAGTAATTGCATGTTAATGTATTGCATGTTCTTTGTGAATTGCACAGTTTTTATGGTCTGCTGAGGGCAAATCTGGTTGTACAGCTAACAGCAGCAGGCAGGAAAGGCCTTCAGTATCGCTCTTTCACACACTTCGGGTAACGCAGCCTGTCACTAAAGCAGCTGCACAGGGCTGTCTGAGTGTCCTGCAGGGGTGGGAATCCCTCTTCATCATGGATGGTAGCTTCACCAGTATTCTCTTTTCTCCCACAACCTGAACTGTGTCCAGGGGGTACCCCAGGACTGAGCTTGCCTTCCTGATCAATCTCTCCAGTCTGTTCCTGTTAGCAGCTGAGATGTTGCTGCCCCAGCAGACAACTCCACAGATGATAGCTGATTCAACGAAAAGTTAATAAAGGTCCTTGGTAGTGCTCCAAAATACCTCAGTCTCCCCAGCAGGTACGGTCTGCTCTGGCCCTGTAACTGGCTCCCACTTGAGCAGCGCTGGATGGGTTTTGTGATTGTAAATATTGATTTGATATTTAAAAAAATATTTGTATGCATATTTTCACTCAGTTGTCATGTAATATATGTAATTGACAAAGAAAAATGTTACATTGATGATTAATAAAGCAATTATATGTGCTACTTTGAATGGTCTTACTGAGGCTATCCATCCTTTAAGAAGTCAAGCTGTTGAGCACACACTGAAAGCTCCAACATGCTGTTCAGAAAGAGACTCATTTATTTAGTTAAACTTGAGGAGACAAGTTGCCAAGATGCCTGCAGGATCTTTGCCACAGATCTGCACTGTGCACCAGAACTCCTTTCATCCACACAACTGGGCAGTTTTTTTTTTTATTTATATTTTTTTAGCAAAGTAGACTTTTAACAAATCGAAAATTGGTTCCCCACTTAACAAAACATTTAGCCACAGAGAAGGCCACAAAAGGAAAAATGTATACGTTGGTATTAAGCCCATTGCATCTCTTGACTGGTTAAACCCCAATTATAACAATGACAAAGCCAAATTAAAATCAGTTAATTTGTTGTCATATGGTTTAATTGTATGTTATTAAGAAGTAATGTTATTGTCTTGATTATTTAAAAGGTGAGTCATGTTTAAAGACATCATACATTTACTGAAATATTGTAATAATCAACACTTTTTTTTCCCTAAAACCGGCCTGTAAGATAGCTAATTCAAGCAAATTTGACCCTGGACACACATGTTTGACTACCCTGTGTTAGGGCAAGCCATGTACACACACACCAAAAAGATCTGTCCATACAAATGTGTGTTACAGATTTTTGCTTCAATGTTACTCTCTCATAAAAACCCTAGCAGTTAAAAATGATATTGACATTCTTGTTGATTATGAATTGAGACTGTTTTATACTGGATTGACTTATTTTAATGTGTTTTTACACTTGTATCACTACTGCTGATATAGGGCTGAATGATTTTAGGAAAAGATTGAATTGCGATTTTTCTGGCAGATATTGCAATTCACGATTTTTTTTTTTCAAATCAAACTTCAGTGCAAAATTCACTTTGTTTACAGTACAGACAACAGTAAGGAAATAAATGATGAAAAACACTTAACACATTATTCACCTTCAATAGTGATGATAAATAGTCTGTTTTCATTAACTTCTACTCCTAAACAGAGGCTTTGTGTTGTTGACCTGCTTACCAGCACTTTTAACATATAGATTGTCTACAAAGGACCTCTTTCACAATGCATGTAATTTTGCCCACTGCCCAATTTTTTGTTTATTGTGTGGTATTTGTAGTACACCCAGAGACTCCCAAGAATATACCTTTAGAAAATCCAAAAGTCATCCAGGGCCTGTACTATGACCTATTTTATGATCATTGCCATAGGTGTGAGCCAGGGTACACACTTTACCCCAAAACTTACTCAAACACAAATAATAAATGAGCAAATTGGGTCAAATCACCTTCACTGAAGTCTGGTGCATCTTTTGAAATCAAATGTAAAGCTAAGTATTACAATTGAAAGAAGTTATTGAATTTTAACTGGAAAAAAAATAGTTTTTTTCATGATTTTTTCAACAAATTCAATTCTTTAGAGATGTGTCTGACCAACTTACAGTTGCTGTACAACTAAAATACTTACAAATTATTTGGCCACATATATATTCTCAAAATGGGAAAAAAATCATCAAATTCTGAGACCAGTAAAGTTGTTCAATTAACAGGTTGGGTTACTGTGGTAGAATCAGGATGCTGTTCCATGTCTTGTATTATATCAGGGAACCTTTAAAGATTTGTTCAGAATTCATCCTTTAAGTATGATTTCTTTTAGAATTTGAATGCTTGATTCAAAACAAACATTTCACATGAAATGTTATTCATTTTAATATTGAACAGCCACAAAGGGCCTGTATATTATGCCTTTGTGATGAGATAATAATGAGCCATTGATACAAGTAAAAACCGATGTAGTTTTGGATTGTTGTAATCAGATTGTATATATCTACAATGACAGCAATACATAAACATTACTTCTGTCAATTTCTGTTTCTAGTACTTATATATACATGTAATCTGTTTTATGGCCTTCGTGTCTTTTTGCATAGCAACGGCTTGGACAATTTTAATTTGTAGACTGGAACTATAGTGAGGGAAAGGGGATCTGAGAAATCCATAAGATGTATGATTGGCTGGTTATTTCATAGAATGGAGTCTTTGAATTTGCTTGTGCATGGTTGGAGGGGTTTCTGATTTTGAAAATGTTTATAATATCCCAAATAATAGATTACAGATGCAACATGTGCACACATGCCAGAGGTTCTCTTTCCAGCAGGACAGAGACAATAATATGCCTTCACAGGATCATCTGATGCATTCTTGTCAAATTGAATCCAAACATTGTATTTTATTTGAGATCTGTGAGGAGAATGAATCTGTCCCCTAATGAGATCAGCATCATGCTGGTAAACCCAAATCTCATAGTCATCATCATTTTTTTGATGCTCAGCAATGTAGCCAGGGGACTGTTTGATTTGATGCAACAATAACTCGGCTCATCATGGAAAAAATTGAAATATTCAAATCTTGGTTAGAAGCAAATGACAATATGATTGTAGATCGCGGTTTCAGGGATGCCTTACATCTTCTTGCTAAGTTGGGGTATGATGCTAGAATGCCGTCATTTTTACCAACCGGTAAATCCCAATTGGATTCCTCAACAGCCAATAGTGATCGTTGCTGTACCAAAACAAGATGGATAGTAGAGTCCTACCACGGGCGTTGGATGGAAGAAGTGGATGTTGTTTAAGGAACAACTTACCTCAAATTATTTCGTTGAGGTCATTGGCAAATTAGTGCGCATAGTAACTGCATGTCTCAATGCCTTCAGAGGACCAATATATGTTTCAGATCCAGATCGAGAGGAACGAGATACTAAGATGGCTCAGCGTATGCTTTCACTTTTAAAAAAAGACAATGTTTTGGCAAAACGAGTTGCAGAAGACCCAAATATGTCATGTAGAGCTCGTAGTGAATGGCAGAAGCTTGAAGCATCTGATATCTCATTCCCTCATGTGGATCTGGAATACCTTGAGACCATAACATGCGGTACATACCAAATCAAACAGTCCCCTGGCTACATTGCTGAGCATCAAAAAAATGATGGTGACTATGAGATTTGGGTTTACCAGCATGATGCTGATCTCATTAGGGGACAGATTCATTCTCCTCACAGATCTCAAATAAAATACAATGTTTGGATTCAATTTGACAAGAATGCATCAGATGATCCTGTGAAGGCATATTATTGTCTCTGTCCTGCTGGAAAGAGAACCTCTGGCATGTGTGCACATGTTGCATCTGTAATCTATTATTTGGGATATTATAAACATTTTCAAAATCAGAAACCCCTCCAACCATACACAAGCAAATTCAAAGACTCCATTCTATGAAATAACCAGCCAATCATACATCTTATGGATTTCTCAGATCCCCTTTCCCTCACTATAGTTCCAGTCTACAAATTAAAATTGTCCAAGCCGTTGCTATGCAAAAAGACACGAAGGCCATAAAACAGATTCCATGTATATATAAGTACTAGAAACAGAAATTGACAGAAGTAATGTTTATGTATTGCTGTCATTGTAGATATATACAATCTGATTACAACAATCCAAAACTGCATCGGTTTTTACTTGTATCAATGGCTCATTATTATCTCATCACAAAGGCATAATATACAGGCCCTTTGAGGCTGTTCAATATTAAAATGAATAACATTTCATGTGAAATGTTTGTTTTGAATCTAGCATTCAAATTCTAAAAGAAATCATACTTAAAGGATGAATTCTGAACAAATCTTTAAAGGTTCCCTGATATACAAGACAAGGAACAGCATCCTGATTCTACCACAGTAACCCAACCTGTTAATTGAACAACTTTACCGGTCTCAGAATTTGATGATTTTTTTCCCACTTTGAGAATATATATGTGGCCAAATAATTTGTAAGTATTGTAGTTGTACAGCAACTGTAAGTTGGTCAGACACATCTCTAAAGAATTGAATTTGTTGAAAAAATCATAAAAAAAAACTATTTTTTTTCCAGTTAAAATTCAATAATTTCTTTCAATTGTAATACTTAGCTTTACATTTGATTTCAAAAGATGCACCAGACCTCAGTGAAGGTGATTTGACCCAATTTGATAATTTATTATTTGTGTTTGAGTAAGTTTTGGGGTAAAGTGTGCACCCTGGCTCACACCTATGGCAATGATCATAAAACAGGTCATAGTACAGGCCCTGGATGACTTTTGGATTTTCTAAAGGTATATTCTTGGGAGTCTCTGGGTGTACTACAAATACCACACAATAAACAAAAAAATTGGGCAGTGGGCAAAATTACATGTATTGTGAAAGAGGTCCTTTGTAAAACCTTTTGTATAATACTTGACACAACAAGTCCCGAGTCAGTCAGGAGCGGTGCAAAAAATTGCTGCTATCAGCCCTATGCTGATATAATTCTAAAAGTATTGCAACATATCGGACAATCTTAAAACCCATTTAATTTTATTGGATTGGAATTCTTACAACTCCAGGTTTAGTGATACTACGCACATACAGAATGATTTATAGATCAGGCTATTTGTAGCAGATATAGCACAAAAGGAGAGGCTCTGCAGCTGGGTGCATACATATCTTATTTCTAAAGCCCTTTACACACATGCAACCCTGATATTATTTGCATAATACACAGGCAGCCAGCCTGAACAATACACTGACATGGTCATTCACACTTGTTCCTCTCCGCAGGGAGTATGCCCAGCTAGATAGAGGAGAAGTGGTGGAGGGGGACTGGAGGGTCCCAATAGGCAGCACTTGACACCAAAAATGTGCAGCAGAAGTTAGTGTCCATAATATGATAGTGGACAAGAAATACGTATCCTAACTTCAGTGATACATGTCATAAAGCTTAGCAACAGCATTGATTAAATAGTCGGTGTAGAACGCAGAAGTGAATATGAAGCATCGGCACAATCTGCACAACGATTACATTGGAGGGAGACAGCTGCAGAGTATTGCCTCTGTATCCAACAGCATGTGTGAGAGACCCTGTGGTGATTGTTTTTGAGCAGATGTACCTCAGAACTTGATGTGCAGAAGAAACAGTTATGATGATCAGATGCACATTTGATTTTGTGTGACTGTCCTTACATTAAAATAAAGTTCTCCCTGAAAAAATTGTTGTTTTGATCCATCCTGCCAGGTCCCCCCTTTTTTGGTTTTGCGCTGGTCACAGAGGATGTCATCAACCCTCCTAACTTACCTTAGTGATCATCCTGACAATTTGCTGCTTAGTTCAGACATGAGCTTACTGGGTGTTTGAAGCAGACTAGGGGGGTGGGAGGAAATTACCCAGGTAAAGTCCTGTGTGATTATCTCTGCTATTTGTGTAAACAGATAAGAAAAATTTCTGAGTTTTTTTTTCTGCAATTTTAAATAGGGTTTTAGGTGCCTGTGTCTTGACTGACAGAGACAGACCGGCAGAGGATTACTGGAGTTTGGAATTTTTGACAGCCGGCTGTAGAGATTTTATCCTGTTACATCTTGTACAGGAAATAAATAACTTTAGTTGTATATAGGTTAAAGCATGGAAACAGTAAAATCTTCTGCTCCTCTAAAACCACTGTGAACAACAATGGATAGAGAGAACAGCATATGCCAGTGTTGATTCACATTTCTCATGGTCACATGCTCCATGTACACTCAACAAAAATATAAACGCAACACTTTTGTTTTTGCTCCCATTTTTCATGAGATGGACTCCAAGATCTAAAATTCATTCCAGATAAACAATATTACCATTTCTTTCAAATGTTGTTCACAAATCTATCTAAATGTTTGATAGTGAGCACTTCTGCATTGCTGAGATAATCCATCCCACCTCACAGGTGTGCCACATCAAGATGCTCATCAGACACCATGATTAGTGCATAGGTGTACCTTAGACTGCCCACAATAAAAGGCCACTCTGAAATGTGCAGTTTTGTCTCACAGCAAAATGCCACAGATGTTGCAAGCATTGAGGGAGCGTGCAATTGGCATGCTGACAGCAGGAATGTCAACCAGATCTGTTGCTCGTGCATTGAATGTTCATTTCTCCACCATAAGCCGTCTCCAAAGGCGTTTCAGAGAATATGGCAGTACATCCAACCAACATTCCACAGGCCACAATTGACAATCTGATAAACTCTATGCGAAGATGTGTTGCACTGCATGAGGCAAATGGTGGTCACACCAGATACTGACTGGTTCTGAGTCCCCAGACCCCCAATAAAGCAAAAAAAAAAAAGCACATTTCAGGGTGGCATTTTATTGTGGACAGTCTAAGGCACACCTGTGCACTAATCATGGTGTCCGATGAGCATCTTGATGTGGCACACCTGTGAGGTGGGATGGATTATCTCAACAAAGCAGAAGTGCTCACTATCACACATTTAGACAGATTTGTGAACAATGTTTGAGAGAAATGGTAATATTGTGTATCTGGAATGAATTTTAGATCTTTAAGTCCATCTCATGAAAAATGGGAGCAAAAACAAAAGCGTTGCGTTTATATTTTTGTTGAGTATATTTTCCTCTGGTTTTGGTGTGTGTCTGCAGAAGCGCTACAGCGACTGAGGCCCTTTGACAAATTTGTTCAAGTAGCAGCCAAGTATTACACCAAAGTTTTGTGAAAAATTTAAAGTGGCTAACTTCCCATTTGAGTCATGACCTGCTTTGAACAAGCATTATGCATAGGCCTGCCAAATTTTGACATCCTATTTTAAAAATACTGATTGATTGTTTTTTATATCTAAGATATGGTGCCCTACCCACCAAGAGAAGTCTTTAAGAAATAAAGTCATTGAGTTCTCTGAACAAAAATTGCCACTGACAAAGCATTTGGTGTAGCCACAAACTGTTCTACATCCTTTTTGTTAAAGTTGTTCAGGACATAGCTCAGCAAGTTTAAATAAGAATTAGAAAA
The DNA here is from genome assembly GCA_036419115.1 of Scarus forsteni. Lineage (NCBI taxonomy): Eukaryota > Metazoa > Chordata > Actinopteri > Labriformes > Labridae > Scarus > Scarus forsteni. The sequence continues at coordinate 5,564,437 of JAZDUH010000331.1, read as the reverse complement.
ATGTTTGGCTCTATAGGCAATTCCAAAAACTTTGTACTTTCAGTTACAAGTTGGTGACACAGCAAGAAATGTGTACAATTTTTCACAGGCTTTAAAAGGCTGATCATCAGATATTTTTAGGGGATGTAGGAATTGAAAGCTGAGCTGAATGCTACATTGGTCAGTCCTGCTGCAATGTTTTTCATTTTGAAGCGGTAGCACTAAACCATGTTGCCATACCCACTAAAAAACAATAATCACCTCCTTTACCCCTTGAGCTTATGTGAACCAACTATGATTCGACATCATAACTGGCCCTGATGTGTGATTGACAGGCTCCGGGCCAACTGATGGCACATGTCACTGGACGGCTTGAGTCAGGTTGAATGCTGCATTGGAAAAAAAAATCAACAACTAAACACGGTTCACAATTTCATGTTATTGTCTTGTGATTCTTTAAAATCACCTTGATTGTTTCAGCTACCAAGGCTATATAGGTTGTAAAGCACTGGTTTGTTTTACCTCGTTTCATCTCAGCTCCCTGTAACTGCGGTAAACATAAGGTGTATGCACAGGAATCAGAACCTTGATGTCAGTGATTTCTAGGGATGTCAAATTATGGCATTAATTGTGATTAATTAATTCAAGTCACAATTAACACGTTATGTTTTTAATTGTGTTAATCTCATTTTAATCTCATTCCTATGTTTTGGTATTTTCAGAGGGCAGAACCTTAAAATACCAGAGCAACTGGTGATTAACGATCAGTCTGCTCATCACACTGTTCACAGACCAATCACATCAAGCCACAGAATGACGTAGCAGCTCAACCCTGTTGTTAGCCGTTAGCTCAAACTTCGAAAACTTAAATCCTTAGACTCTCGTCTTATCTTATATTAAATTATACCACATAGATGTGTCATCAGCCACTAATGTGTGACATGAATCTTAACAAAGACAAAGCCCACCAAGTTCACCAGGTAAACTTCTGAGGAGAGCAAATTTCATATTGTAGGGTAACCATGACTACAGCATCGTTCGTGCGGCATTTCCACATCTCCCTATGTGTCCCAACTGTGGGGAAGAGAAAAAACACAATTTCTCATAAGACAACTTGAAGTGACGTTCTTCACTCCTCTTTTAAAGGAGAAATCTAGTCCATAGCTAATGAAACTGCAGATCTTGCTGGATCCATGGAGATCACTTTTACTTGCCGCTGTTGTTTTCAAACATGCAGTCACTTCCTGCCATCGTCACATCTGCAGCTCCACCTTGGTTCCCTGATTATCTGTTAAATTTGGAGAGTTTTTATTCATTGTGCCTCTTGTGCATTTGTTTTTGTGGGATGGGGAACAATCCTTTGATCTGCTACAATAATCTAATAAATGAAAATATCTCTAGTTTAGCCTTTTTTTCAGCTATTTTTAAAGTGAGATTAAAACAGTGATTAATTAGATTAATTAATTTCAGGTCATAATTAATTAATCCCTCAGGTTTTATAATCTCCTGACAGCCCTAGAGATTTCACAGCCAGATGCAGTTCATGCCAAAAGCTTTCCAGTTCTCCATTGCAGAGGGCTGTGTTCAGTTAAAAACTTAGCATAAAGTACTGAAACACACCTGTTTACATCTTTACCACACTAATGCACACAGAGGCACAAATCTGCCAAATGAACAGTGGGTTTTGCTTATTAACTACTATAAAAGTTAATAAAAGATACAATCATGAATTTTGTCATTATGGTTGCAGAGAAAAAGAGACAGTGTCAAGGGTTGTCACTCTTGTTCAGCATGATGGAAAGAAAACAAAACACTAGCTGAGTTTTAACTGATTAGAAGTTGACCCTGTCCTTCATTTTCCATGAGTGCTGTTACCCTTCATCAACAGTACCCTTTGTGTCATTCTGCTGGCAAAGTAAAATAAGGAGCGTTGAAGGATAAAGTCTAGCAAGCAGGTTTCAATTCAAGCTTTCTGGTTGGTGTGGCCAACCAGAAAGCTTGAAAGAAAGCTTTTTCTACAAAAAAAAATTCATGAATGTAAGGAAAAAAAAAAAACTGCTTTGTCTTTCTTGTTCATACACACACACTGATCAGGCATAACATTATGATCACTGACAGGTTAAGTCAATAAAGCAGAGAAAGATCAAACTTTCTGCTGCCTAACTTAAGAGATTTTATTGACTGTTTATGAATCTCAGGAATATTTTAGCCTCACATGGGCAACAGGGAGGGGAAGTGATATACTGTATATAGGTGTATGTAACATTGGAAGAATCAGAGACTTTAGTGTTCTTTTTATGCTAAACTGAAACACTTATGGAGGACTAGACTCAGAGCAGAACCTTGTTTCTGATTAAATGTTGAACTCCCACCAGAGAAACAGTTAACTGACACAAGCCCAATAATAACTTGTACTTTATACTGTCATTGCCTGCTGCCACTACCCACTGTCTAAATTACCAGGAGTAATTATCTGTGCAAGTAAAGCATCTTTTGCGCCGGTGAGCGGACACACAGACGCCGAGCTCCCAAACAAATCAGTTTTTACCTGATTGAATCACACTTTTGGGATCTACCAACGATTGTGGACGTTTTTTAACTGGATTTTAACCGGATTACTGCTTATACCCACCGGATGCCCCCAATATTACTGCCAAAACCACACGATTACGCCGGCTACAGGTGAGCCATGCCGTCACTTACCTCCTTCTCCATATGTGACAGTTGTGCTGGTCTGAGTCAGAAGGTGGCCCAGCTTGAGCACCAGGTATCCAGCTTAATTAAAATCCAAAAGGAAAAGGATCTGGACGTCATTCTGGGCAAGACCCGAGCCGCCGCCACGAGCACCCAGCTAGCCGACACGGCCCCGCGCTCCCTTGACTCTGAGTCCCGTCCCTCCGTATCCTGCCCTGCTAAGGATCCAGATCAACAGCGCTGGATTCAACAAGGGGCTCGACCTAGATCCAAGGGCCCGATCAGCTCCACTCCAGTGTCCGACCCATGGATTGCCGTCGGGGCTCGAAAGTGCCATCGCCATAGGACGCGGGGCAGCAGGTTGTCCTGCTCCCCTCCCGCCGGAGTCATAGCGCTGGGGAACAAATTCAACATCCTGGACCTCGAGGAGTCTCCACCGCTGGCAGCGGATCCATCCGTCCTGCCGCCTCCAGTCCGCCCTCAGTGCCGTGGCTCCGGTGTCAGAACTCGTACCGGGCTGCTGCAATTCACTCCGGCTCCAAAACCTAAGGGGGGCGGGGTCCCTGGTATGGGCTACGGATCTTCACCACCTCTGAGGCTACTGCAGGAGACGGACCTCGGGTCGCTACGCCAGCCACCACCTGCAACACCAGCCGGAGTCTCCGCTGCTCCCCTCCGTATTCCTGGTCGGACCACCGGGCGTGCGCTGGGGGGCTCCGCTGCTGGCTCCGCTCCCGCCTCTGCTGCTCCCTCCCTCTCCATGCCGTGCTCGCCAGCCCGTCGTGAGGTGGGAGACCCCGCTGGCGCGCCCTTCAGCGGGAGCGCACGGGGTAAGCGCAGAGGTGCCTCGGCTCCTGCAAACGGTGCTGTGGCGCTGCCCAGTCCGTCTCAGTCTGCGGCGACCCGTCCCTTGGAAGCCAGGCCTGAGCCGACCGTGCTGGTCCTTGGAACGTCGATGGTTCGGCACGTGCGAGTAAACAAGGGTCACACCTCTTGCCACCCAGGTGCCCTCGTCAGAGACCTCACAGACTCCGCCCCCACCATCCTCTGTCATCACCCCTCCATATCAACAGTAGTAGTTCATGCAGGCACAAATGATCTGAGACTTCAACAGTCAGAGACACTTAAACTAGACTTCATAACCCTCATCACCACAATCCACAGTTTCAATAAACAGGTCATAGTCTCAGGTCCCCTCCCACCACCCCGTTTGGGAGACATCAAATTCAGCCGCCTCAGACTCTTACATAAATTTCTGAAATCATACTGTACTGCTCACCATATCCCATATGTCGACAATTTCCTTGCATTTTACAATAGACCTGGACTGTTCAAAAAAGACTGTCTCCATCCCAACTTCACTGGATCACGCCTTCTGTCACAAAACATAGAACTCACATTGGAATCCACATGACAACACACCTCTCCCTCACCATCCACCATTGCTCCAAAAAACAGTTCTCTCATCCCCGTAATTATCAGCAGAGAGCGGCCTATGCATAAAACCCATAAATCTTCCATAAACCTCAACAATCTTAAACCTGTCCCTAAAACGTTATCTCCACAAAATCCCCCAGTTAATCAGCCCCCAGTTAATATAAACATGGCCTTGTTGAATGCCCGCTCTCTGCTGAACAAGTCTTTTATTGTCAATAATCTGATTTTAGAGCACAAACTTGAGTGTCTGTTTTTAACCGAAACTTGGCTGGGTACGGAAGCTCCAGTTGTTCTCACTGAGGCCTCCCCACCTAATTTTAACTTTACCTTTTCTACAAGGAGTGGTAAAAGGGGAGGTGGCACTGCTTCTATTACTATGAACACTCTGGCCACCAAACCTGTTTTATTTCAACAATATACAAGTTTTGAATATCACTCCATTGTTTTTAACAAACCTAAAATTTTATGTGTGACAATTTACATGCCACCAAAAAAGTGCAGCCTTTTTATCCCCCAATTCTCAGAATTTTTATCGATTTTACACAATTCATATGATATGATTATTTTAACCGGTGATTTTAGTCTTCACATAGATAATATTTTAGACCCCGTTTCCTGGGAATTTTTAAATGTTCTTAACTATATGGATTTTAAACAACACGTCATGCACCAGACACACATCAGACGACACACCCTGGACCTGCTCATCACCTATGGCCTGTCTGCCAGTGTGTCCTCTGTTGTTGACTTGGCTGTCTCTGACCACTTCTGTGTGTTTTATAATATCACCGTTTTTATCGAGCGGGAGACCTCTGTGAGAACTGAGAGGAAGCGTCATCTGACCCCTGGGGTGGCTGCAAATTTTATCAGTGTTTTAGAAAAATGCCCTCCAATTGTTCTGCCTGCCCCCTGGTATTTTATTGTGGATAGTTTTAACAGTAAACTTGATTATGCTCTCAGCAGCCCACTTCAGGGGTAAGACTGACATTATCAGAAGTGACATTTTATCCCATCAAACTACTGCTTTTAATCGATCTGAGTGTCTGTCTTCACCTGAGGAAACACTGGACAGTTTTGTCCTGGTTAATGATGAGATGCTTTATGAAGTTTTCTCCTCTATGAAGCCCACCACATGTCTTTTAGATCCAATTCCAACCCCATTTTTTAAGTCATTTTATGGATCTTTTAGAGAGGAGCTTTTAACTATGATGAATTGCTCTCTTCAGACGGGGGTCTTTCCGGCTGCGTCTAAGGCAGCAGTGGTGAGGCCCCTGTTGAAGAAGAGCAATTTAGATTTTAATGATTTTAATAATTACAGACCTGTGTCTCACTTGCCATTTTTAGGTAAAGTTTTAGAGAAACTGGTTTTTAACCAGCTCAATGCTTATTTAAACTCATATGGTATTTATGAGGAATGTCAGTCTGGTTTTAGGGTAAACCACAGTACAGAGACTGCCTTAACAGCAATTTTTACAGAGACTGCCTTAACAGCAATTTTAAATGATTTTAGATTAAATTATGATTCACAGAAGGTGACAGTGTTGGTTCTACTGGATCTTAGCGCTGCTTTTGACACAGTAGACCACACTATTCTGTTAAACAGACTTAAACACCTCGTTGGCCTCTCTGGCACTGTGCACAAATGGTTTGCTTCCTATCTCACGGACAGAACATTCATGGTAAGTGTAGACACATGCTCCTCCCTAGTCCATAGAATCACATGCGGTGTGCCCCAGGGTTCTGTTTTAGGCCCTGTTCTTTTTAACCTTTACATGCTCCCTCTTGGTGGTGTCATCAGGAGACATGGAATTAACTTTCAAAGTTATGCTGATGATACACAGCTTTACATCTCCATGTCTCCTGATGACACCAGGCCAATGGATGCTCTTTTTAACTGCATTTTAGAAATTAAATCATGGATGGCAGAAAACTTCCTCCAGCTTAACCAGGACAGCGTCGGTGGCGCAGTTGGATAGTGCGCTTGGTCAGTGATCGGGAGGTTGCAGGTTCAAGCCCAGCTCCGGGCGACACATGGCGATGTGTCCTTGGGCGAGACACTTAACCCCAAGTTGCTCCCACTGCTGCATCAGTGGCGTGTAAATGGGTATGAAAGGGCGTGAATGAGTTAGAGATACTGATGGATAACTACCATAGAAACTCAGAACCATCAGTGAGTGAATGTGAGTGCGAATGGGTGCGAATGGGTATGAATGGGTAGGTGTGACCTGCGGTGTAAAGCAGCTTTGAGTAGTCAAAAGACTAGAAAAGCGCTATATAAGCTCAAGTCCATTTACAAAACTGAGGTTTTAGTCATCGGTCCTGAGGCCCAGAGAGACAAGCTTTTACCCAAACTACAAGCACTCTCTTTTAATCCTTCATCACAAGTAAGAAACCTGGGCGTAATATTTGACTCTGAGCTGACTTTTATTTCTCACATTAAGAATATAATGAAAATAGGTTTTTATCATTTAAAGAATATCGCCAGAGTCCGCCCCATTCTCTCTCGGGCTAACACGGAGACGCTAATGCATGCTTTTATCACCAGTCGTATTGACTACTGTAATGCCCTGCTCTCTGGTCTTCCAAAAAAGAACATTTCAGGTTTACAGCTACTTCAAAATTCAGCAGCACGTGTCCTGACTAAGACCAGGGGGCGGGCCCACATTACTCCGGTTTTAGAATCACTGCATTGGCTCCCCGTGTGTTTCAGGATTGATTTTAAAGTTCTTTTATTGGTTTTTAAATGTCTAAATGGTCTTGGGCCTTCTTATCTTTCTAAACTTCTTTTACCCTACGAACCCCCGCGGACCCTGCGCTCCTCCGGCAGTCGGCTCCTTGTCATCCCAAAAGTCAAGACACACACACATGGCGAGGCGTCTTTTCAGTTTTATGGCCCGCGACTATGGAACAGCCTGCCAGAGGACCTCAGGGCCGCAAAGAACGTTCACGTTTTTAAGAGCAGGCTCAATACCCATCTTTTTAGCTTAGCTTTTAATTAAGGTTTTATTTATTATATTTATTTATATTAGGATTCCCCTTTGTATTTATCTATAAATTTTACTCATTTCTTATCTTAATGTTTTCGTTGTACTATTTTAGGGTCTGGTTCATAGTTTTTATTGATATCTTAGTTTTTACTGTTATTATTTTACCATTAGGATCTCCAGTGTTTCCTCTGTGGGAGCCCTCTGCACCAGGAGCTGTGGTTGGCTGTGGCTGCAGGACTCTGTCTCGTAGGTTCCTGGAGGAGTTTTGAGGTCCATCATTTCTCCTCTGAGTTCTGCGCCGGTGTCCTTTAGCTGTGGTCGACTCTCAGCTCCTGGTGCAGACGGCCCCTCCGATGTTGCTCTCTCACCCGGTTCAGCTGTACTCAGCCTTGTTCTTGTTCTTAGTTCCTTGCACTATTTTAGTCTGTATCTGTGTGTGTATGAGTGTGTGGGGGTGAGTGTGTGTGTATGTGTGTGTGTGTCTGTTAGTGGGTACGCGCATGAGTGAAGACTTTTGCCCATGCGTGTGGGTAATTTATGTAAAACAGGGGTGGGAAGGTGAGTTTAAGGAAATGTTTTAATTTTCTCTATGTAAAGCACTTTGAGTTGCATTGATTGTATGAAAAGCGCTTTATAAATAAAGTTTGATTGATTGATTTTCATTTACCTTAATAATAAGGAACAGCTTTGTCTGTGTCTATGTTAAGACTGTAGGAGCAGCTATGTGGGTGCTTAAATCATTGTATATGATAAGATAATGTATGAACACACATGCCTCAATCTGATTGTGTTGCCCCCAAGAGTTGATATTGAATTTTCAATCAGGAGGATTTAATCAGTTCAAAGAAAAACTGCACTTGTAAATGGTTATTGAGCACCTTAAAAATTCTGTACTTCTTTCCTTCTACTTTTTTGTATATATTTTGCCTGTCTTCTCTCTCATTCCTTTAGTAGCTCTTAAATTTTGTTTTAATTTTGCTTTTTTGTGTCAAATCTGCTATGACTGAAACAATTGGATTATTTTTCACTTTACTGGGATGCTTAATTTTGATAAACGACAAACTGTTTTTTGATAGCAATGTGGCAAGCAGTCTCACACTTCATTTTTTAATCTGAGGTGTCCCATATTTAAAGCAAGAGTAAAATCTCTCCCAATCAAAACATAAGAACACTTTAAAAAGCTGTATTTTAACACCCTTGATGTCGAAGCTAAACTGGGTCTTCACATTCTGGGTGGTTGGTTAGAAGCTCATGAAGGATCTATGATGTTTTACCCCCTTCTGCTTATTTCTCCAGTGTGGCTTACAACACAGAACCACTGCACTCTGGTAACAGAACGCAGCGCGGTGCCCTTCCTACCAGTCAATCCTGAATACTCTGCCACACGCAACCAGGTAATCCTAAACAAACTTCTGTTGCCAGTAATCACAGATGACATGCATGTGCTGTTTTGTATGTTTGTGTGCTTTTTTGTTATAAAAAATTTTGATTTAGATTCCTCTTCTGCTCATTCACTATTCATGTTTTAACAAAATTCTTCATTAATAATTATATATGTGAAAGTATATTTACTTAACATCATTTTTCAGACTTGCTTTGAACAGTCTGTTTAAATAAATAGATATTTTGGTCTTGAGGGAAATGGAAGGTGTATTGTGTGTGTGTGTGTGTGTGTGTGTGTGTGTGTGTGTGTGTGTGTGTGTGTGTGTGTGTGTGTGTGTGTGTGTGTGTGTGTGTGTGTATTGATGAAGTTAAAGGGACCTAATCTTCACACAGAATCTCCACCAATAAACACATAGGGCTCTAATTTCGTAGACCAGGCGCAAGCACAGGCGCACCTGCCCTGCGCCTGCCCCTCCACACAAGTGCCAGAGAAGGAGGAGAAAAAGCATGAGTGGGTTTAACACAGCTGAGTGCTGTCTTCACCAATCAAACGACCGCCTCTCCTTGCCTTTAAATGCGCTGCGGCGGAGGTGCAGCGTCTGATTGGTCTGAATGCTCCCCGCCACCGCAGAAACAGTGTGCTGGAAAGACCCGGCAGCAGAGACGGTCAGAGCCGCTGTCACTTCAGGAGAAGGGACAGCGGGGCGTGCATCGGAGGCCACGAAGCGCGTCACCGTGTGGGCCAGCTCCCGGGACAGATGTAATCTGTTCCTTTGTTATTAATAGGAGTATAAAATTAAGAGACAGTTACACAGCAGCTGGCTTATCCATTCATAAAACTTGTGATCTACCTGCACTCCTGGTTTGTCATCACCAAATAGCAGAGCCTTTAGGGATATACTGTATACTCTCCCGGTGTCTCCGCCTCACCCTCCTTGCAATAATGTACTCCATCTTTTTAGATCATGTTAAAAATAAAGACTAAAACAGAGAAATATGGGAAATCACAGTTAAATCCTGAATGACATACATTTATTTTCTCTCCTTTTTCTTTGTCTTTTTTCTCCCTCTTTTCTTTAAATTTCATGAAATGAGAGAAGCCAGATATGTCCTCAGTATCGGATGTTAAGGCTGTTTATTGTTGACTTGTAAGATGTGCATCAAATTTCCAGCTGCCGTCAGGTTAAGTTTCCATTATAACAAATGGCTTTAATCCGACATCAGATGTGACGGGACAATTAATATAGATACTGATGTATATGCTGGTTCAGACGGTGACATTAAATAGTGATTGCTGTGCTTTTTTATTGCATTAAAATGTGCCTAACACTCTGGAAACCTGCCACTGAGGCTTTGTTGACGTGTGCGCACATGTGCACCTGTAACCAAATTACAGCTGCGGAGGGTGCGCTCCACTTGCGCCGAGAATAGACCAGGTTGGAGCTGACGAGCTTTCAGCGCACTTCCTGCACTGTTTTTGGCACGAAATTATCACTGCGCCAACATGAATCTGCCGACACCTCCCCCTGGTGCGCCTTACCCCCCCCCTGGTGCGCCGTCACACCCATCTCTGCGCAGACGGTCTACCAAATTGTCAAATTGGCAGCGCACGGTGGTGCACCGGACGAAATTAACACTGCGCGGGGTGCGCCAGGCTTGCGCCCGCTGCGCTGCGCCAAGAAATTAGGGCCCATAGTGTGTGCTTGCTTTTTGGAGTGCGCACGAAGCACATATGTATGTGTGTGTGTGTGTTTGTGTGTGTGTTTATTAAAGACATGGGAGCTCAGTTTTAACAGGACCCCCACTCATATTGTGCTTGGTGGAATCAGTTTGTTAGGGAAGTGAAGCACCACCAGGTAGATCAAGAATACAGCTCAAGGTCAGGTGGCGGGTGATGATCATCAGCTGATCAGGCCACACATGACTTAAACACATGAATGAAGTTTCCTGCCATTTCCATAACTATTTCAGCATGTCATCCAGCTGAAATGCTGCTTGAGGCTGGCCTGTGTTAAAAAGATAAAGCCCGGCAGTGGCCCGAGCCCCACTCACGATTCCCGTGGGGATTGTCTGAAAAATTGTTTTGTATTAAAGTAAACTACCTCTGTCAATTTTTGGAGGGAGTGGCTCCCCAGTGCTGTCTATTGACAAACCGCCACTGGTCTTAAGTATGTACTATGAGCTGGACCTTAACTGAAAGCTTTTTCAAAGAGGAATGTTTTAAGTCTAACCTTAAAGGTACAGAGTGTGTCTGCCTACTGAAATGTGGTCATTTATTAGTTCCAGAGAAGAGGAGCCTGATAACTGAAGAATTTACCTACCATACTGCTGCCAGAGACAGTTTGAACTCTAGTAAAGTTTCTTTAAGGTGTTGGGGGCCCAGCAATGAGTCTGATGTCTGAGTTAAGAGGAAGAATAATTTCTGGCCATCCATTTGCTAATGCCCTTTAGAAGAGCTTCAAGTTTTGCTAACTTTAAGTCTCACCTGGCTTTATTGATGCATACAGTTGAGCATTATTAGTGTAACAATGAAAATTAATGGAGTATTTCCTCATAACATATCACAGAGGGGAAGCATATATATGGAAAAGAGAACTGAATCTCGCAAACAACCTTGAGAAACTACATGACTGACTTAAGTGTACACAAGACTTATTGTTCACATGTACAAACCAGTGTCAATCAGATAAGTAGGATTTAAACCAATTTAAAGCAATCCCTGTAATCCAGAGTGATTCCTTTAATCTCTGTGGAAGAACATTATGATCCATGGTGTCAAAGGCAACACTTAGGGCTCTAATTTCGTGGCGCAGCGCAGGGGGCGCAAGCCTGGCGCACCCCGCGCAGTGTTAATTTCGTCCGGCGCACGGCCGTGCGCTGCCAATTTGACAATTTGGTAGACCGTCTGCGCAGAGGTGGGTGTGACGGCGCACCAAGGGGAGGTGATGGCACACCAGGGGGAGGTGTCGGCAGATTCATGTTGGCGCAGTGACAATTTCGTGCCAAAAACAGTGCAGAAAGTGCGCTGAAAGCTCGCCAGCTGCAACCTGGTCTAACCTCGGCGCAGGGCGGAGCGCACCCTCTGCAGCTGTAATTTGGTGACAAGCGCACATGTGCGCACGCCTCAGAGGCAGGTTTCCAAAGTGTCAGGCACATTTTAATGCAATAAACAATCACAGCAATCACTATTTAATGTCCCCGTCTGAACCAGCATATACATCAGTATCTATATTAATTGTCCCGTCACATCTGATGTCGGATTAAAGCCGTTTGTTATAATGGAAACTTAACCTGACAGCAGCTGGAAATTTGATGCACATCTAACAAGTCAACAATAAACAGCCTTAACATCTGATACTGAGTATTTATCTGGCTTCTCTCATTTCATTAAATTCAAAGAAAAAAAGGGGGAAAAAGACAGAGAAAAAGGAGAGAAAATAAATGTTTGTCATTCAGGATTTACCCGTGATTTCCCATATTCCTCTATTTTAGTCTTTATTTTTAACGTGCTCTAAAAAGATGAAGAGCATTATTGCAAGGAGGATGAGGAGGAGACACCGGGAGAGTATACAGTTTATCACTAAAGGCTCTGCTATTTGGCGATGACAAACCAGGAGTGCAGGTGGATTACAGGCATTATGACTGGATAAGCCAGCTGTGGTGTAACTGTCTCTTATTTATTTTACTCCTATTAATGACAAAGGAACAGATTACATCTGTCCCGGGAGCTGGCCCACACCTTGACGCACCCCGCTGTCCATTCACATGCCGAAGGGTCAGCGGCTGCGGTCGAAAAGTCATTTTTGCTTAGGAAGGTTCCTAACGGAGTGAAATGTACCGGAAGTAGTTCGTGATTAGAGCTGTTCGAATAGTTTAAATACATAGGAAAGGTGGCTCAATGCTTCCTTTATTATCTCCTTTAGCATAGGATACACCGGACCATCCTTTACGAAAGGAGAGGAGAATATTCTGTCCCACAATTCACCGCGGCAACAGCTTTTATAAGCAGCGCGTATTCCGACTGCTTCTGAATTCAACCGAATAATGACGAACAAATCACACAGACCATGCGAGTTACCACTGCTGTTCATCCTTTCTAAAGTTTACCAAAACCTGCCTTAACTTTCCAGTAGTCTGATTCTCTGAAGAGAGCAGGATATGAGACATTTGATGTTGATTATGTTTTAAACTTGGTTCAATATTAATCATTTGTACACCATTAGATTGTGGTCTTGACAGTTTCTGCCTTTCTTTCCTTCAGTTCATTTATTTTCATGCACTGATTGGTGTTCATGTTGATAAGGAGAGGACAGATTTATTTAAATCCTCACTTCCAACATCAGTTATGCAGATGCAATTTTTACCAGGTTATTGTGTTCAATGTTGTCTGAAAGGAACAACATTGTCATGATATATTGCTGCGTTCCATTAACCTCGGAACTGGGAACTGGGAAATGGGCGCGATGTCATCTCCGACTTATCTGCATTCCGGTTGAAGTCGGAAAAAAAACATGCCAATCGACCAGGCTATTGTTAGCTGTTGTTAGCACGCCCTGTGTTGTTGTTCACAAATATCAAATGAAGAATGTGATTATCACTATGGCAGCATTTTTGTAAATATAAGTCTAACAATACTATGTATACAACTGATCTAGAGCGACACACCCCAGTGAGAAGTGCAAATAAATGGATTATTACAGGAGCTAAATAACTGTTCACACCGGGGGCTGCCATCTTTGTTTGTCAACTCGGGGGTGGCGAGGTCTCCCCGAGTTCCTAGTAGGATATTCCGACCTCGGAAGGGCGTTCCAATAAAATTTCCTACTCGAAAGTGGGAAATTCCGACCTCCGACTACAACTGGAACGCACCAATATGGTGCTGCATGATACGTCTTTTGTAGTCCACTTTCGGAAAATTGTAGTTTAACCGCAGCAGTAACATCCGCCGTCACATCACATGATGACGAAGCGTAGTGAAAGTGTAGTCGGATTCTCTCTGCACGGCAGTTTTCCTTTCCTCATCCTTCTGAATTCTCCTTTCTCCTTTCCTTAACCTCATGACGTTTTCCATCAGGGTTAAGGAAAAGTAGATAGGAAAGGGCTTAGGAGGTGACTATTCGACCGCAGCCAGCGTCTCCACTGCTGGGTCTTTCCAGCACACTGTTTCCGCGGTGGCGGGGACCAATCAGACGCTGCGGCATTTAAAGGCGAGGAGAGGCGCTCATTTGATTGGTGAAGACAGCGATCGGCTGTGATAATCCCACTCACGTCTATTCTCCTCCTATTCTGACATTTGCGCGGAGAGGCAGAGACGTGAGCGTGGACGCGCAACCTCTGCGCCCCTGTGCGCCATGAGTGCGCCTCTCTTGGCACTGCCGGAAACTTGCAAAGTGCGCAGGTCACACCCAGTCCGCGCGTCGAAGGCCGGTGCAGGCAGGTGCGCCTGCGCTTGCGCCTGGTCTACGAAATTAGAGCCCTAAGATCTAACAAAACAAGCACTGAGAGAAGCCCCTCATCTGAAGTTAAGAGTCAATAGGTAATTACTTTAACTAGAGCAGTCTCTGTGCTTTTGGGAGATCTACATCCTGACTGAAAGTCCTCAGACAAGCTGCTATTGAAGGAAGTCACATAGCTGATCAGCCACTACTTACTTGAGGATCTTTGCAGTAAATGGAAGATTTGATATAGGTCTGTAGTTAGCTGATGTGCCTGAATTGAGAGTAGGTTATTAAGAAGAGGTTTGACTACAGCTACTTTGTAGGACTGTGGCACATAGCCTGTTGACAAAGATATGTTGATTGTCTCCAACAAGAATGGACAAACTAAGGGAAAGACCTACTTGAGAATCTTAGTTGAAATTGGGTCTTGAAGGCAGTTGATGGTTTGGAGGAGGTTACAACAGAATTAAGTTCCTAAAGGCCAATTATAGAGAAACAGTCTAAGTCAGGTTAACTTCATTTAATGTTATGGCAGTTCCAGGCAAAGACAGGGAGTTGCTAATTTTATCTCTAATTAAGGGATGTAACTATTACCGATAAAATGGTAAACCGGGGTAAATTGTCAAACAATTTTTCCTACTCCGTCTCTTAGCAAAGACCAAGCCCTATTTCTCACAGGCTGATCTTGAAAAGACTGTCCATGCCTTTATTACATGAATGGATGGACTGTTGTAACTCCTTATATATTGGCATGGATAAGTCAGCCATTAATCGCCTTCAGCTCATCCAGAATGCTGCTGCTCGACTCCTCTCTGGCAAGAAGAAGCGCGACCACATCACACCAGTTTTAGCATCCCTCCACTGGCTCCCAGTCCGCTTTCGCATCGATTTTAAACTTTTTTTTGCTCGCTTTTAAAGCCCTCAGTGGTCTTGCCCCGCTTTACTTGTCTGAAATCCTACATCGCCACTGCCCAACCAGAGCCCTAAGGTCTTCTGACCAACTGCTCCTAGAGGTCCCAAAAACCAGACTTAAGTCGAGAGGTTACAGGGCCCTTGCAGCAGCTGCCCCTAGACTGTGGAACAGTCTCCCCATCCATATAAGAGCCTCCTAGACCTTAGAAATTTTTAAATCTTCCTTAAAGGCCCACTTCTACTCCCTGGCATTTCATCAATGAGCTGATACAAATCACAGGCACTTTAGTTTTTATACTTCACTGTTTTATTAAAATGTTTTTCTATTTTTATTGTTATATTTGTTTATTTCTATGTATTTGTGTACAGCACTTTGATCGACTGCTGTCTTCTTGAAGGTGCTCTATAAATAAATAAACTTGACTTAATATAACAAGCTGAAACATGGACACTCATGCTGCAGGCAAACAAAAATGTGTGAGTGAATGTAAAATAGGTTAAGTTCATTTTTAATAATATCAGAACTTTGAACACATTCATTTATAATTGAATATGAAGAGAATACCGTTTACAGTTCATGTCCTTTTTTTCTTTTCTTGTAATTACACAGTGTTTAAGCATTATTAACATAATAATGACAAATACTTGCCCAAATTGGTTACTTTTATTTCTTGGGGAAAAATGGGTGGAAAAGAATTAATCATAGGACATTTCCTGACTCACTTATTGACAACAAAGACAAAAAGACTTGTGAAAGTTATAATGTTAATGGAGTTAAATGATTTCAAGAGTGTGTAAAAGCACTTTTGAACATTTTAAGCACACTGCAACAATACCGCTGTCACATTTCTCTCAGTAAGACCCTGATTGATTTTGCAAAATATTGGATTTTTATTCATTATTAAAGTTACAGCAGGCAAAACAATTTATGTGAAGAGCTCCTCACAGAGACATCTTCCGGACTCAGCTCTCTGCTCTGGAGAGGTCTCACACACCTGCAGCCATACCAGCCTCTTTATCATTTCCCCACAGCTGCTCTAATTACCCCCACACTCAGGAAAAGAAAACTCTAATAAACCACCTCCCTCTTTTATATACCATAACTTAACAAACTTTCTTGATAAGGATGTAATGATAGGAAAATAGGAAAAGTTCTTACTTTAGTCCACTTGTCTCCTCTTACCTCCCTTCCTTCGGCCTCACACCCAACACAGCATTGTGTGGATTTGCTGCTCATCATGAGAGTAGGATCCACATTCAAGATTTCCTGCTGCTTAACAGAAGGTTTTTTCTTGCTGCCATGATGGAGGGACTCATGATTGGCTATATGGATTCATGTTGGGTGTTGGATGTATATATTTGTATATATATGTATATGTGTATTTTATATGTATACATGTATCTATGCATGTATGTGTATCCATAAAATGAAGAGCTTTATGCTCTATTGTAAAGTGTCTTGAGATAACACTTGTTATGAATTGGCGCTATACAAATAAAGATTGATTGATTGATTGATTGATTGATTGATTGATTGAAAATGTTATTAACAGAATAAGAGGAACCATTATGTGTAAATGTATTGGCCAATCAAATATCAAAATAAGCTATGAGAAATTTTATGGACCATTTTACCTTGATCTGTAATGCAGTCAATAGTATTATCTGTTCTTATCAGTTCAGCAAGTGGCTCTATGCTCAGTATAAACAAAATGGGGGAGATTGGATTTCCCTGCCGAACACCTTTTTTTTTAAGCTAAAAAAATCAGAACAAATCCCATTCACTCTGACTCTTGATATCGGATCTTTGTTTAGAGTATTTATCCATTTAATAAAATTAACATTAAAACCCATTTGTTCCATAGTGTAATTTAGACAGGTCCAATTGACCCTATCAAATGCTTTCTCAGCATCAAGACTGAGAAACATAGACGGCCACTTTGCTTGTTTTGCAACTGCTTGTAAATTCAGAGCTCTTCTAATATTACCTGATCCCTGATGCCCTGGCACGAATCCTGTCTGATCATGGTTAATCAATTTCCCTAAAAAGTTCTGTATTCTGTGTGCAAATATAGAGCTAAGAATGTTGGCATCATTTCCTATTAGATTTATTGGTCTGTAAGAGCCACAATCTAAGGGGTCTTTCCCCTCTTTATGAATTACAGAAATTATGACCTCTGACCAACTTCCAAGTGGGTCATTTTCATTCAGTGCATAGTTAAACACTTTACATAGTTTGGGTGTAAGTTCCTTTATAAATGTCTTGTAAAATTCACAAGGAAAGCCATCTGTTCCAGAGGACTTCTTGTTTTTCAAGCTTTTAATAGTTTTCTCTATTTCTTCCTCTGAAACTGGTTCTATTAATTTTTCCGCTTCTTTGTTAGTAAGTTTTGGTAAATTTATTCCATGAAACTTTTTTTTTTTTAATTTTTCTATGTTTTGAGCACTGTCTGGTGAGTCATAAAGGTTTTTGTAGAATGTCTGAAAAGCCTCTGCCACACCATAAGGATGAGAGACTTCTTTTCAAGAAGTGGGATGTCTGATTTTGGGTTCTATACAACTTGACTGCTCTTTTCTTAACTGAAAGGATAGTAGTTGACTTGCTTGATTTCCATTTTCATAATACTTTGTCTTGTGAAACGAAGAGCCCCTTCTACTTTCCGTGTAAGTAAGTGATCAAGTGCTGTTTTTTTCCCCTGAAGTTCCTGAAATATTATTTTATCCCTGGTTTTCTTGTGCTCTTGTTCCAGTCTTTTTATATCACTTTCTAATTGTTTCTCTTTTTCAAGTCTGTTTATTTAGTTTAACTGCAATTTCTATGCATTTACCTCTTAGAACCACTTTAGCTCCATCCCACAGGGTAGAGGGTGACACTGATCCATTATCATTGATAGAGTAATATTCCTCAATGGCTTGTTTTAATTGTTGTTGTATTGTTGTGTCTGTAATCATTGAAACATTCAATCTCCAGTATTTAAAATGTCTTTCAGAGCTTATTTTCAATTTTATCCTTATTGGGTTATGGTCTGAAAGAGTCATGGGCTCTATTACACACTCCACCAACTTGGTCATACTCTGCTTGGAAATGCAAATCAAATCAGTTCTTGAATAAGACCCATGCACCGATGAATAAAAACTGAAGTCTTTTGTAATTGGGTTCATAGCTCTCCAACAATCAACCAGTCCGTGCTCATCCAACAGATATTTGGCTGTTTTAGATTTTTTACTTAGGGGTCCTTTATCAACAGGGAGTCTATCTAGTCTGGCATTCAATATACAATTCAGTTATATCTGCCCTGGCTATCCTTTACTTCTTTTTGTACTACAAAAGCAACAGAGCGACTAATAAGAATTGCCACTCCTCGTTTTCTACTGGTCGGACAGGATGCGAAAAATATTTGCTCCACCCACTCTCTCTTTAATTTTTTATGTTCCACATCATTCAGATGAGTTTCCTGCAGCGACCCTATTGAACAATTCAGTTTTTTCAGCTGGCCCAAAATTTTCTTCCTTTTTATGGGGTGATTTATGCTTTTAACATTGTAGGAAACAATATCAGTATTTGACATAAGTTAATTATGTTATTGTTGTATTGACTCTCCCCTTTTCTAACCCCACCACACACCCCCATCATCTTCATAATGATATAACTGGTATAACTGGTACAGTTTCCTTGAGTCTGAATGTAAAACAAGCAACAAAAAATACCAAGGATGCAGAACAAATAAACAACAAGAGTTAATAGAACATAGTGAACATGTTTTGCTTCCAAAAAACCCACTGGGCGCCTGGTTTTGCCCAGCCCTAGTTTTCTCACAGGCAGAGAGTGGTCACTTCTGAATCTCTCTTGGGAAAATGCACTCTGTGCCATCAAAATCAAAAACCAAAGAATGAGTTTGATTCTCTGGAGAGATTTTAGACCTATGGTCCAAACAATCTATAACATAATGAGGGTGTTCTGCTCCCCCAACCACAAACTTTCTATCTTTAACATTACAACTTAGATTTTGTGTGGTCCACTGACAACATAAAAGTTCAAGGTATTACACACCAGTGGCGGCTGCTGGTCAGTCAAGGAGGGGAAGCTCATTTTTTTGCAGCCTACACCATAATTTTGTTTTTTTATTTAAATGTAAATTCTACCCCCGTTCCTTTTCAAGAAAATGATCTGTGACCCTGTCGTACCAAATAGGTGTCTTTCCAGGGATTTTACCAGTGTTCTCTCAATGGTCAGCAGAGCTAGACTGCTTAAATGGCCTTGGCCCATTGTGGTGCGGGTGTAAGACTTGAGCCGCTTTAAACAGGAGTAGCTCCTCTCCAGAAAGACTGAATGTAAAACTTAGAAGAAGCTCCGGTGGAGGGTTATACTTCAGGATCGCTGATTGGCTCATTTCACTGTCAATCAAAAGGGATTCGGCCTCAGACAGATCATCCAATTATCATGCAGAAGCTGAGCGTCCAGGCCAGCCCACTGCCTCATAGACCCCCAGAGACGTTGAGCGTCCGATGGGTGGGACAAAGCCCAGCGTTTATCCAGTGACCGTCCAGTTTCCACAGTGGAACAGCCCACTCTATGCTTCCCCATCGAATGAGGAATCGAATACACAGCAGTACATATCACCACTTTTTTGGGGTCATTTTAGGGGAAGCTGAGCTTCCCTTGCAGTCTTGGAGCAATCGCCACTACACTCCTGTCAAGCATACCTGTTGTTTCTGTAGAGAAAAAGACCTTATTTCAATAATTCACAGCGCATTAATCACCTCAGTCCTGTAATAATGTCTGTAAATCCGCATCTGACGGCGACAGGCCTCCTCTCCGTCTCCTCCCGTTCTCCCGTCTCTGCTAGGTTTCTTTAAAGAGTGATTGATTGATTGATTTAAATTTATTTCGAACATGAGGTTAAAGTAAAATCATTGTCAAAGACGGAAAAAAAAAACAAAACAAAAAAAACAGACATTATCTAATCACATATTCGAAAAGGAGTGGGATGAAGTAAAAACGTATTACTTCCCACCCCTTGACCAAACAATTATTTACAAACAAATGCAGATGTTATGCACTTACTGTACATATACTCATAGACAGCTATGTCCATGCACCCTTATTTAATGCTTGGACATTGCAACAGAAAACTTCCATTTACAATAGTAATTATAATTTCACACAGATATACATAATTCTCATACCATCATTATTTTTAATAATAACCATATAATATTTTCAGACTACTTAATTCTCTTCATTATGGTATCTTCCAAAAATCATCATTTTGTACATTTTTTTAAACTTGTTTTTACTTGAACATTTCGTCATTTCCTCACTTAAACTGTTCCATATGCTCACCCCGATAACAGATACGCAGAAGCTTTTAATGTTTGTGCGTCTACTTAATATTTTAAAGTTGTCTTCAACTCTCAGATTGTAGCCTCCTTCACGGTTACAAAACAGACTTTGAATTTTTCCTGGTAGTTGATTGTTTCTTGCCTTGTGCATTATTATTGCCGTCTGGTAAGGAACAATGTCGAGGAATTTTAGTAATCTTGACTTTAGAATGATGGTGGGTATGTTCCCTATAGCCGACCTTATGTATGGTTCTTATTTCTTTCTTCTGTAAAGTGATTAGTGACTGTAATGTAGTTTTATAGTTGTTTCCCCAAACATCAGCACAGTACATGAAGTATGGCAGAACTAAAGAGAGTGTGAAGTGACTTGTAATCCAGGATATGTTTTACCTTGTTTATAATTGCAATGCTTTTTGAAACTTTGGACTGTACATGCTTAATGTGTGATTTCTAGCTAAGCTTGTCATCCATGACCACCCCTAGAAATCTGTTTTCATGCACCCTTTCAATCTCAACCCCATCTTGTTACAATTCAGAAGAATGTTGGACCACAAAAGCAGGAGACTGAACACCAAAAATCAAAACTTAAGTTCTTTTAATAAGACAAAAAGCAAAATCACAGCCAAGTAACAAAAATCAGCAGCAGGCTGGCTGGTAGGCTGAGCTGGGGAGCTGGAAGCGAGGCAGGAAAAAACAGCCTGCAAAAAACCAGAGACAAAAGATCATTAGAAAACTTAAGTTCAAAAACAGAGCTCCAAAACAAGAAAATCCAAGGCAAAATTTCACAAGAGTTTTCTCAAGAAAAAGCACTACCGACGAGACGGAATTATCTGGCAAAGTGGTGGAGTCCAGACGAGAGTTTTATAGTGAGGAGTGATTGCTGAGGATTGAAGACAGGTGTGCTTCAGCTGCAGCCTCAGAGGGAAAGGAGTGAAAACCAGCTAGCCACGCCTCCTGCCACAGGCACTGAGAGGAAGTGAAAAGGAAGGGAGAAAAGGAGGAGAAACCACCACAAGGAAAAATACAACCAAAAACACCAAACCATAACAGTACCCCCCCTCTAACGGACGCCTCCTGGCGGCCTACCAGGCTTGTCAGGGAACTGTCTGTAAAAGTCTTTTAGGAGCTGAGAGTCCAATATAAGAGATTTGGATATCCATGAACGCTCCTCTGGACCGTACCCCTCCCAGTCTACCAAGTACTGAAAGCCACGGCCCCGCCTGCGAACATCCAACAGGCGGTGGACAGAGAAAGCTGGGTAGTCATCAATGATCCGGGGGGGTGGAGGGGGTTCGGTCGGAGGGCTAAGAGGACTAGCGGAGACTGGCTTGAGCAGAGAAACATGGAATGTAGGGTGAACCTTAAGAGCAGGAGGCAGTTTGAGTTTTACAACACTGGGGTTAATAATGTGTTCAATGACATAGGGGCCAATGTACCTGGGAGCAAGCTTGCGAGAGTCCGTTTGTAGTGGTAGGTCACGTGAGGACAACCATACTTCTTGCCCAACCTGGTAGTCTGGAGCAGGAGTACGGTGACGATCAGCCATCTGCTGGTTACGAGCTGCTGTCCTAGTGAGGGCTGCACGAGCCTCTTGCCAGACGCAGCGGGCACGGTGAAGATGAGCCTGGACAGAAGGGACAGCCACCTCCCTTTCCTGGCTGGGAAACAGTGGAGGCTGGAAACCATTAGACACCATGAACGGGGACATACCTGTAGCAGAGCTGACCAGGGAGTTGTGAGCGTACTCTATCCATGGTAGGTGGGTGGACCAGGAGGCAGGTAAACGACAAGCAACACATCGCAGGGATGCCTCCAGTCCTTGATTTGCCCTCTCAGTCTGGCCATTGGTCTGCGGATGATACCCAGAGGACAGGCTAGCAGACATTCCCATAGCCAGACAGAAAGCCTTCCAGACTTGAGACGTAAACTGAGGTCCTCTGTCAGAAACGATATCCTGAGGGATGCCATGGAGCCTGAACACATGAAGGACTAGGAGATTTGCAGTTTCCAGAGCTGAAGGGAGTTTAGGCAGAGGAACATAATGTACACACTTGGAGAAACGATCAACCACTGTGAGAATGACTGTGTTACCGTCTGAGGGTGGAAGTCCAGTGACAAAATCCACGGCGATGTGTGACCAGGGGCGGTGTGGAATAGGTAACGGGCGGAGTAGACCAGCTGGTGCACGGTGAGAAGGCTTGCTACGGGCACAGACTGAGCAGGCTGAGACAAATTCTCTGGTGTCAGCTGACATGGAAGGCCACCAAAATCTTTGCTGGATCAGTGAAAGGGTTCTGTGAAAACCAGGGTGACAGGCCACCCTAGAAGAGTGTCCCCACTGGAGCACTTGAGACCTCACGGGAGGAGGAACAAACAACCGTCCTGGTGGACAACCCTCAGCAGCTTGATGTCCCTGGAGAGCCTCCTGGACCACCTGTTCTATCTCCCACCTGGCAGCTCCGACCACACAGACAGAGGGAACAATGGTTTCCAAGGAGGCCTCATTTTCTGTAGGGGAAAACTGTCGAGAAAGTGCGTCAGGTTTAACATTTCTGGAACCAGGACGGTAAGTGATGGTATAATTAAACCTGCCCAGGAACAGAGCCCACCGAGCCTGGCGAGAATTCAGCCTGCGGGCAGAACGTAGATAGGTCAAATTCTTGTGATCAGTCCACACTATAAAAGGATGTACTGCACCTTCCAAGTAATGACGCCACTCCTGTAAGGCAAGAACGACAGCAAGCAACTCCCGGTTCCCCACGTCATAATTTTTCTCAGCAGAAGTCAAACGTCTGGAGAAGTAGGCACATGGATGGAGCTTCTGATCCAAGGAGGAGCGCTGAGAAAGAATGGCTCCCACACCACTGTCCGAGGCATCCACTTCTACAACAAACTGTAGATCAGGGTTAGGGTGTACGAGCACAGGTGCACTGGTGAACATCTCCTTCAGTTTACTAAAAGCACTCTCTGCACAAGGTGACCAAACAAAAACTTTCTTGGAAGAGGTAAGTTCAGTGAGAGGGGCAGCAACCCTGCTGTAGTTTCTGATAAAGCGTCTATAAAAGTTTGCAAAACCAAGGAACCTTTGTAGCTGCTTGCGAGAGGTGGGAATGGGCCACTCCTGAACTGCCTTGATTTTAGCAGGATCTGGTTTGATCTGACCCCTTTCAATGATGAACCCTAGAAAACTCACTGAAGACACATGAAAATCACATTTTTCAGCTTTCACAAATAACTTGTTCTCAAGGAGTCTCTGTAAGACAGCTCTAACATGAGCAATGTGTTCATCTAGACTCTTGGAGAAAATCAAGATATCGTCAAGATACACAAACACAAAATGATTAAGCATGTCTCTCAAAACATCGTTAATAAGGGCCTGAAAAACAGCTGGAGCATTTGTAAGGCCAAATGGCATGACACAGTACTCAAAATGTCCCAGGTGAGTGTTAAAAGCAGTTTTCCACTCGTCCCCTTCTTTAATCCTGACCAAGTGGTAGGCATTTCTCAGATCTAGCTTGGAGAACACAGTTGCATCATGCAGAGGACCAAAAGCAGAATCAATTAGGGGGAGAGGATATTTGTTTTTAACTGTAATGTTATTGAGATCTCTGAAATCAATGCAAGGGCGCAGGGATTCGTCCTTCTTTTCTACAAAAAAGAACCCTGCCCCCACAGGAGAGGAAGAAGGTCGGATAAGGCCGGCAGATAGAGAGTCATTAATGTAACATTCCATAGCCTCCTTCTCAGGCTTGGACAAGTTGTAAAGTTTCTTGGTAGGAAGAGGGGCACCAGGTAGCAAGTCTATGGCACAGTCATAGGGACGATGTGGGGGCAAGGAAAGGGCCTGATCTTTACTGAAAACCTGCTGAAGATCATGATACTCACAGGGGACAGATGTCAGGTCAATTTTCTCAGGTGGACTCTGGGAAAAGGAGACATTGGTAGTTAACGCAGATCGGAGACAATGGGCATGACAGTAGCTGCTCCAATTAACAATGGTACCAGTGGACCAGTTCACATGAGGGTTATGTATCTTAAGCCAGGGTAAACCAAGAACCACTGGGGACAGAGGTGAAGAAATAACATACAGTTCAATGTTCTCATGGTGGTTTCCTGAAATTGTGAGAGACAAGGACTCAGTCCGGTGAGTGATATTGGTAATCAGTTTGCCATCTATTGCCAGAATGTCTTTAGGCTTAACAAGTTCATAGGTGGGAATATTAGCCTGGTGTACCAAATTAATGTCAATAAAACTGTCATCTGCCCCAGAATCCACCAAAACTTCAACAGGTATGTTATTGTTTGACCATTGCAACATACCTTTGATCTGGGTGCGACTTGAGGGATTCAAAGGTAAAGACGTATGGCTCACCAACGCCCCTCTGCTAACTGGTGAGCCTCCCCTTTTGGCCGTAATGGACACTTGGCGAGGAAATGGCCTTCTAGACCACAGTAGATACACAAGCGCAGGCGAAGTCGACGTTCTCTTTCTACTGGTGTTAGCCTTGTTCGTCCCAGTTGCATGGGTTCCTCCTGAGAGAGGGGAACAGAATGACCGGCTCCGAGATTGGCGGAGTTCCCAGGGGGTGGTGAAGAGGAGCGAGGAGCCACTGGGGGGGTGTGAGAAAAGAAGGGGGGATTGGACCTCTGCCTAGCTGCTCTCTCCCTGCGTCTTTCTCTTAAACGGTTATCAAGGCGAATGGCTAGACTAATCAACTCCTCCAAATTGGAGGTCTCATCTCTGACGGCCAGCTCATCCTTAATCTCTTCAGACAAACCCTTCATAAATATCCCCTGAAGGGCAGCTTGATCCCAGCCGCATTCAGCAGCTAAAATGCGAAAATCTAGAGCAAACTGGGACACTGAGTTCTTACCCTGACGTAGGGACAGTAATTGGCTAACTGCTTCCTTGCCTTTAACAGGGTGATCGAAAACCTTTAACATTTCACTAGAAAAAGCCTGAAAATCTGACTTAAGGTGGGGATTACTGGAAGAAATAGCCAAAGCCCAAGAAGAGGCCTTGTCAGATAGCAAACTCATAACAAAAGCTACCTTAGACAGGTCTGTAGCATAAGTAATAGGCTGTTGAGTGAACACTAAAGTGCACTGATGTAAAAACTGAGCACATGTCCCTAAGTCACCTGAGTATCTGGCAGGAATGGGGATGTAAGGCTCACGACAAGATGGTGGCAAAGGGATGGCAGGGTCAACCTCTGGGGCAGGAGAAGTAGGCGGAGTTGCCGTGGATGAGATGGAGGGTAGCTGAGCAGTCACGTTGTCAATCCGGTCGTGGAGGTGTGTGACAGTAGACGAGAGCTGTTGGAGTGTATCCAGGATCATCTTTAGAGTGGCTTCATGTTTGCCCACGAGCACGCCTTGCGAGGACAGGGCCTGCTTAAACTGATTTGTCTCCGCTGGGTCCATAGTGGCCAGATAATTCTGTTACAATTCAGAAGAATGTTGGACCACAAAAGCAGGAGACTGAACACCAAAAATCAAAACTTAAGTTCTTTTAATAAGACAAAAAGCAAAATCACAGCCAAGTAACAAAAATCAGCAGCAGGCTGGCTGGTAGGCTGAGCTGGGGAGCTGGAAGCGAGGCAGGAAAAAACAGCCTGCAAAAAACCAGAGACAAAAGATCATTAGAAAACTTAAGTTCAAAAACAGAGCTCCAAAACAAGAAAATCCAAGGCAAAATTTCACAAGAGTTTTCTCAAGAAAAAGCACTACCGACGAGACGGAATTATCTGGCAAAGTGGTGGAGTCCAGACCAGAGTTTTATAGTGAGGAGTGATTGCTGAGGATTGAAGACAGGTGTGCTTCAGCTGCAGCCTCAGAGGGAAAGGAGTGAAAACCAGCTAGCCACGCCTCCTGCCACAGGCACTGAGAGGAAGTGAAAAGGAAGGGAGAAAAGGAGGAGAAACCACCACAAGGAAAAATACAACCAAAAACACCAAACCATAACACATCTATTTCTATCTGGACCTGCATGTTAACTCTGTGATTCCCAAATAACATAAATTTTGTCTTGCTTTAAAGACAACTTATTATAAGCAAACCATGCTTTTAATTTCTTCAGTTCGTTGTTGATTATCTTCTATGACTGATTCAAATTATTACTGGAACAAAAAATACTCGTATCATCAGCAAAAATAATGAGCTTCATCAGTTCAGAAACTTGACAGATTTCATTAATGTAAAGAATAAACAGTTTGGGTCCCAATACTGAACCCTGTGGGACACCACAAGCAATGTCCAAGCAAGTTGAGCAATGGTTACCCAGCTTCACAAACTACTTTCTGCCATTCAAATAGCTTTTGATCCAGTCCAATACGATGCCTCAGATTCCATATCTCTCCAGTTTATTAAATAGTAACTTATGGTTGATTGTATCAAATGCTATTTTCAAATCAATAAATACTCCAATCACCTATTGCTTTTTATCTATTGCATTAGAGATTTCCTCTGTTGATTGTATTATTGCATTTGAGGTTGATCTTTTATATCTGAACCCATACTAAAAGATCAACCTCACATGCAATAATACTACAAAGAGCTCCCGTTCCATCTTCTCTCTCTCACTGACCGGGACAGAGATGCCTAACTCTCTCAGCGTGGGTACAGCCTTGATTAATGACGAAAATGTCTGTATTCCCAACTTCAGGTTCACTCTCAGCTGCGCTGGGAAGCGACATCTGGCCTGAATCCTCTTCTCCTTTAGCTGTTTGATCACCCCGCGCACCCGCGCCCTCTTCTGCTGTACCTCCGGAGAGTAGTCTTGGTCAAAATATATGATTTGTCCTTGAAATGACACTTGCCTCTGTGCCCGGGCTTGTTTCAGCACCTTTTCTTTTACTGAATAGTCCAAAAACCTCACAATGATAGAGCGTGGAGGTGCTGCTACGGCGGTTTTACTTGCCAGGGATCTATGTGCTCTCTCCAGCTTTAAATCCATCTTTGGCGGGAGCTGCAACGAGGACCGTATCAGTTTGGTGACAAATCCTACCATGTCATTTTTCTCGCACTCCTCGGGTCCTTGATAAATCCTCAGGTTGTTGCTGCGCATTCGGTTTTTGTAGGTCATCACACAGGTGAGCGAGCGCGGCCTCCCGTCTCACTAGGTGCAGCAGCACCCTCTCATGTCGCTGACAGGTATCCTCTGCGGCGCTGACCCAGGACTCTGCTTCGTTGGTTTTTCGCTCTAGATTTACCATGCGTTGCTTAAGGTCCGAAACTGACTCTTCCAGTTTTATTAGTGAGGCTTTAGTGTCAGTGAACAACTGTTGATTGTCCTGCCTCGACTCTCTCAATTCACGATGAATTTCCGCCCCCTCCATGTTGTTCTCCCTATGGGGTGGTGGCGGCCTCTTTCTCAGGTGTGCTTTTTCAGGTGGTTCTTGATGTTTTCCGGTATTACTTGATTGTCTAGTCCCACCTTTCTTCTCCGTATATAGGGTTAAGAACAGCGAACCACAACAAAGTTTGAGGGAGCAACTCACTCACACGTGCGATCTAGTGCATGACGTCACCCAGTGGCGGCTCCTTACAAATTTCTCAGGGGAGGCAACATTTGTGGTAATGGCTATGATTGACCATTCAGTGGGTAAATTAATAATCCAGAAAAGTCATGTAGTTTACTTTGCAGTGGTACATTGCATTGTTTAATTTGTTTCCTATTGATGGCAGCACAAGACATAACATGTACTGTACAGTATTTTTGTAAGCTAAATTAAGTTAATGTCTAAAATACAATACATTTGGTTCCACAGTACACACTTACTTATTGGGTGGTCTTAAATAATTCTTTAAATACTGTAATTATAACAGGATGCCTGGTCATTCTTTGTCAATAAATGGGTCAGGAAATGTCCTTTTGACAAATTTTATTCATCCTATGCTCATGAGAAATAAACGTAAACAGGTCCGGCAAATATTTTACATTATGTTAGAAAAGCTTAAAACAGTGTGTAATTACAAGAAAAAAATAGTATCAATTTTCAACAGGTTTCTCTTCAAATGAATTTTCAATGACCATGTACAAAAGTTTTTGAGTTGAAAAAAAATAAAATTAACCCATTAGCAGACAATCAAACATTCTGGTTTGCCTACAGCATTTAGTGTGCATGTTACAGTTTTTTTGTTTTATATGACCATGTCCAGGCGTTTTGTATTGACAATAAGTTCCTGAAGCAGTTCCTGTCCAGATGAGTTCTGACCTCAACCTGATTGAGATGCTGTGGCATGACCTCAAAAAAGCGATTCACACCAGACATCCCAGGAATATTGCTGAACTGAAACAGTTTTGTACAGAAGAATGGTCCAGAACTCCTCTTGACCGTTGTGCAGGTCTGATCTACAACTACAGAAAACATTTGGTTCAGGTTGTTGCTGCCATAGGAGGGTCAGCCAGTTATTAAATGGTTCACCTACTTTTTCCACCTAGCACTGTGAATGCTTACATGTTGTGTCAAATAAAAACATGTAAACTTATAATTTTTTGTGCGGCATTAGCTTAAGCAGACTGTGTTTGTCTAGTGATGTCTTATATGAAGATCAGAACATATTTTATGACCAATTTAAGCAGAAATCCAGGTAATCCCAAAGGGTTCACATACTTTTTCCTGCAACTGTATATATAAATACAGACCTGATCAAAATCTTAAGACCAGTCGAAAAATTGTTAGAATATGTGCTTTGCACATTTGGACCTTAATGAGGTTTTTAATAGAGCTACAATATGCAAAAGTAGGAAGGGGGAGTGTGACAAAAAGCACTTTGAAAAAGTAATTTATTGAAAACAACAAGTAAACTGAAATAGGCTGTTTATCAGCTGATCAAAAGTTTAAGACCATCGCTCAAAAAAAATTACTAAAAACTCTCTAAACCAGAACAATTTTTTTTCTCAGTAGGACTGAGTAATGAGTAGCTCCACCGTTCTTGTTAATCACTTCAAAAATTTGTTTGGGCATGCTTGATGCGAGTGTTTCCAGAAAGCTTTGGGAACATTGCTCCAAGTGGTGAAGATGGCTTCATGAAGGGCATCAACTGTCTGGAACTGATGGCCATTTTTATAAACTTCCCTTGCCATCCATCCTCAAATGTTCTCTACGGGATTTAAATCAGGGGAACATGTGGGATGGTCCAAAAGAGTGACATTATTCTCCCTGAAGAAGTCCTTCGTCAAGCGAGCATTGTGAACTGCAGTGATGTCCTGTTGAAAAACCCAGCTGTTACCACACAGACGAGGGCCCTCAGTCATGAGGGATGCCCACTGCAACATCTGCATGTAACCAGCCGCCGTTTGACGACCCTGCACCACCTGAAGCTCCAGTGTTCCACTGAATGAAAAAGCACCCCAGATCATAATGGATCCACCTCCACTGTGCCGGGTAGAAAACATCTCAGGTGGGATCTCCTTGTCAAGACAGTAACGTTGGAAGCCATCTGGACCGTCAAGGTTAATTTTTTTCTCATCAGAGAATAAAACGTTTTTTCCACCTTTCAGTGTCCCATGTTTGATGCTCCCTGGCAAAGTCTAAATGGGCAGTTTTGTGGCATTGAAAATGTGCAAAATGCATATTCCAGCAGTTTTTTAACTGGTCTTAAGATTTTGATCAGGTCTGTACATATCTAAACATATATATTTATTGTTTATGTATATACAGAACAAGCCAAAAGTTTGGACACACCTTCTTATTCAATGTGTTCTTTATTTTCATCACTATTTACATTGTAGATTCTCACTGAAGGTATCCAAACTATGAATGAACATTTGTGGAATTATGTACTTAACAAAAAAGTGTGAAATAAATGAAAACATGTCTTATATTCTAGTTTCTTCCTAGATCGCACACCTGATTTGGATGTAAATACCCTCAAATTAAATCTCAAAGTCTGCACTTAAAGCACATTTTGATTGTTTCATTTCAATTCCATTGTGGTGTCGTACAGAGCTGGAATGCTGAAAATTGTGTCCAAATATTTATGGACCTGACTGTACTCTGCTCTGCTGCTCATCTCTGAAATGTATGATTCCTACAATGGTAGTGCCATTTTTAATGGAAATAAGCAGGTTTTCCAAGGGTATCAAACTTACTTCCAAAAATCATTGTTACAACAAAGAGGTAATCTACCAAGACCAAGTTGCCTATTTGTGCTATGTTTATATGAATGATGTCGTCCTGACTTATGAACTGTTCCATAGGGTCGTCAAAAACTGGCCCGTTTTAATGCCAGAGAGTTTGCCACACTTATCATTGACATCCTGAGTGATGCCAAAAGAAGACAACATGGGAAAGGTCTCGGAAGCACAACAGGTAAGAGACAGATGTGTGAATGGGCGCATGCCAGTGTGGAATGTCACTTTAAATTAAATGACTTTATCCGCTTAGTCAGTGAATAAATGTATTGCTTACTCCTTTCGACAATTTTCAAACACTAAAAATTGGGGGGGGGGGGGTTAGTCCCTCAATGTAGGGGGCTGTACAAGGGAATTTAAGGCCCCAACTGAGTTGGATAAAGTAAGGTGGGATTAGGTGACTGTAGAGTTAATGTAACGCCTGTGATAGTCTTTTAGTCTTAAAACAATTTTGAAAATGACACTGCTTAATTTGTGTGGGATCCCAAAATTGCAATTGAAGTTCTATGTACTGTACTTCACAAAGAAGAAATATATGTAAAAAATGTAAATACACTAGGCTTTTGTGTACAACTTCTTTACTGCTTCTGCCCCCCCTCTGACATCTCTAAAAATATCCACAAAATATCTAAAGTCAACCTATTACAATTTTCAACCAAAATATTTGCTATTCAGTACTTTATTAACTACTGATTGGTATATTTATTTATTTCTATGGAATTAGTAGTAAATAAAAGATCATTAAACCTCTTAACAATAGAGACTGTGTGCAGTGAAATGCTTTAAAACCAGACTGGAAACCTAAAAACATGCCATGCACATCTAAATAGGACTGCAAAAGGAAGAGAATAGATTTTTTTCAACATCTTTGACATAAAAGGAAAGTTTCAGTATAGGTCTGTAACTCGACAAAACAGAAGAATTAAAATTTAGTTTCTTTATCAAGGCCATTAACAAGGCCAGAAAGCTGGAGACCTGCTATTTTCTATGATAAGGTCAAGGATGAACTGCAGCTGCCAAGAACAAATGGTTGAAACCAAGAAATAAGAGTCTTCACTCTGAGATCATTTGAGAGTTGTTCCAACACAAGCCAGTCTGTTCGATTATAATACAGTGGTGAAAACAACCGCACTGAGGTTGTTTCAACAAGTTGGTCTCGACTTGTTCTGATTGACACTCGGGTGTTTCATTTACAGTGAAAATACAATTCAGTCACTGGCACAAGCAGGCTGACACGTTAACCCATTACACCATTGTGGTGATGGTAATATCATTACAGTTACCAGGCAACGTCAGTCTCAACTGAAACCAAAATACCACAGGTACCAATTTGTTACAATAGTGTCAGTTTCTGTGCCCAGGCAAGACATCCCTTAAAAATAGCAATAGCATTAGTCCTTTTTAATCTGTAGAGCATAATGGGACTTTTCAACATCTACATCTTTAAACTTGTTCCCAGTTCCCAGAATTTAGTCCAGCTTTCAGCAGATAAATGTCTCTTTTTTTCACTTGAACTTTGACTTTTCCATATTGCTGTCAGTCTCCCCCATAATTCTACTGGTGTTCGGTTGTCAACAAGTTATCTGGTGCCTGTGTGGCCTGCTGAGTACACCAGCCAGAAATAAATGCTGCTTTTCTTCCTATATCATTTTTGTTTCCATTTATGTCTTAAGAAGTGTCACATACATTGATAAATATAAACTTCTTAATAATCATTCATGAGACATTTGACATCTCTGAAACAACAACTTGTTTAGTTGGTAGCTTAGCCAACTCACTGCCCTCCCATAATACAGAGCACTGCCAATTGTCATGGCAGTGTTTGCTTACTCAGTGGGAGGAGCAGGCAATGATGTTTTGACAACCCTGTATTTCGTGTGATTACTCTACTGCACCTGCATGAAGCTAGCCCCTAACTCCACGCATAAGTTTGGGAAAATAGTCTGTTTCATTTCTGCTGGTTTGTGCCATAAAAACATAATTTTTACTGCTACTGTTTTTAAGTTATTAAATATTTTATCATCCAGAGCATACCATTTGCTGCAAATGGACCTGAAATGGTACCAATGGTTTTTTGTGCCATAAAAACTTTGGTTTGTGGTGCTACGGTTTTATAGATGTTACACACATTAACTTCTGGTGATGACGTCTATTCTGTCCCCTACATGCGCGTCTTCACGGAGTGACAGATAGCTAAACACTTTGTTGCTGGAAAGGTGAAAGATGACTTAGACGTGTAGTAAGTTGAAGTTTGTTTACTGAGGATCTTTGTCACCGTAACAATGCCAGGAACAATCTTTCTTGTGAAACTAAAAATAGACACAAAAATATCCATCAAAAGCTGCTAAAAATAAGTCATCATGTTACATGCAAGAAAAAGATGAATTTTAGCATTGGTATATAAATTCAACCAAATATGAAATAAACCGTCACAATATCCGAAAAATATGAGTTACACAAATATAATATATAAAATGAACTTACGAACAAAGCTTCTTCAAGGCTCAACAGCGGTCGATGCAATGGATTGCAAAATACAGGCACATGCTGCACTGAAACAAACAAAATGGCTGCTCTGATCTAAGAGCCTAATCACATGGCCATGATAACCAATAGACAACAAGCACCTTGCAAAGGGCAGGTGGCACTGTAGCAACATCATACTCCCCGTCTGGTATTGCATGCAATAACACTTTTAATTGCGAAACAAATGTTAAACATAGTAAATAACTCAGGGAATTGTCCATGGTAGAAGGTCAAGAAGACAGGAGAACAACTACTTCAGTTATAGGCCTGAGCAAGGTTCTAGCAGTCCCACTGTTGGTGACCTTCAACTCAAGCTTCCTGACCTTTCCATCCTTGCCAGGGTACGTCTTGGTGACAAGAGCCATTGGCCACAGGTTCCTTTTCACTTGAGCATCTCTGAGTAGAACTAGATCTCCCTCCTTGACATTAGGATATGTATCCTGCCACTTGTTTCTGGTTTGAAGGGTGGAGAGGTATTCTCACCTCCATCTTTCCCAAAAGGCATTTGCCAAGTGCTGGACCCGTTTCCACTGCTGACGATATAAATCCGCATTTTCAAATGACCCTGGAGGAGGAAGAGGGGTGCAGACTTTCTGTGTCAGGATCTTTGTTGGAGTCAGAAGACAAGGTGAATCTGCATCAGTCGAGATGGTTGTGAGGGGTCTTGCATTTATTATTGCAGAAACTTCAGCCATAAAGGTTGAAAGTACTTCATGAGTGAGATGTGTCGGGCTGACTTGAGAAAGCATTGAGTCGAGGATGCGTCTTGCAACCCCAATCATTCTCTCCCATACTCCTCCCATATGGGAAGAGTGGGGTGGATTAAACAACCAAGTACATCCTTCCTCACTAAGATACTTGGAGATGTTAGTCTCATCTTGCAGGAGGATTTGCAACTCTTTGCAGGCTCCTTTAAAGTTTGTGCCACAGTCAGATCGGATCAGCTTTACAGCAAAGAAGCGACGTAGAGCATTAATAAAGCTTGATGTGTCCATTGACTCTATCAGCTCAATATGCACAGCACGTATGCTAAGGCATGTAAAAAGTACTGCCCACCTTTTACTGCTAGCTGCCCCTCCTCTGGTGCGACGAGTAGCAATGGTCCAGGGGCCAAATACATCTAGGCCTATGTTGGTAAAAGGGGGTTCCATGCTTAGTCGGTCAGATGGGAGATCCGCCATCTTCTGTTCTGATGGCTTGCCACGTAGTTTATTGCATGTGACACATTTCCGCAGAATTTTGGCGATGCGCTTCCTTGCTCCAATGATCCAGATACCAGCTGTGCGGATTGCTCCTTCAGTGAAAACTCTGCCTTGATGTCGGACTCTCTTGTGGTAATGAGTAATCAGCAGGGTAGCAATGTGACTTTGGCCAGGAATGATTAGAGGACGTTTCTCCTCCATGTCAAGAGATGCATGCTGCAGCCGACCGCCTATCAGCAAGAGAGAGTGGTCATCAAGAACAGGGTTGAGTTTTCTCAAGGGGCTGTTCTTAGGAATGGCTTCCCCTTTCTCCAAACAAGATATTTCAACTTGATATGTCTCCTTTTGCAGACATCCAATGATCATAGTCTTTGCTTGTGCCAATGCATCAGCTGTGTGAGGCTTCAAACAATGATGCCAACCACTACATTCTTGATTGCCACTGTTTTTCTCTGCCCCGAAGGACTGAAAAACATGGCTGAGGGAGGCTATACCTCTGACAAGAGACTGCCATGTGGAAAACTTTTCAAATCGATGTGAACCAAGGCCTCTATGAGATTCTGTCGTTGTGACAGTGTGACATCGAACCTCCACATCTGTGTCTGGGTCTATGAGGTCATATTCTTCTTCGGTGGTATTGCTCTTCACCGAATGTCTCAGGAGATCCGGACCTGTAAACCAGATGGTGTCTGAGAGCCGAGCAGCAGGCACTGACCTGGTGGCAATATCTGCAGGGTTCTGGCTGGTTGGGACATAATGCCAGTGCTCCGGACGAGTGGATTTCCTTATCCGTTCCACCCTGTTGCTCACATACACATAGAACCTCCTGGTTTCATTATTGATGTATCCAAGCACTACTTTGCTGTCAGTATAGAAGTGAAGATTGTCGGGTTCGATGTCCAGCTCACTCACAATCAGCTCAGCAATCTCTACTGACAAGACAGCAGCACCTAACTCAAGCCTTGGAACAGTATGGACCGATGTTGGGGCCAACTTAGCTTTTCCTATGATGAAACCAATGTGGCACTTCCCTTCTCCATCAACCACCTTAAGATATGCTACTGCTGCAATGGCTTTAACAGAGGCATCTGAAAAGATGTGGACCTCTGTATGTTGAGCAGTAGAGAGGCAGGCAGTGGTGTAGGCTCGAGGAATTTCAAGCTGTTCTAGATGTTGCAGAGAGTCTTTCCAAATAATCCATTCAGCCTCCTTGTCTGCTGAGAGAGGGGTGTCCCAGTCGCTGACATCCCTTGTGAGCTGTCGTAGTAAGTGCTTCCCTTGGATGATAACAGGAGCCACAAGACCAAGTGGATCGAAGAGGCTGTTAATAGTTGCAAGCACTCCTCTTCGCGTGAATGGCTTTTCACTGTCCCCAACTCGGAATGTGAACACGTCCTTCCTGAGATCCCAACTTAATCCAAGACTGCGTTGCACAGGGGGTGAGTTGGTGTCCAGGTCAAGGTCCCTCAAATCCTTTGCATGATCTGTTGATGGGAATGCCTCCATGACAGCTGGGCAGTTGGATGCTATTTTGTGGAGTCTCAGGTTAGAGACTGGAAGCATATCTTGGGCTGCTTTCAATAGATTGATGGCTGAAGCTGCAGATGGAAGTGACTTAAGCCCATCGTCGACATAAAAGTCTCTGTATATGAACTGCTTCGTATTTTCACCAAACTCATCTTCTCCATGCAGAGCTGCTCGTCGGAGCCCATAGATAGCAACAGCCGGGGAAGGCCGATTACCAAACACATGGACTTTCATCCTATATTCCGCAACTTCTTTGGTGGTATCATTGTCTTTAAACCACAGAAACCTGAGAAAATTCCTATGGTCCTCCCTGACAATGAAGCTGTGGAACATTTGTTCAATGTCTGCCATGATGGCTATCTGCTCACGCCTGAACCGCATCAGTACTCCCAGCAAGCTGTTATTCAAGTCTGGACCTGTCAGCAGTATGTCGTTGAGTGAGATGCCCTGATGTGAAGCACTGGAGTCAAACACGACTCGGATTTGGTCAGGTTTGCGTGGATGATACACACCAAAACTGGGAAGGTACCAGCACTCTTCTCCTTTACGCAGAGGTGGAGCTAATTCAGCATGATCTTGATCCATGATTTTCTGCATGAAAGCTAGAAACTGAGTCTTCATGACAGGTTTCTTTTCAAGAGTGTGGCAAAGGCTGGTGAAACGGGAGAGAGCTTGCTCTCTATTGTTGGGAAGGCGTGGCCTTGGTGTGCGAAAGGGAAGTGGAGCCACCCAACTGTTAGCATCATCCATAAACATCTCTTTATCCATCAGCTGAATGAAATGTCTGTCCTCAATAGATGGAGCAACTTTGTTGTCATCCTTTGTTCTTTCAAAGATCTTGCTTTCCTGTGGAAGATATCCAGTGTTCTGATTTATGTTGTCAGAAGAATGAGAGTAGTTTAGGTTATGAGAGATGAGAGGTTTGCTACTTGTATCTGTTGTGAATTTCTCTTTCAAAACCCAGTGGTTGGGACATGGACTGAAGTGAGAATGGCGTCCATTCTCCAAAACATGAGTCCGGTAAGTGCTGGCTCCCTTAGGCCTGTGTGCTGCACCTAAACAGACTACCCCAACTATAACCCAGCCAAGGTCGAGTTTTTGGGCATATGGGGCATTGTTCGGCCCATTGCGCTGGTCTCTCACCTTGTGGACCTGCAAGACGTCCCGGCCAAGGAGCAGGAGAATCTGTGCATCAGGTTCAAGTTCAGGGATCAGGTGAGCAATAGGTGCAAGGTGGGAGTGATGTTCTGCAGCTGCAGGAGTGGGTATCTCTGACCTGTCATCCGGCATATGGTTGCACTCAATGAGAGTGGGAAGTGGCACACTGAGACTTCCATCCAATGGCTGAGCAATAAAGCCAGTTCCTCTTCTTCCTGACATCTCTGTAACTCCAGCACAGGTGCGAAGAGTGTAGGGAGAGTCTGAGCCTGCTAGGTTAAACAGATCAAAGAACTCGGACCGAGCAAGGGACCTGTTACTCTGGTCATCGAGTACAGCATAGACCTTTACTGATTTGCATGGTTGCTCCCTTGAATGCACCTTTATGAGGCAGATTTTTGAGCAAGAGCGGGAGGTATTGGCGTCTCCACATACTTCTGTGCATTTGGAAATGATGTCAGGAGATCCTTCCTGCTTTTCCTCCCCGCCATGCTCTGAATCTGGCTCTTTGACGGTCCATGGACTTGGTCCTGGGTGAAGAGCTGTCACATGTTTATTGCTTTCACACTCTTTGCATTCGATAACTGTTTTGCAGTCCTTAGCCATGTGATCAGTTGATGCACAGCATCTGAAACAAACCCCACTCTCTTTAAGAAAAGCTTTGCGTTCTTCAATTGTCTGAGCTCGGAAGGTTCTGCATCGCTTTAGAGGATGAGGCTTCCTATGAATAGGACACTGTCTGTT
The DNA here is from genome assembly GCA_036419115.1 of Scarus forsteni. Taxonomy (NCBI): domain Eukaryota; kingdom Metazoa; phylum Chordata; class Actinopteri; order Labriformes; family Labridae; genus Scarus; species Scarus forsteni. The sequence continues at coordinate 5,526,969 of JAZDUH010000331.1, read as the reverse complement.
GACATCCAGGTTACTGCTGTTGCTAGAGGTCTCCATAGGTTTTGCGGTAGATACTGGCGTGATCTCTGTTTTGTGTGATGATACATGACCTCTTTAGGATGCATACCTCTTTACAGGTGTGTCTGACTTCACCGCTGTTATGCTAGATGAGCTGAGTGTGAAACTTGGATCATTACGGATTTGAGCTTCTCTGATGACAAAATCCACAAAGAATGAGAATGGTGGAAACTGGACTTGGTTCTGCATTTTATAGATACTGCCTTGTGACATCCATTTCTCCTGGAGTGTATACGGCAATTTCTCCACTATTGGGTTAACACCACGAGATGTATCCAAATAGACAAGTCCAGGTAAGTAACCTTCATGCTTTGCTGACTCCAACTCCCTCAACAAATCACCAAGTTCTCTTAATTTGAGGGGGTCTTTATTTCCGAACTTCGGGAACCTCTCAAGCTTGTCCAAAAGAGCCTTCTCTATTATTTCAGGAGAACCATAACTCTCCTCCAGACGCATCCATGCCATCCTGAGCCCAGCTCCAGGGTCACTGACATTAACAGCTCTGATTCTTTTAACCTGTTCTGATGACTGAGGACCCAACCACTTCACCAGAAGGTCAAGTTCTTCATTGCTGGTAAGTCTCAGTCCTTGTACAGCATTTGTAAAGGTTGATTTCCATCCCCAGTAGTTATCTGGTCTGTCATCAAACTTGACCAATCCAGATGTTACAAGCTCACGTCGAGCCATGTAAGCAGCAAAGTCGTTCATACCTGTGTAGTCAGGCACATGTGGCTGCGGCGTCTGTGTTATGAGTGGGGTTTTGTGTTTGTGAGGTCCCTTCATGGGTGACTGTGTCTCTGTTGGACATTGGGAGGTTGGCTGATTCATGTTACGTGCTGCAGAGTAGGAGGTGTGGGGCCTGACAGATGCAGGAGTGACGTGCAGATCATCTCCAGTCGCGTGAGTGGGATTAAGTTTGCTACCATGAAGTGACAGAGATTGAGGGGTTTCATGTTGTTGAACAGGTGCAGCGTTGACTCGAGAACTGGACAATGACTGGTGACTAGACTGCATTCTAGAGTGACATTCTACATAGTCACTTGTTCTTTTCTCTCTGGACTCATGTGGAATAGCTGCAATGTTCAGCGAGCCTGCTTCAGATTCCAATTGTGCTACAGCTGCTTCCAGAATCTCTGCTTCAGCTTCCGCAGCAGCAACCTCCTTTTCTTGCTTTAATGCATTTAAAGCTGCCTCCATGCGTACCTCCTCTACCTTAAGCTGAGCTTTTTCTACCATTAGCTCGGTTTCTTTTTTAACAAAGACAGAGCGAGCACGTGCTGCCTCTGCCCTGGCACGTGCTTTAGCTGCTACTAAACTAGCTGAAGATTTGCTAGAACTAGTAGATGAAGTAACAACAGACCTGGTCACATGCGACTTAACAGATGATGGTCGAGCTGGAGCATTCTGCTGATCCTCCGTGTTTCCATTGTTGTCCATCTTGTATGCTGAGGTGAGCAGCGGACGAAGAGCTGGTGTTTTTCCTGCTGTGTTGAGCCTGCCGTGATGCTGTTCTTTCACTATTCTGTCCCCTACATGCGCGTCTTCATGGAGTGACAGATAGCTAAACACTTTGTTGCTGGAAAGGTGAAAGATGACTTAGACGTGTAGTAAGTTGAAGTTTGTTTACTGAGGATCTTTGTCACCGTAACAATGCCAGGAGCAATCTTTCTTGTGAAACTAAAAATAGACACAAAAATATCCATCAAAAGCTGCTAAAAATAAGTCATCATGTTACATGCAAGAAAAAGATGAATTTTAGCATTGGTATATAAATTCAACCAAATATGAAATAAACTGTCACAATATCCGAAAAATATGAGTTACACAAATATAATATATAAAATGAACTTATGAACAAAGCTTCTTCAAGGCTCAACAGCGGTCGATGCAATGGATTGCAAAATACAGGCACATGCTGCACTGAAACAAACAAAATGGCTGCTCTGATCTAAGAGCCTAATCACATGGCCATGATAACCAATAGAAAACAAGCACCTTGCAAAGGGCAGGTGGCACTGTAGCAACATCATAACGTCACCCAGCCCCCCATTTGCGATAAATTAACCCAAAAAGGCGTTTGTTTATGCTTTGTTTGTGCCACTTTGTTCTGTAAAAACTTTTGTTTGTGCTGCTACAGTTTCTAAGTTATTAAATACTACTTTATAATTCATCTCTTCTTTTTGTACATGATAGGATTTTGCACTGTACTTGTTAATCTTACCTCTGCACAGGTATTTGTATAGTCTCTGTACTCTCTACAGTACAGCTACATTAACATGAAATAATCCAAAGAAAATATGCAGCCAAGCTGAAGGTATTAAAGCAACTTAAATGTATTTTCTTGGAGTCACGTGATCAGCTGGACAAGATGGCAGCCTAGGCTTTCAGCTCCCAGCCCAGCCCCGTTAAAATTGTTGATTTTCTTGTGCTACGAGCTTTTGTATTAGTGTTTTTGGGACTGATAAGAGATAAAATTCAACTGGTTGCGTTGTCCACGAAGGCCAAAAGCAACCGACAGGATATTGACGCCATTGCCGACTCAGTATTGCAGAAGCAGCAAGCCTACTTCGAGCCGCACCTCGCCCAGATCCAACAGGTGGGGAAAGATAACGAGGAGAAGCTGAGTGCTATCCAGGCGGTGCTATCGACGCTGACGGCGGGTCTTGATGTTATTAAGGCCGACGTGAATGAGCTGAAATCTACGGTTCAAAGCAACAGCGGCACGCTGGACAATCACAGTCAAACCATACGTGCTATGGAGCTAAAGCTAGCCGACATGGAGGACAGGAATAGGAGGTGTAACATCCGCATTAGCGGCCTCGAAGAGGGACTTGAAGGTTTCAGTGCTGCTCAATTTCTCTCACATTCCCTCCCCAAATGGTTCCCTGCTCTTGGAAGCCTCCAGATTGAGATTATGAGAGCACACCGAATCTACAGTGATAATGTCCGCAACCGAGGAGCTAGCCGCACGCTAATCTTTAACGTGCCTCGCTATATGACCCGCCAGGCCATCCTTCGTGCTGCTCGGAAGGACCCCCTCTCCATTAACGGTCGGAGGATCCGGTTCTCTCCGGATTATAGCAGTTTCACAGTTCGACGTCGCCAGGCATTCCGCCAGGCTATGGATACCGCCCGGGTTAAAGGTCTGGACTTCTTCTTACTGTATCCTGCCACGCTGAAAATTAAAGACGGGACTCAGTACAAGAACTTTATCACTCCCAGAGAAGCGGAGGATTTCTTGGCCTCGGTGCAGTCCCCCCATCCGGACCCCCCACCATCGAGGGACGACGATGATGTGCCGTCTTGAATGCAAGCTCATGTTGGTCGCTGCCGCTATTAATATCAGCCTATGTTTGGGTGAATACCCACTGGATCTGAATTTCTATGTGGAACTTTCTCTCACGCTGTACAGGTTAGATTTTATCCTTTTGTCATTTGACGTGAAGGACTAACCTAGAATCTCTGACGATGCACATAGTAACTGAGTCTTCGACATTTGGTAAGCTGCCAATTACCTTCTTTTTTTTCTTTTGGATGCTTTGGTTTTAAATTGATTTTCACTCTGTCAGAGTATAGCTACATTTAATTTTGCTGATGGCCCACAGGTTGCATTGTGTTCTGTGGTTGTTTCACCAGTTGTGTGGGCTATGGAAGTTGTATGGCTAAACACGCTTGTTGATTGTTTACAAAGTTAGCACAAGTTAATCATTTAAATTAAGATTAATGGTATTGATACAGCACTGGGCTGGCCTATTTTCCTTGGTTGCCCCATATCCATCAATGATCACTGACCTAATCTGCAGTTTATATGTTGATTTGTTTGTTTATTTGAGTTCTCTCTGTGTAACTGTCTTGTTTGTTTTGTCTACGTGCTATGTTTTTTCTGTAATGGGGGACTTTGATTGGTGTACAACTGTACTGGATTTAACTCAAACAGAGAGTCTTGTCAATGTATTCAGGCTGAGGATACTTGGAATTTTTCTTTTTAATTATGGGTGAACTTAATTTGTTAGTATGGAACTGCGGTGGACTGAATGCTCCTCACAAACGTAAGAGCACTCTTGGTTTGCTGAAGAAAAAAAATATTGATATTGCATTGCTGCAGGAGACACATCTTCTCAAATCAGATGCTGGCCGTCTCTCTGATAAATTTTTTCATACTTTGGCTTTTTCCTCTGCAGACACAAAAACCAAAGGTGTAGCTATCGTAGTGAGACGCAGTCTTTCACTTAAAGTATTGACATCTTGGTCAGATGATATAGGTAGAATTGTGATTGCTAGTGTTCAAATCAACGCCAGAAAGATAGCTATTATTTCAGCATACGCCCCTAATGTTTATGACAGCAATTTTTTTAATGTGCTCACGACTAAAATGTTGGAATTAACAGACCACTCTTTTATTGTGGGAGCTGACTTTAATGCGGTCTGGGACCCAACTTTAGATAGGTCAAATTCAACATCTTCAGGAGAGCAGGGCCTGGCCACGGATGCTTTAAGATCCTGGGCTGGTAATTTAGGACTTGTGGACATATGGCGATTGATCAATCCAAATATTAAAGATTTCACTTTTTTTTCTGGTAGACATAAATCCTTTTCCAGAATAGACTTTCTATTTGCTTCCCCTCAGCATTTTCAAACCATAAACACAGCTCTTTTGCTGCCAATAGCATTATCAGATCATAAAGGGGTCCTTTGCTCCGTAGTTCTGGGTTTACTGTCCAAGCGTGCAGCTAGATGGCGGTTCAATACTTTGCTGCTGAAAAACGAAGCATTTATCAGTCAATTTATTGCAGGATTTAAAGAGTTTATTAAATTTAATGCTGGTTCTGTGGAGGACCCCAGAGTTGTTTGGGATGCAATAAAGGGCTTCATCAGGAGCAATACAATATTATTCAGCTCAAATCTGTGCAAAGCCAGATCCCGCCAGCTGCAAGATCTTGAAGCAGAGTTTTCTAGGTTGGATTCTATTTTACAACTCAGTTTTACTGATCAAGTTGCTTTGCAACGTACAATAGTTAAGAAAGAAATTAACAATATTTTGAAGCAGCAGTCGGAGTTTCAAATTCATAGGACTAGACAGCGTTTTTATTTCCACGGTGCAAGACCAAGCCATCTCCTAGCTATGAGGATTAGGAACAGTGACAATTTCTCAGACATCCCAGCCATTAAATCTGTAGATGGTAGTATCACTACTGACCCTAAACAGATAAATGCATTGTTTCGCACATATTATTGTGATTTATACAAATCAGAGGTCCCTTCAGATAAGAACCGGTGCAACAGTTTTTTGGACCAATTACATCTGCTCCTATTATCGAAAACAGATTCAGCTGACCTGGATAAATCAATCACGCTTGAGGAAGTGAGAGACGCGGCTAAGGCCATGCAAAGAGGTAAATCGCCTGGTGTTGATGGGATACCTCCTGAGTTTTATGTTAGCTTTTGGGAACAGTTGGGTCCATTTCTTTTAAATATGATTATTTCTTCCATCGAAAGGGGCAGGTTCTTAAGGGATGTTAACACAGCCCTTATTTCACTGCTGCTGAAGAAAGATAAAGATCCCACAGACTGCTCTAGTTATCGTCCTCTTAGCCTTTTGAACTCTGACTTAAAGATATTTGCGAAACTTCTTGCTCGCCGCCTTGAACGCTATATGCCATTACTAGTCAATCCAGATCAGACAGGCTTTATTAAATCTCGACTGGCTACAGATAATGTAAGGCGTTTACTTCACATCATTGATGCCGCGACAGACAATAATTCACCTATGTCTGTGCTTTCACTTGATGCTATGAAAGCCTTCAACCGTCTCGAATGGTCATATTTGTGGTCTGTTCTGGAGGCGATGGGTTTTGGCAGTACTTTTATTGGTTTAATTAAAACCTTATACTCAAACCCCTCGGCACAGGTGCTAACTGGTCAAACTCTCTCTACTCTCTTCCCAATCTCCAGGTCATCGCGTCAGGGATGTCCCTTGAGTCCTGCTCTTTTTGTACTTTCCATGGAGCCACTAGCTCAGTTAATTCGCCAGTCAAATTTAATATCACCTATAACTGTTTATAATACACATCACAAGATATCGTTATATGCAGATGATGTATTGGTATTTTTAGGAAATCCCTCTCAGTCTCTATCACACCTTCTGTCTATTTGTGACGATTTTGGAAGTATGTCAGGTTTTAAAATTAATTGGTCTAAGTCTGCTCTCCTACATCTGAATGATTCTGCTAAATTATCTTCTTTTCCTTTAAGTATTCCTGTAGTGCAACAGTTTAAATATCTGGGAATTGAGATTTTCTCTTCTCTGAATCAGATAATTAAACATAACTATTCACATGTTCTAAACAAGGTTTTAAGTGACATGGATCAGTGGATCGGTCTTCCTATGTCTATTCGAGCCCGTGTCTCCGTTGTCAAGATGAACATCTTGCCCAGGATCAATTTTGTCAGTGCTATGGTCCCCCTACCCCCTCCATCTGGTTATCGGAGCAAACTTCAGTCTGCAACTTCAAAATTTGTGTGGAATCGAAAACGTCCACGACTGAAAATGTCCACTTTACAGAGGAGGAGGGAGGACGGGGGCCTGGCTGTTCCCAATTTTGAACTCTATTCCTGGTCATTTGTCCTCAGACCCCTGCTCTCCTGGTTTGACTCACGAGTTGCAGTCTCCTGGCTCACATTAGAGAATAATGTAGTGAACCCATGGACACTCCAAGATGTTCTTTTTGTCAATATATCTCAAAAACAATGTAAACTGCGTTTCGGCCCCATTATCTCCCATCTTATATTAACATGGAGGCAGGCGGAAGCTCATACCCATATTGCTTTTAGGTGGCACACCCTTTCTCCAATATTCAATAATAAAGCGTTGCTGATAGGTGGTAGACCTATCTCTGCCCCTCAGTGGGAGCAGAGGGGTATCCACCATTTGAAAGATATTTATAATAATTTTGGCCTGCTCTCTTTTTCTGATATTAAGGATGCATTCAGTCTGCCAGGTTCTTCTTTTTTCTTTTATTTGCAGCTGAGGTCAGCTCTCAAGGCGCATGGTGTACCCTGGCAATGTACATTACCTACACACCCACTTCGAGAACTGTTTGCCAAACAGGTCAAATCTGCAGGAATGGTATCTAGATTGTATAATTTTTTGTTAGTAACAGACATTCCCACTCTTGCAATACAAAGGGTCTGGAGAAGAGACTGCCCAGATTTATCCCAGGATTTTGATTGGAAAATACTGTGGTCCAGTATTCATGAAACATCACGTAACCCAGACCACCAGCAAATTCATTTCAATTTTCTTCATAGAACATACCTTACCCCTGTTAAATTGCACCATATGAAAATTATTAATGATTCTCTTTGTAACTTGTGTTCTTTAAAAGCTCAGGGTACATTCTGCCATATGTTTTGGGACTGTCCTCCTGTCGGACAATTTTGGAGCAATGTTGCATCCAAACTGTCTGACTTGATTCATGAAACTGTGCCAATGAATATGCGTGTGTTGGTTTTGAACGACCTGTCAGACTTTAATATTTCCATGCTCAAAAAGCGTGTCATTCTAGCGGGACTAACAGCAGCAAAGAAAATGATTGCTACTCGCTGGAAGCCACCACATTCCCTCTCGATAAAAGCTTGGACTCTGTCTTATCTGGATGTTGTTTATATGGAACTCTCCACAGCCCGGATCAATGGTGCTAATGAGAGCACTCTAAACACTTGGCGTAGAACTGCTGACACTCTGAAAGAGATGATGTGAGATTTTATTTCTTTTATTTGCTCTCTCTCTTTTGTCAATGATTGTTTAGCCCCCTATGTTATTTGTCTTGTGTGTCTTTGTCTGTCTCTTGTGGTTGTGTCCTTGTCTTTGTCCTTGTTCATTTATATTTTAATTTCTATGTTTTGTTTTGTTTATTCTGGTTTGGGTTTTTTTCCTCCCCCTTTTTTCTGTCTTTGTTATGGTGCCCTCTGGCACGTTCCTTTGTCTGGGGCCCATTGCATGCCCTTAGTAAGGACCGAAATTGTGCATTGTGAAGCTGATTGATAAGCTTGTGGCATGTCTCCTCTTCTGCTTTGGTTTAACCTTGTGAAAACCTTCAATAAAAATTTGATCACAAAAAAAAAAAAAAGTATTTTCTTGTTCTGCTCTGAAGAACAATTTGTCATGCCCACATCTCCACAAACCATGCAGAAAGGTGCAGTATTTTGTTTTCAATCCAGCAGATTGTCATATTTCTGCCTTCCTACTGTTTGTGTGTTCTCCTTGTCTGTCTTCTGTCCCCTATCAAGTTTTTAAAAAGCCAAAACACAAGAGGCTGTCATGAACAGTTGGACAAATGCAGACACTGGGTCAATTTAAAATAAGAGTGTTGGAGTCATTAAGATAGAGGAGGCACATTATAACACACATTAATAAATTTGAATACTGTACTGTAGTTACTGGCTTGCAGACAGTTGACCACTGTTGGCACACAAAAATACTAATATAAAAATCAGCCAGAACAAAGTGTAAAAAGTGCAAGCAAAAAAAACTGTATGTGTTATGTAGGTACAGTATATACCGTCTATGTATGCAGGTCTGTTATTAAAACATGAAACTCACGTGGGAGCCTGGGACTTCTTTTTTCATTGACATGATAGAATCTGTGTGGTTCACTAGTTAAAAAACCAAATACCTTCCAACCTAAGTTGTTACTGTGAATTTGTATATCCAAATATGACTGCTTGTCATTCAAGTCCAAATCGTTTTTGGTGAAAATTAAATCAAAGAAGTAAGACTTTACCCTACCAAATAGTGTGTGCTGGATGCAAAGACAAGTGTTAAGCATGCATATTATTTTTTATTTATTAAATTATAGCCTACAAACCGATTTTTCCACTGTAATGACTTCTTAAGTCACAAAGGGCAGAACACAAATTTTGTTATCATCTACCCCTATAGAAATGTAGGTCTTTGGGTTCTGTTTGAATTAGACTAGAATTCACATGTAACTGTTGAGACTTTATGATAACAGTAAAAGCTCTATCCCTCCTGTAAATCAGCAAAGGGCCGAGTTTCTTTTTTTTCTTTTAATGTGTCGTTTGGGCATTTTGTGTCTTTATTGATAGGATAGAGACAGCGGATAGGCTTGTGAAAGGGATTGAGAGAGTAGGGAAAGACACTCTGCAAAGTGATCACAGGCTGGATTCGAACCCGGACTGGCAGAATCATGTACATTGGACGTGCATAGTTGCTCACCACTTCGCCAAACCAGCACCCTGCAAAGGCAGTTTTAACAAAAGTAAATGATGTTTCCGGGAGAGTTTGTTTGTCTGTCTGTCTGTCCATCTGTCTGTCCGTCCGTCCGTCCATTTGTCTGTCTGTGAACAAAATAACTCAAAAAGTAAAGGATGGATTTTGATGCAATTTTTCAGGAAATGTTCAGCATGGGAAAAGGAAGAACTGATTCGATTTTGGTGTTTATCCGGATCACCGTCTGGCCGCCATGACGAAAAATGTGATTTTTGTGAATAACTACAGAACTTAAATAGATATCATTATGAATCCAATTGTTAATGGTTGTTTTCATGGTCAAGGAATCTAAATATTTTGATGAAATAAAGGTAGGACTAATATTTATGGTGAAAATCACAATATGGGTGAGGACTGTGGCGCTGGCAGTGCTTTTCTAGTTATTTATGTAATACAGAGAGGTATTATAAGCACATTTTTTCTTTGCTTAGACTCCTTGGATCTTGGAATCGATGACGATCAGCATGACTACGACAGTGTAGCCTCTGATGAAGATACAGACAGTGATCTGACTATCCAGAACATCAGCAACACACAACGCAGCAACCGTGCCAAGGTATTCCACTGGATTACACACGCTTTTGAAAACAAATATAAATCTCTTAAACATCCACTGTAATTGTCCACTAAAGCACAGCTCTGCACATGCATATGCAGTGATAGTTTGAAAATGGTTTTTCAACAATTTAGCTGTGTTCTTCTTACTTAAAGTGGTTTTGAAAACAAAAAGTTTGTCAGTGTCTTTCCTTTTTGACTGCCTGTTCCAGCATGTTTTGTGGGCAATGGCTGGATTCAGGGCTGCCAAATGAGGGACCACAAGACTATTTTGTCAAGTAGGCATTGTTTTGACATACTGTGTATCTTAGAAGAGAGAAAATAGAAGGTAATGGATGGAGTGAAAAGGAAAGAAAAAAATATCCAACACTGCAGAAAATTTCTAATAGAACAGCAGCAAAAAAAGCAAGTATCACAACAACAAGAATCATACATTGTTCATTCTGTTACGAAAAAAATCATTTGATATCCAGTTGAAGTCTGTTCAGTAGTAGGTACTGTGGTTTAATGCCAAAAGGTAAGACAAAAGTAAGCTGAAGCCACTGTATGTAGAGGTACATACACAAGCTCAGAGTGACTGAGTAACATCAAAGCTTATTTTTAAAATTGTTGGAGAAACACTGATAAACTTTGAAGGATGTAGAAATGCAGTAGTTTTATGGTAGTACTGAAGCACTTTGTCAAGATGTGGTTGGCAGACAGTGGAGCAAATAGTGCATTGAAAACAATTTATTTTTTGTGTTATGGCTGTTGACCAGTACCTTTCTCTCGCATAAAGAAAACCGTGATACCATGTTCTACTCTGGTGGTGAGTTTTAGCCAAGTTTAAAATGCTTATGCCCCTAACGTGTTTGCAAAAATAAATAAATAAAGGCTGTAATTACTAATGAATAGTGTTTTGGCAATGCACCATATACCATTAATTTTAATGGCAAAGACTTTATCAGTCCCAGGCATTAAAGATTAAAGTCATACCTTTGATAATGCCAGTCCATATTTGTACAATTGTCTGTCTTTGTGCCCTTACTGACATGTCTGTGTATCCTTCAATCCAGAGTATGGACTCCTCAGACTTGTCGGATGGTCCTATCACCTTGCAAGAGTACCTAGAGGTAAAGAAGGCACTGGCCTCCTCAGAAGCCAAGGTACAACAGCTGATGAAAGTCAACAACAACCTCAGTGAGGAGCTACGACGACTTCAAAAGGAGGTAGGGTTAAACATGCAACAGCAAATACAGACAGCAAGGTCAGATTGCAACCTTGGAACCTTGGAGTATAAAAAAAATTTGTAGAAAAAGGATCAAGTGAGAGTGAGAAATTTGATTGTTGAGATCCAAGCTGGTCATAATAGAAGCACTCATTTGCCTGTTATCATTGCTTTGTTTGTTTACATCCACATAGTTGTTCATTTCTGACTGCAAATGACCTGCAGTTCATTTACTGGTTTATTTTGCCACATCAATCATTAAGTCACGTTTAGGAAGAAGGACATGCATTTTAAAATAATAAAAACTGTCAGGTATACTCACACAGTAGACAAATGTGGTCCAGTAGGGTGGTAGCAAACAATAATCATATGTAAGCAAGTCCTAATTTCCCCTCATTGCCCCTCAAACACAAATTAAGTTGAGGGATGTAGCCTTCCTCACCAATCCAAAACCCAATCCCCATCTTGACATGCAATTTATAAAATGTATTGCACCATGACTATCCCAGAGTGAACTTGTATGAGCTTTTTACATCGCCTGTGAAGTTGGTTGCTTGTCTTTGACTCTTCCATGGATTCCCTTCTTTTAGCATTCCAGTGCCCCTCCCTTTGTGCCCTCATCCATCCTCTCATCCTTTCCTGCTCCCTTCCTGTTCTGTAGATCACACGGATGCAGATTGAGAACAGCTTGCTGCGGGAGTCCCAGCAGGCTGGGGGGGCCACTGGCTATGGGGTAGAGGGGGGTGGTGGAGAAAGAGTAGTTGGAGGACACTGGCAAGGGGTTGGGATCAGAAGGGGAACAGATGGAGTGGCTTTGGGTGGGTTTGGACCAGGAGTGGACTCTGCTATACTCTCTGCACCTACCTCAACTTTGCCCCACTCCTATTACCACTGGAGGGACCGCCAGGCATTCTCAATGTACGAGCCAGGGGCAGCCCCCAGCCCCACAGCCCAGGTTCCCCCTGCCCTGGACTCCCTGGCAGCCTGCCTGCAGCCCCTCAACTCACCCAGTGTAAGTTAGAACTTCCCTACCCCGTCTACTTTCCATCTTCCTTTTGGTGGTTAGGGGCTTTTTTTTGCCTGTTTGATGGGTGATAGACCCATTGTTATCCCTCTGTTTCTTTAAAATTTCCCTTTCCATGTCTCCATTCACAGTCCTTTCTCATTAAAAGTCAAGTTGTGCATGATCTCTAGAACATGAAAGCAGTGCACTGCCGAGCCTCAAAACAATCTTCTCATCTTTTACATTATTAAAGAGCATAGTATGACTTAAAGTTTGATGTATAGGAGACAGATTTTAAGATATGTTGTCAGCTTCAGTAGACCAGTGGCAATTTTGTCCACCAACTATGGTATATTGCTTGCTTTCACCTTCACAAATACAACTCTTCTTGACCCCCCCAAGTTGACTGTGCTCTGTCTGAGGAGCTTCAAAGTCTTGCTTTATGTTTAAAATACACATACATCATGCATAAATAAACAAATGTTATTTGTGCTGGGTTACAGCAACCTTTTAATTCTACCACTGTCAACCCCAAAAATGGAGAACTCAGATGAGTTTTTTGTCCAAAATAGTATCTCAAAAATGATCTTTTTTTTGTTTTGTTTCATCCTGTCTGCCTCTTCACCTGTCTTTTTATGCTTGCTGAAGCGTCGCTATGCAACCCTTTAATTCATTTGCACAGAAGTAGCTCACGCAATCTGCCCTGTTTTAGCGGCTTATGCTCAAAAGAATTTGCTCTAATCGTATGCCGGTGCTGACACGCCCACACAGTGTGGCAGCTGAGTGCATTTTGCGCCTGTGATTGCAATAAGACTTGTGACATATAAGTGGCTTGTCCCTGCAAGCTTCGAGGAGATTGACCATCTCCTTTACACTAAGCAGCAAAAACAGACAATGGCACAAGAACAATATGCAGTAACAGCGAGGCACAAAACGCAAACTTGCAGCTATAGCGAGTAGTTCACGTCCGCTGTAAGGTGCTTTAGCAGGTCTAAATTAAAACATTTAGACCTTGAGAGCACAAATGCAGGCGAGTCACGCAGAGATGATGGGGGCCATAAGTAGGATTGCTGCTGCTCTTGAGGCCAGAAATGCTTCTGTTGCAAGGGGGGAGAGTCAGCCTGAGCCGCCTGCCACATGATGGCAATTGAGAGGCAAGAAGGAAATTTAATGTAATTTAAAATTACCTTCACGACATTCACGTTTTGTCGTTGTTTTCATGTGTTTCCAGAAATGCTTAAGGCTGCATATGTTGATTTGTTTATGATTTATTATATTATCCTGATGATCTTGAATAATCATATAAATAAATAAATAAATAAATATTGTAAATAAACGAGTCGGGCAGAGCTGTCAGTGGTCCTGTCTTTAGGTCAACATAAAGCCCACTGTGACCTACTAGTGAAGCCACTGGATTATTATTGTCAGAACAAGAAGTTGAGTTGCATCTCTTTCTCGGTTTTGTTTTGGGTATAACTGATTTATCTCCTTATTTGGTGGAGCATTCCGCGTTTAGTGGACAACTCTTACTTCCTGAGACACAGCCACCAAGTGTATAGATGTCAAAGTATTAATTGTGCCCCTTAAGAAAAAACTGCAGATTATTTATAATGAACACAAAGTACTTCAAAGTGTAGTTCAAAGTCGTTTAAAGTTCAAACTGTATGTCCATAGGCGTAGTTTTTAATTTTTTTGTTGTTTTTCATCACGTGATTTTTTTATGGTTTTGTTTTGTTTTTTTCGACCTTTGTTATTGAAACAGCCAAAACAAATTCAGAAAATGCACAACTCAAATGACCAAAAAGTGGTCGGGGGGTCGTAGGTTTTTGTAACAGACTGTATTTAGACAAACTGTTCGTGTTTACTTAAAATGGTGGAATGGTCACGGAGACGCACACAGTAGGCCATATTACTGTCATCCTTGATGTCATCGAGTTATGCAAGGATCATGCAGCCTGGCAACAGCTATTTGCAAATGATTTCATTGTCACTTAATTAAAAATTGACACTTTTCTCTTATCCTTTCTTGAACTTAGAAATTGCGCTGTTTTAATACACAAGTTTCAATGGAGTTAAGTATCACCGCTTTACTGCCTGTGTCAATTAGAGCTGGTCTTTGTGGATTAGGTGGTATTTGCATAGAGGCCCAATTGCATAGGAAGGAATTTTGCACTGAATTGATGAAAATTCCTTCATTTGTATGCATGCAAATTGGACCGGCACAATTGGAGTGGCAGTTTGTGTGTATTTCATCCTTTGCGTATGCTTTGTGGATTGCAACCTTTTTTTTTGTTTGTTTGCACAGGTTTAGCTGTAGCAAAAGCAGTGCAATCCTTTTCAGGATCTGGCCCTCTGTCTGTTTTCATGCATTGTGTACTTCTAGACCAAATATAAAACTCAGTCTCACGCAACTATGCATCATTGCTGCTTAAAGGGACAGTTCAGTTTTTTTTAAGTGGGGTTGTATGAGCTCCATATGACCACTAATTACATTAGATACAGTAAAAAGGTCTCTCCTCTCCCTCAGTAAGCCACAGGCTGTAAGAGTCGATGATGAAAAAATAGACGCTAACAGGAAAGTACCGTACCTAATTCAAAGGCTATTTTCTTCGCCTACAAGAACTCAAATCAAAAAGTAATACCACAGTTTAAGAGTACGCTACTTATGAGTATTTTTAAGAGCATTAACCGTTCGGAAATATAAAGTTTATCTGGACCTAAGCCAACTCAAGTCGTGTGTCCCTACGCTGAATCACTCCGCCACCGCCCCCCCACCCCTGTGTCAGCTGACCATATAAGCTAGCCGCTTCAGATGCCGGTTGTTTAGCTCCGTGTAACTTTCATCAAGTAACGTAATTCTTCTGTTTTGACTGTTAGCGGTGTGAGGAATAGACAATGCAGGAAATTAAAAAAGGGATGATTATGACAGCACCGACGAAGTTCCATTCACTTTGGAGTCAAGAGGATACCTGTATGAACCGGAGTTCACAGAAGACGAGCTGCTGCAGATGGAGACCGAACAGACCGAAAGGAAAACAGGAAACACCCACAGACACTGGACATCAAGATAGAGTTGGTTATTCACAGTAATGTAAATGTTTGACCTGGGAATAGGTGATATGGACGGTGGTATTACCCATCAAAAAGACTTTTGAATCCTGGAGTTTTGTGGATATTCTTCAATTCTCCATAGATAAACTAGAAAAACGTCCTAAACCTGAAGGACCTATTGACAGTTTCTCCTCAAAGTAAATAATAACTATATGTCAGAAACAACCAAGCAGAGTAGAGGAGGCTGTTTGTCATAACAGTGCAGACTACTTGTGTGTGTGTCTCTCTCTCACACACATGCACACACACGCAACGATTTCTGTTTATTAGCATCTAATATATAGAGATGTATATATCTGTGCACACAATCTGTCAGGTAACAGGTAACGAAAGATGCATTTGCAATGCGATGTAACTGCATGCCCTCGTTAGGCAGAGGAATACAGTGAAAGCTGAGTTCTCCATGATGGACATCTGTTTCTGCATCAAGGAAAGCGTCACAAAAACCCATCTCAGAAATATTTGTCATATAATGTGCTTTTAATTAGTCTACAACAGGCGTCGTGTGTCCCTATGCTAACTACAGCTGAGTGATTTAGCATAGGGACACCCGACGTGAGTTGGCTTAGGTCCGGATAAACTTTATATTTCCGAAAGGTTAATGCACTTAAAAACACTCATATGTAGCGTACTCTTAAAACATGGTATTACTTTTTGAGTTGAGTTCTTGTAGGCATAGAAAATAGTCTTTGCATTTGGTACGGTACTTTCCTGTTAGCGTCTTTTTTTTGTCTCCGACGGTTACAGTCTGTGGCTTACTGAGGGAGAGAAGAGACCTTTTTACTGTATCTAATGTAATTAGTGGTCATATGGAGCTCATACAACCCCACTTCAGAAAAAAACTGAACTGTCCCTTTAAGATTTATTCTTCGAATGAAATCAACATCTCTTCAAGTCATTTATTGTATTTTTTAAATGCTCTGTGCTACATCAAGTTTTTGATTAGCAGTCTCTTTAGAGTGATCTTAATGGTGTGTGTTAATGTAGACATGTGCCAATGGGAAGATTTTTGTGCTGCAGATTGCTGCAGTGCAGCAATCTTGCTTTAAGTGATATTTATCTTGTTTTATTTTCTCTTTTATGTAATTACTTTTCTCTTGGTGTAAGCACCTCCTTAGATTATATATATATATTTTGTTCCTATTGTTGTATTTCTTTTCCTTTTTGTCCACTCACAGTTCATTTTCCCAATTATGCACATCTTTATTCTTCCATTTCTCCTTCCTCTTTCTACCTTTTTGTTCTCTATTCACAGATGAAGAAAGGCGGTACTGTGGGTCAAATATCATTTGGAGGCCAGCCTTTATCTGGATCCACAGAGATGGGGAGATACATGGCAAGTTATTATTAGTTTATATGTTTTTAAATATAAACAACCAACAGGAAGACCATTACAGTATTATCAAAACTTCCCAGGGATTATGTAGACTAAAATTTTTGATTGAAAAAATCTCTGACAGGAATTGGTCTTGTTCTTGTTCGAAGATAAAACTGTCCTAGTGTTTGTGTTGAAAGAGCTAAGCTAAATTGACCAAATAACTAAATAATAAAACCATGATAAGATTTAACAAAGGTAATAAAATGCTAAAAGTTGTTTAAGATAAACTGTTTTAAAACCAAACAATGAATACATTTGAGTGGTAAAACAGAGTAACACCCATATGATGCTTATCAAAAAAGGAAAACGATATCAGCTAAAAGCCAGATTTAAAAGGTAGGTCTTGAGTTTGCCTTTAAAAATATGAACAGTAGGTGCTGCACTCAGGTAGACCATTCCACAGACAGGGGCCCTTAAAATGGAACGATGCTCTACTGTATGTTTTAGATCGAACTCTGGGAACAGTTAAAAGACCATTACCTGAAGACCTGAGGGCTCTACTGGGCTCATATATGTAAAAAGCAAATCAGATTGATAAGAAGAACCAAGACCATTAAGTGATTTAAAAACCAATGAAAGAACCTTAAAATCTACAATAAAAGATGCAGGAAGATGCAGAGACTTTAAAATTGGTGTAACCTTAAGACCTTTTGGTCTTTGTCAGCATATGCGTAGCTGAGTTTTAAAGCAGTTGAAGCTGAGGGATGGTCTTTTAAGATGAACAGAGAGAAGAGCATTGAAGTAATCAATTCTGCAGGTAATAAAAGCATGAAAAAGGGTCTGCATTGGCTTGAGAGAGAAACTGGCACACTCTGGAAATGTTCTTTAATATGATGAAAAGCCTTTTTGGTGACTTCTCGGATATGTGGCTCAAAGCTGAAGTTAAAATCAAAGGTAACACCCAAATATTCAACTTGTTTGCAGGAGTAAAAGATAGCGGTTGACCTGTACCAATAACTAAAACCTGCGTTTTGTCCTGGTTGAGTTGCAAAAAGTTGTTTGCCATCCAGGACTGGATGTCTAAAATTCAGTTATAAAGTACAGTGATGGGTTCTGTGTCATCAGGAGACACAGCGATGTAAAGCTGAGTGTCATCAACATAGCTGTGAAAGTTAATACCGTGTCTCCCGATGACATCTCCTAAAGGCAACATGTAAAGATTAAAAAGTGCTGGACCTAAAATCGAGCCCTGGGGAACACCACATTCCACATTCTGTTTCATAAGTTCTTGATGAGCGTTCCTCGGTGTTAACATAAAATTTCCTGCCATTGAGATATGTTTTGAAGCAGTTACAAACACTACCAGAGATGCGAGGTTGTATAGTCTGTTTAAAAGACTTGTGTGATCAGCCATGTTAAAGGCTGCACTCTGGTCCAACAGAAGTAAAACAGAGATCAATCTTTTGTCCATGTTAGTCCTGAGTAGGGATGTAACAGTTACCTGTAAAATGGTAAACCGCCGTAAAATTTCCCACGGTTAGTATTGCTGTTTCCTTTTTAAACTACTGGTAAGCTGTGTTTGATTACCACACTGTGTCAATAACTCACAGTGATGATGCCTGGAAAAGCCAGAACTATGAGTCTGTTCCTCAGTTAAGCAGCTGCGGTCTCTCACAGGCGGAGGCGCACATGTGCTGTTTGCATTGTTTGGTCTCTGGAAGTAAATGGTTGTTGGAGCCCCGCTCTGACTCTACATCAGAGTTTTTTTCCCTTTGAAAAGGACAAAGTCTGAAGTTTGGTTGAACTTTGGACTAACAAGGATGCTGATGAGAAAGTGATTTAAGACAGTCACCCTGTCATAAACATGAAGCTATGGAGAAAGAAAAGACATGCCTGATTAAATCTGCTGTAACTCCTCCAGTGAAGGAGTTGACTGAGCTGGAGAGAAAACAGTCAGAGAGACATACCTGAGTGAAGTATAGGCGGTTTATCATTGTTTTCTGTGAAACTAATGTATAAATGTTGTAAATAATTGCATATGTATTATTCTGGAGTGTGTTCTTAATGTTCTTTTGCCATTTATTCCTCGTATTTAATATTTTATTGTCTTTTACCATTAAAGTTTGTGTTTCATAGATTTCATCAATCGTTAATTTGGAAAAAATGGAGGGGGGCATGTCGAGGAGATCTGCCAGAGAGAGGGGAGACCAGAGAGTCATAGAAGGGGGCTATAACTGCTTCAGGGACTATTGTCAGTAAAAAAAAAAGAAAAGAAAAAAAAAACACGCATGGACATGGTGTATTACAGCGAGCTGTAACATGAACACTAATGCTAAATGCAAACTAAAATGTTTGAATGTATGTAAAATAGATAAAGATTATGCTTGGTCATCTCAAAACTTTGTACATGTTCATTTACATTTGTTAATGAAGAGAATCCTGTTTAAAGTTCAAACCTGTTTTTCTTTTCTTGTAATTACACACTGTTTAGGGATTTCTAACATAATAATGACAAATACAGGACACTTCCTGACACATTTATTGACAAAAAAGACAAAATAACTGTTAAAGTCATAATATTTAAGTGGTTAAATGTTTTCAAGAGTGTGTAAAAGTACTTTTTGAACACTTTGAGCACACTGCAACAGTACCACAATAATAATCATAACCGTGATATGAAATTTTCATACCGTTACAACCCCTTCCCTGAGGTCCCTTACAAGTTTGAGCAGTGCCATCTCTGTAATGTGATCTTTTCTAAAACCAGACTGAAATGTGTCACTGATATTTTTGGAAGTTATAAATTCATTGAACTGATTAAAAACTGTCTTTTCTAAATGTTTGCTTGAATTACCAGGTAAGATACATAAGGGACAATGCCCTCCGAGGTGTCCATTATCAGGAATTAATGGACGACACGGAGGCATGAACCGTCCTCCGCTTCGCGTCGGACGGTTGCTTCTGCGTTGTCCATTAATTTCTGATAATGGACACCTAGGAGGGCATTATCCCGCTTATACCATGGTGACTTATGAAAAAAATACATATTTAATCAATTATTAAAACGTTAATGTTGTTTTTATGCCGTTAAAATCATTTGTTTTAAACAAGAAGTGGCTGAGCGGACTATTTAATATCGCTCGTTATGACACGTTGCTAAGGTAACCTCCTCTGGCCACAGAACCTGCAGCTCGGTCGGCCGCAGTTGTTGTATTAGGCCTAATCAGTGGAGGGATTAGGTGTAGCTTTCAAAGTTGATATCCATGTTTTTCTGAGCTAAGAAGTCTCTTAATGTTTTAACTGCCCATTTCGTGGTTTTCGTTGTGGTCACCTCGCCTTTGTCCTCCTCTAAATTGTTCAATTCCTCCGGTGTCACCTCCTTGTGTCCCATCTCCTTATTCTCATATTCTTTTCTCTTCTCTTCTTCTTCTGCTGCATCCCAGTCTTCAAAATTATCGAATTCACCAAACAGGCTGAAGGAAACCATGAAATCGTTCATTTTGTCTACTGTCTATGAGCTAGGCGATGTTAAGAGTTTCCGTTGCCACAGTAACCAACTACTGTTTGATCCAGCGCAGTAATTTAGAACCATCAGGCTATTGGACCGGAACTTCTTTTCTAGGTGTCCATTATTAGCTTTTAACGGACACCCTGCAGCCAATCAGAATCAAGTATTCACCCAGACCATGGTATAAAGGTCTGCAGTTGTCAGGTACTGCTGTATCCAAGTTGTTTCTCTTCAGAAGGGGTCTGACACAGGCTGTTTTAAAGGCAGTAGGAAAAACCCCTATCTGAAGGGCATAATTTACAATATTAATAACATCATCTTTAAAATCACTCAAAGAGGTTTTAAAAAGGATGTAGGGATAGTGTCTAAAACACATGTCACTGATCTAAGCTGGGAGACAACCTTTACAAGCACTGCAGCATCAACCAGGACAACCCTCTCGTGTTTCCTCATTTAAAGCCACAGACTCAGAAGAGTTAAAATTATCAGGCTTGCAGTTTAAAAAGTTTGACCTGATAAAAACAGTTTTACTTTATGGAGGGAGGAAATGTAAGTCTTTAAGAACTAACAAAATGCATTAATACCCCGAACAACTTTCCATGTCCCCCTCTCATAAACTTCCTTTTCATAATCAACAATTGAAGCATATTTATGCCAAGGTCAGACTACACAATTTTTCGTTGATAATGACAGTGGATATGTCAGACTAGGCAACCATGGAGCCATATGAATGCATGCAATGACTTGCCTGACAAGCATGACAGACTACATTAACTGAAGTTGACTGCATGTAACAACTGATGGGATGTTTGTGGAGAAGGGGCAACACCAGAGACTGCAAACAAACATACTGTATTTGGAGTACAGTTGTTATGCCCCGTCTAGGGGAGGCCAGAACACAACATGATTACCCATTTCCCCCAAGTCCCAAGCAGCCACGAGAAACAAAATGGATTTAAGTTGGAACAATTATAAAGATTTATTTACAAAAAAATCAACCCAAAAATATTTCCAACAACGAAATTACCTCGGGGTGACAACGAAATTAACTCAGAAACAGCTCGAAGAATGACAGAAGATAATTAAAGAAATTAGGACAACCAAGTTAAAAATTAACTTAGATAAAGTTACCAGAAAATACGATTAAATAAACTAAGACTTCACCCCTACTTCATACCAACAGAACAACTTAAGTTAGCTACAATCTTTAAACAAAGGAACATTTGGCGCGACACAGCGTGGCGTGGTGGTTGGGAGAGGAGGGAGATGGGGATTCCCCTGCAGCTCGCTGACGTCATCGGTCGCCTTTTATTACCGCCCAGCCTCTGTCACAGCCAATTCGATGACGATGATCAACCAATCAGAACGAAGGTACCTGCAGGCACTCACAGCAGGCACACTTTCCACATACACACACACTCTACAGCCGCGCTGGATAAGAAGCAGAACAAAGGAACAAAAAAAAAACTAAACACAATACGACCTCAGTCGTAACACCCCCTTTCCCAAGAATTAAGCATTCCCCTTGTATGCTTAATTCAAGTGAAAGATCTAGACAAAGTGTCGGCAAGAACATTTTCTGTACCCTTTTTGTGCAAGATCTCTATATTAAAATCCTGCAAAAGAAGGGACCATCTCATGAGGCGCTGGTTCGAGTTGCGCATTTGATTAAGAAATACCAGCGGATTGTGATCCGTGAATACTTCAATGGGTTTAAACGACGATCCAAGGTACACTTCAAAATTCTGCAGGGCAAGTAATAGGGAGAGAGCTTCCTTTTCAATGGTGCTATAATTTAATTGATGTTTGTTAAACTTTTTAGAAAAATAGCAGATAGGATGCTCAATACCCTGCGCATCGTCCTGCAGAAGGACTTCACCCGCGCCAAGCGCGCTCGCATCCACCTCTAATTTAAAAGGCAGGGTGAAGTTTGGCGCTGCAAGAACGGGAGCACTACATAATAACGCCTTGGCAGATTCAAAAGCAACCTGACAAGTCGGAGACCAAATGAAAGTTTTTTTTGGACTAACGAGACAGGTCAATGGAGCAACCACATCGGAGAAATTACGGCAGAATCCCCGATAATACCCGCACATACCAAGGAAACGGCGCAAGCTTTTCTTTGACTGTGGCACCGGGAAATCGAAAATTGTTTGGACTTTTGCTGCAACAGGTCTCACCTGTCCCTGTCCCACCTGCTTACCTAGATATGTTACAGTGCCTTTCCCAAATTCACATATTGCGAGATTGACTGTAAGAGAAGCCTCGCGAAGACATGTGAATATTTTGGACAATGTGGCCAGATGGTCGGGCCAGGTATTAGAATAAGCCACCACGTCATCCAGATATGCCTCACAATTAGACACGCCGGCTAACACGCGCTGGATAAGGCGCTGGAAAGTTGCAGGAGCATTTCGCAGGCCAAACGGCATCACCGTGTATTGGAGGAAAGAGTCGGGTGTAACAAAAGCGGATATCTCAGAGGCGCACGGGGTTAACGGCACCTGCCAGTAACCCTTTAACAGATCCAGCTTAGTCACGAACTTGGCGGAACCTACCCTATCAATACAATCCTCCATCCGAGGGAGGATCTCCACCAAATATGGACCAGAAAATCGGGACTGGAGACTGGATCCAAGTACGGGCAACAAAACAAGGACCTTATCTCCTGGCTGGAAATCTCTAGCCTCAGATTTTAAATCATAACGACGCTTCATTTTGTCTTGTGCTTGGACAAGATTTTCACGTGCGTAATGGAGACGCTCACGAAAAGCACTTACATAATCTAGCACGTTGTGTTCAGGTTTTGGTGACTCAGACAACCATTTTTCTTTAAGAAGGTGAAGAGGACCACGAACGGTATGACCAAAAACTAAATCAAAGGGACTGAATCTTAAGGATTCCTGCGGAGTTTCTCTCACAGCAAAGAGCAGAAGAGGAAGGCCCTCATCCCACTCTTTACTGGACTCTAAGCAAAACTTGCGCAACATGGACTTGAGCGTCTGATGAAAGCGCTCCAGAACTCCTTGTGACTCCGGATGGTAAGAACTGGATTTTTTATGTTTAATACCAAGTTCTGTCATTACCTGTGCAAAAATTTTGGAAGTAAAATTAGATCCTTGATCCGTTTGCACTGTTTTTGGCAATCCAAATGTAGAAAAGAACTTAGTCAGAGCTTTAATGACAGGTTTTACTTTTAATGTGCGCAGAGGAATAGCCTCAGGATAACGTGTAGCGGTACACATCACAGTCAACAGATATTGATGTCCAGATTTTGTTTTCGGCAAAGGGCCCACACAGTCAATCACTACTTGCTCAAAGGGCTCACCGAGCACTGGTATCGGATGTAACGGTGCAGGTGGGATTGGTTTATTTGGCTTACCTACCAACTGACACGTGTGACAAGAACGACAATATTTAGTTACATCTGTTTTTAAGCCTGGCCAAAAGAAATTACGCAACACGCGTTGATAGGTTTTTTTAACACCCAGATGTCCGGCTGAAGCGGCATCATGGGCCAGACTAAGTACCTGAGGTCGGTACTCTTTTGGGACGACGACCTGGTTCACAGAATGCAACTCACTCGAATCAGGGCCCCATTTTCTCATGAGTACACGATCTTGAAGAAAGAATACAACAGAAGACTGGTCATCATGAGTAGTTACAGCAGATGAAAAACACACAGTTAAAGAGGCGTCATTTTTCTGAGCATTAATCAACATTTCCTTTGTAATATTCAAACTTAGCTCAGCCTCAGCAGGAAACACAAACCTCTTGTCACATTTTTTTAGTTTTACAGAAGATTCTGAACAGTTTTTGTCATCATCTTCCAAAGTAGTCAGAAAAGAATCAGACAAATTTACAGCATCACCGAATTTACGAGCCTGTGCGCGCGTAACAGCGCACACAGGGAACACATCTGACACAGACGAGGCAGGGGGGTTGGTCACGTCAGGAACCGGATTATCAACGACTTCAGGGGGAGGAAAAACTTTACCTCCGGCTAAATCATTCCCGAGGATGAACGAGACACCACAAATCGGTAACCGCGGACGCACGGCTACCTTTACCCGTCCTGTCACAAGAGGCGAATGTAAATGCACCATATGTAGAGGGGATCTAACGACACTCATTTTAATTCCCCATGCTAACATATCCGAATTACACGAGGTCTCGTTCGAAAGTGGCAGGACATCAGCAAGCAAAAACGATTGATACGCAGCTGTATCTCTCAGAATAGTCACCGGGACTTTATCTTTTTCTTCACCTGTTACCGAAACAAATCCATGAGATATAAACGGCTTAAAGCGCGCGTCTACCTCAGATGTTAAATCAGGCTCAGAATCACAAACAGGCTTGGAGGAGCGTGTGATAAAACCTACACCAGCAGGTGATTTTGAAGATTTTGTCTGTTTTTTCTTTAGCGTCGGGCACGCGGCAATTAAGTGACCAGATTCGTGACAATAAAAACACTCACGGCTCTCAGCTGAAGCCGGGGGTGCGCTTTTACACACAGATTTTGGTGACCTAATTTTTCGCTCAGGCGCAGCAGCTTGACTGCGAGGTAACGAGGCCGAAAAAACAGTTTTATGAGTTAAGATAAACTCATCTGCAAGAACGGCGGCATTTGTGAGAGCGGAAACTTTTTGTTCGTTTAAATATACTACAATCCGCTCGGGTAGGCAGTTCTTAAACTCCTCCAGTAGGATTAACTCTTTTAGATCCTCTAAGGATTTAATATTACACGCCTGACACCACTTGTCAAAAAGCACACTTTTTTCTCTAGCAAACTCAACGTAAGTTTGGTTGGCAGTTTTTCCACTATTTCTAAATTTTTGTCTATATGCTTCAGGGACAAGTTCATATGCCTGAAGCACAGTTTTCTTTAAGATATCATAGTCAAGACTCTGTTCAATAGACAAACTGGCGGAAACCTCTTGGGCTTTTCCCACGAGTTTGCACTGGAGCAAAAGTGACCAAAATTCTCTGGGCCAACTTAGAGCAGCTGCTATGCGCTCAAACGCCCTGAAGTAAGAGTCAACCTCAGATTCACGGAATGGAGGGACTAAAGCAATACATTTGTTAATGTCAAACCCAGAAGAGAGAGCACTGCTTTGATTAACAGAGACTGGAGTGGAGATCATGGGGGTTGCTCTTTCCAATTCAAGAGCTCTTATCCGGAGATGCAAGGCCTGCACCTCGAGCCTCTTGTTTTCTGCCTCGGCCTCCTTTATCTGGAGGGTCAAGCGGAGATCCGCTGTAGGCGTGCTTGCAGGATCAGAGGCTGGATCAGGCTCTACGCTGGCAGCAGGCGCATCCGCGGCCTTCACCTCTTTGGCCTCCACCAGGGCTTCAGCCCTTTCAGCAGCGCCAGATGACAAAGAAAGAACACCCTTCTCCACCAGTTTATCCCTGAGGACATTTTTAATCTCCACTTTCCGGGCATTGTACGAAACTTGCACCTCATAATAATTCGCTAGGATTAACAAATCAGCTTTTTTACACTTGTTGAATTTTTCCAAAGAAGGATTGGTCACAAAATCATCCAGTGAAAACTCCATCCTCCCACTCTTACTCTTACAACACTCCCTTAACCCCGAAAAAAAACTGCCAACCAAGAAAAACGTTTCAAAACTTACCGAACGTGAAGAAAAGTTGGACGAGCCCCCAAATCATGTTATGCCCCGTCTAGGGGAGGCCAGAACACAACATGATTACCCATTTCCCCCAAGTCCCAAGCAGCCACGAGAAACAAAATGGATTTAAGTTGGAACAATTATAAAGATTTATTTACAAAAAAATCAACCCAAAAATATTTCCAACAACGAAATTACCTCGGGGTGACAACGAAATTAATTCAGAAACAACTCGAAGAATGACAGAAGATAATTAAAGAAATTAGGACAACCAAGTTACAAATTAACTTAGATAAAGTTACCAGAAAATACGATTAAATAAACTAAGACTTCACCCCTACTTCATACCAACAGAACAACTTAAGTTAGCTACAATCTTTAAACAAAGGAACATTTGGCGCGACACAGCGTGGCGTGGTGGTTGGGAGAGGAGGGAGATGGGGATTCCCCTGCAGCTCGCTGACGTCATCGGTCGCCTTTTATTACCGCCCAGCCTCTGTCACAGCCAATCCGATGACGATGATCAACCAATCAGAACGAAGGTACCTGCAGGCACTCACAGCAGGCACACTTTCCACATACACACACACTCTACAGCCGCGCTGGATAAGAAGCAGAACAAAGGAACAAAAAAAAACTAAACACAATACGACCTCAGTCGTAACAACAGTACTTCAGAATGCATCTCAAAATGTGAAGTTTGAAGTTTGTTGAAAAATATAAGTAATCATGCATTACGTTCCTCCACTATTTCTCTCCAACATGAGGCAACATAAGGGCAGAAATGCTGTTTTTCAGAGCTTTGCAAATTTTTCCCCTGTCCTGCTGCTCTTGATGTGCAAACCTTGGTTTGTTTATAATGTGATCATCGCAAATGGAGAGCCCTGCATGCTCTCATTGGTCAGTGACGCGACGTGGAGGAACAAATTGTGGGAGGCAGGACAAAAAAATCAAACCTGCTAGACTTTCTGTCACAATGTCTCAGACTGATCTGTTGTTGTCTGTCAGTATGACACACTAAAAGGGAAAGAACAGCAGATTTTTATGTGGCTGACATGTTCCGAACCCCTATGACTGTCAGGTCAGGCCACAATCATGCATAAATCATGTAGTCTGTCCCCAGTACAAGGCAACAAGGAAAGTATGTTAGCAGTTTACTTATCCATCAGAAGCACCGCTAGCTCTTGGTCCAGCTTTAGACCAATGTCAATGCACAGTTGGCTCCACAATTCAAATGCCTTTTCAGTGGCCTCAGTATATACAACACATGATAAACGAGTCAGTCAGCCCATAGAAAATGTTTGGGGATGGTAGAATCTTTTGAAAACACAAGTGGAAGTTGACCGGACAGCCTTTCTGTCCATCACAGTCACTATAACTTGATGCTTAAATCAGATGATGGGTGAGTGCTACTGTGACGGAGTAAGTTAATTTATTTATTAAAATGTATGTAAACCAAGTCCTACATCAGACTCTTGCCAAAACCTGTCGAGAGAGGACCAAAAATATCTTTTCCATGTTGATATTTTTTTCAGTATTCTTTGTTTTTCATTCAGTAAAGACGTGTTGTCCAGTTCTGAAGAAAGTGACTGTACAACAGGCAGCATCTATGCTAACCTCTTTAAGAGCAGCCATTGGTTTCAGACTTGCAGTCACCTTTTTGCTGTCCTCGAACTTGTAACTCCCACCTCTACTTCATCAAAGGACACTGATGGAAAGTGCCTCTGCAAGCTGAGCTTGATTGTTGCAGCTTGGGGCTTTGCAAGATGAATGAAGCAAGTCCAGTGGCACTGCAACATTAATAATCCTCATCCACACACAGATCAGCTGATGTGATAACTAAATATGAAGCGAAAGGCATATCATAGTTACAGAAAATAGTATATATAATATTATAGTTGTCAAAAAAACAAAATCATCTAAATGATATGAATAGTTAATCAGGCTTGGGTTGGTAATGCTAAGGTTAATGATGTCTGTAAAAAGAGGAAATTGAAGACATTCCCAGGCCAGCTGAGAGAAGTCCCTCCAGCGTGTCCTGGGTCTTCCATGAGGCCTTCTACTGGTGGGACATGCCCTGAACACCTCACCAGGGAGGTGTCTGTGAGGCATCTTGACTAGATGTCGGGGCCACCACACCTGGGTTCTCTCAGCATGGAGGAGGAGCAGGAGCTACTGCAAGCCCCTCTTGGATGACCAAACTTCTCACCCTATCTCTAAGGGACAGCCCGGACATCATCAACCCTCAACACCCTGGCCGCATATAGAAATTCTGTCCATAAAAGTTATGAGTCCAACCCTAACTGTAAACGAGTCTGATTTACTGCCGGCAATGCAGATCAAGCTCTGGCACTGTTTGCACAAGAAACTGAAGGCCTGTGTCAGGGGATCCGGTACCCCATACTCCTGGAGCATCCCCCACAGGACTCCATGAGGGACACAGTCAAATGCCTCCTCCAAGTCCACAAAGCACATGTAGACTGGTTGGGAAAACTCCCATGCACCCTCAAGGACCTTACGGAGGGTGTAAACCTGGGGCCTTATGTACAAAGGCTTACGTGGATTTCCTACTAAAACATGGTGTATGGGGTGCTTGTTTGGCGTAGTGGTTAGCACCTCATGTACATGCTTCTGCCGGTCCAGGTTCGAATCCCGCCTGTGACCAGTTTGCAGAGTGTCTTCCCCTGCTCTCTCTCCCCCTTTCACAAGCCTATCCACTGTCTCTCTCCTATCAATAAAGGCACAAAAATGCCCAAAAAATACATTTAAAACATGGTGTATGCACAAAAATATTCAGATGTACGAATCTGTGCGCCCGCATGAAGCCAAGCACATTTCCTTTGTACATCCCAATTGGCGTGGAATTGAGCATAGATGTTGGAGTATTCGACCCCTCCCTGTCAATGCCCCGATTTACATAAGCAAATCATTATCAAAAAAGCCCTGCGCCTGAGATTCCTCTCTGCACGATCATAAAATCCAAAAAGAATGAGTACAATAACAAAAAAAAGGAATTTTATATAAACACATTTGAGGCTTCCTTTTATAATGACGGTCTATATGCTGGAATGTACTCTATCTCACTGAAGTGAAGGCGTGCAAAAATGTGCTCTTTGGCGTGTTGTCCTCCGACATAAGCAACAAACACACTTGGGGCTCTAATTTCGTAGACCAGGCGCAGTCGCAGGCGCACCTGCCCTGCGCCAGCCTTCACCGCACGGACAGGGTGTGACCAGCAAACTTTGTAAGTTTCCTGCAGTGCCAAGAGAGGCACACTCAAGGCGCAGAGGAGTGCATAGGAGCGCATCCATGCCTCTGTCCCTGCCCCGTCGCGCAAGTGCCAGAGAGGGAGGAGAAAAGGCATGAGTGAGTTTAACACAGCCGAGTGCTGTCTTCACCAATCAAATGACCGCTGGAAAGACCCGGTAGCGGAGACGATCAGAGCCGCTGTCACTTCAGCAACTGGGAGAACAGACTGGCCATCGGGGCGCGCATCGGGGGCAACGAAGCGCGTCACCGTGTGGGCCAGTTCCCGGGACAGATGTAATCTGTTCCTTTGTCATTAATAGGAGTAAAAAATTAAGAAACAGTTACACAGCAGCTGGCTTATCCATTCATAATGCTTGTGATCCACCTGCCTTCCTGGTTTGTCATCGCCAAATAGCAAAGCCTTTAGTGTTATACTGTCTATTCTCCCAGTGTCTCCGCCTCATCCTCCTTGCAATAATGTACTCCATCTTTTTAGATCACGTTAAAAATAAAGACTAAAACAGAGGAATATGGGAAATCACAAGTAAATCCTTAGTGACATACATTTATTTTCTCTCCTTTTTCTTCGACTTTTTTCTCCCTCTTTTCTTTGAATTAAATGAAATGAGAGAAGCCAGATATATCCTCAGTATCAGATGTTAAGACTGTTTATTGTTGACTTGTAAGATGTGCATCAAACTTCCAGCTGCCGTCAGGTTAAGTTTCCATTATGACAAACAGCTTTAATCCAACATCAGATGTGACGGGACAATTAATATAGATACAAATGTACATGCTGGTTCAGACGGTTACATTAAATAGTGATTGCTGTGATTGTTTATTGCATTAAAATGTGCCTGACACTCCGGAAACCTGCCTCAGAGGCTTTGTTGGCGTGTGCGCACATGTGCGCCTGTCACCGAATTACAGCTGCGGAGGGTGCGCTTTGCTTGCGCCGAGAATAGACCAGGTTGGAGCTGGCGAGCTTTCAGCACACTTTCTGCACTGTTTTTGGCACGAAATTATCACTGCGCCAACATGAATCTGCCGACACCTCCCCCTGGTGCGCCGTCACACCCATCTTTGCGCAGACGATCTACCAAATTGTCAAGTTGGCAGGGCACGGCGGTGCGCCGAACAAAATTAATACTGCGCGGGATGCGCCAGGCTTGCGCCCCCTGCGCTGCGCCACGAAATTAGAGCCTCTGGAGTGAGTGGGAGAGTGTTTGAGTCTGTCAGTGCCATGGGGTCAGAGGGCACACACAAGCAGAGAGAGCCAAAAAAAAAAAGTGGTCCTATATCAAGGTGGATGTGAAGCAGAGGACCCCTCAAACATGTGTGGCAGAAACATATGTGGGTGACTGATTAATCCCAAGGTAAATATTTGTGTATTTGTGTAATTCACAACAAATGTGCTCATATAGTAGCTGCTCACAGATGTATAAGTCAGAGCAGGGTGCGGTGAATAACGGTCCCCAGGCAATTTATTTCTCTGGAAACCTAAAGGCAGCAGCTCTGTCCCAATGAGAGAGTGCTGCAGAATAGAAATATGATGTCACACAGCCATACTGCACGGAGTGCAGAGCAGGTGAAAAAGAGACAAAAACTTTGTTTAAAGTAACAATACGTAACTTTTACACCTTCCCATAACTGTTTCCAAGTCCGTCTAATAGTGGGCAGTTGCTAAATAAAGTGGATAGTCCCTTCCTCCCTCTCTCTCTGTGCAGCCGTGACATCTCCTCTGGCACTATTTAACTATTAACCACGAGCCGCGGTCGGTCATCGGACTTCCCATGAGAAGTACAGACTGCTTTACGGCACAAACGTGAGTTCAGCTTATGGCCGATATAAACAGTAGATATGCGTGTTCCAAATTTATGAAAACTGAGGCTATGATATGAAAGAGGAGTGTGACGAATGTGGATCGGAAAAGAAAGAGGTAGTGATGGGTAGATGAGGCATCATGAAGCGTTTCGACACATTGCCAAACTGTATTGATACTGTGTTGATACTGTGTCACTGAATACTGACACCTGCTGGACCTTAAAAATCCCTACAGGCAACCTAGTTGACGGACTCAACTGACACTGATTCAATGACCTAGTATATACAATAATATAATTTAAGTCATTGTATTTTATATTGTATGATTTCATGTCTTCATTTAAATTTAAAATATCTTTGATATTTTTAGATTCGGTCAATAAATAACGTGAACATGTATCATAACGTGAAAATCTAAGTGAACATGTTGTGAATGAGGATGCTTGTGGACTGTGATTTATTTATTTTTTTACAAATTTTGATTAAAAAAAATAAGTTTTTCCAACGTTTTGAAGTCTGTTACACTTTTTTGATACAACTTCTCCAGCTGTAGAAAACACCCACTCACATGGCACAGATGAGGCTGGAGTGCAGAGAAATTGTAAGGAAAGCTGATAGAGGTTTGGATAGATTGTCTTTCGGTTGTCCCAGTATGTCATAGGATCCTGGGACCTAGCAATATTGCCCTCTGCCAGGTATCACTGCACCTCCTGGATGGCATCAGCTGTGGCACTTTTGGTCTGCGTGCCCACTTCAATGTCGAAATGTTGCCAAAGGTTATCTAAAAAACAATAAATTGGCATTTTAGCACATGATTTCCAAACAACACCAAACAAGTAATGCTGAATAACATGCCTGAAGTGGATGCAGACAGCTGTTGTGAAGACGGTCCCGGCTGGGGCTCATTTGTGCGTCCGATTACAGATGCGCATTCTGACCGCAGTCTACTGATGGCCTCATTGCACTTGGATGAACTGCGGAACCCGAATGATTTAAATCTGGGGTCTAGAAGTGTTTGCTAGGGTCAACTTAATGACTGCAGATTGGAAGCAGTGTCTGTGACTTGACGCTTCAGGTGTTCATGTAGGTCTATGGCTGCCTGTGTGTGCAAGGTTGAAGCATTACGCTCTAGTGCATGATAGAGCATTTTCATCATCGGGATGACCTTTGACCCCGACACTCGCCTCTCTTCAGACAACTCCACTGTAGCTCGATGGAAAGGAGCAGGCACAAGAACTGTTTCTCCTTATGATGGTATGCTCATCCACTGTAAGTGGAGTCAAATCTGTTTTTAGAGATGCAAGAGATATCCACACTACACTCTCATCATGTAGCCTTGACAGAATTTCATATGTGCTGTTCCACTGTGTTGGCACCTTATTGATTAGTTTCAGGGCAGGTCGTCCCATCTGTTGCTGCACTTGAGCAAGCTTCTCCTTGGCTGTAGTGCTTGATCTGAAGTATGTGACAATGTGCCTAGCTTTGTGTCTGACGGATGTAAGTGTGGGGATCTGATCACATTATTTTCTTACTAATAAATTGAGACTATGTGCAATGCAAATTGAGTGCCGAATTTGGAGCTGTCTAGTGGATGCAATCATGTTTGGTGCTGCGTCAGTCACAAGACACTTTTCACTAGCAAGGACCACACCACAAATGCATGCGTTTGAAGGTTTACTGAAGATTTGAGAATATGAGGAATGACAGTGACGAACATGTGACATGAGATATGTTGAGAGATAAGCCGTCAGGAAGGACGTCGTTAGCCAGGCAGAGCGAGACTCAGTGTGGGGGCTCCGTCTCATCGTGCTCTGCCCTAGCTGATCTTGACCCCCACCTAGGATAAAGTGAGTGAGGAGCTGAGTGGAGAAAGAAAAAGGCATGATTAAGATTGAAGGGTGGGAGGGTGGGTTGAGGAGTCACAAACAAACTGAGTGATGAGGCATGGCTGAGTATAAGTAGGCTTGTCAGCTGATTGGAGGTGTGGTTTGTGGCGTGGTCCAGCTCCCGAACCTAAGTTAATACATTAACTTCATTACTTTATTGGTTATGGCCCAGTCCTCCATCATGCCCCTTTTGACTTGGGCCAAATTGTCAGCAGTGTGACTTTGTGGAAAGTATTGCACTCCTAACACAGATGTACACAACTGCAAATTCTCATTAATGTAGTCACAGGTAAAAGCCAAGTAAGCCTCCATGTTCACATATGTCCACATGTCAGCTGTTATACTTTCTGCCACAACTTGCTGTACTTCCATTTTCACTCGTTCCCGTTCCTCCTCATACTTTTTGGCCACCATTTGTCTGATGGTCTGAAAATTACACCAAGTCAAACCAAAAGCAAAGCACAAACCTTTCTGGTTGGCAAAACGTATGAGGGCTCAAGGACCTGAACCAGTTCCCTGAACCCTTCACTCTCAACAATGCTGAGGGGCTGGTCATCCTTCTGGATGAAATTCAGCAGAGCCTCATCCAGCATCTGCTTCCTGGAAGCGTGATGCTTAAAAATGAAGTAAAGAATAAATTAATAGGAATGAATTATCACTAAAGTAACTGTGAGTAGGTTGTACAGTGGCCATATACGTGAATTTATCCTGGGTGTATCTGGGACTTCATTCTCATGCCTGGCCCTATAATGTCTCAGCATTGAAGAAGGACTTTTGTTTAAATAGGATAGTTCTGTCGAACAAACATTTAACCTGCAGAAAATAATATGAATAGTAAACTAAGAGTCACTTTGAAATGAATTTGAATTCAGATAGATCAAGTGGAAACTCTGAGAGGAACAGGATGAAATAACAAGGATATTAAAACAAATACCTTATTTTCCGACATGAGATGAAAATGGTCCCAGACGGCGAAAACCTTTCTCTTGGCTTGAGGCTGCACCATAATTCTTGATGAATTTAACGATGATCAGATCAGATGCGCTTCCTTATAAACACAGTTTGGTGCATCAGTGTCAGATCGAAACAGTTCCTGTATTGGTCATGTGACTTTCTTAAAGCAATACGTGCACCGACACAGGGTTTTGCTCTATGAGCTCGCATGTCGAGCTCTATGAAAAGAAAGAGGAGAAAGAACCAAGGAAGAGAAAGAGGAGAAAAAAACCAAGAAGAAGCCAGACCAGGGAGAAGATTGGACAGGCTTTTAGTGTTGTTATGAGCTCCGGGAATCAACAGGCTGAAGTCAGACCGTGAGCTGTTCTGCTGTTATCAGAGGGTGAGTAAAGAAGTCTTTGAATGTTTGTTACTTCATTTTGGATTTTATTTTGTCGCTTTACAGTTGATCAAAAATCAATTCAGCCTCTCAACAGCAATAACGCATGAACGCTGACACAGCTACTTCTAACATGTGTGTTGGCCTCACATGCTAATGTTATAGTAAATGGACTTGAGCTTATGTAGCGCTTTTCTAGTCTCTGACTACTCACAGCTGCTTTACACCGCAGGTCACACCTACCCATTGACACCCATTTGCTCTTGCTTTTACTCACTGATGGTTCTGAGTTTTTATGTTACTTATCCATCAGTATCTCTAACTCATTCACGCCCCTTTCATGCCTATTTACACACCACTGACGCAGCAGTGGGAGCAACTTGGGGTTAAGTGTCTTGCTCAAGGACACATCGCCATGTGTAACCCGAAGCTGGGCTTGAACCTGCAACCTCCCGATCACTGACCAACTGCGCCACCGACGCCCCAATGAGCTATAATCGATTAGATTTAGTATCTGATAATATAAGTATGATTAGTACAGTGGTGATGTTGAGTGTTGGACACTTCAGAGGCTGTCAACCAACAATCAGATGGTCTGAAGTTAGCTCATGTCCCGATATTTTGTAATATTGGAGATGATAACACACAAAACTTACTGTCCCGGTGTATGATGATGATTATTCATTCTGAACAGTTCACTGCAGCACTGACCTCAGTATTTATTTCAAATATCAGCTCAGGTGATCAGCATCAGCTTAAGACAGGAGACACTAACACCACTACAGGAGTCAGACAGCAGCAGCTATGTTTTCTGAAATGTCTGCAGGGCTCAAAATTTCTAATTATAGTTTCACTATTTACTGTCATTAATTAGCCTCTGTGCGCTTGATCTATCCGAATAGTTGAAAATGAACAGTGTGAATATTATAGGCTGTATTCAGTGATAATTGGGTACAATGCAGTGTGCTTATGTTAACCTACAAAGTATATATCAAATCGTGTAAAAAATATATTATTTCTGATCTCTCTGCCATCCTTGTCATATTTTTAGGAACAAAGTACCCCTCAGTTCTTTTTTGGGGGTGAATTCATTATTTATTTTATTCTTCTGTTGTGAAATAACAAATAGGTTTACTCATTACAATCCATCAATCTTTATACACCAGAAAGTATACTCAAAATACTTGGTGTTTGACTACATTTTATTTGCAGAACTTACTCATTTTACGGAAGGAGTCATTCAGAGCTGTTATTTCTTGGGTAAAACATGGCCAACATTTCTATTCTTATCACAGTATTTTACTCTTTGCTTCATTAGCTGCCCTTCAATGAGACAGATTGTCACAACTACAAACTAAATATATGTGAAATAAACAACTGTAAAATAAATTGCTTTTCTCTTTCAGAGTATCAACAAGACTACAATCAAAAATATCCCGGAGCTGGAGTTTTTAGACTTTTAAAGACACAAAAGAATACAGTTACATAAAGACCTTCAGGAGGCCGTTATTCTGATGAAGATTCAAAATGGACCAGGCCTTCAATGATCCCAGAAACCTGCTGCCTGTTCTTTCATTTCCACCTCAGCTCGTTCTCTGTATATTACAGTACATTGGGGGGGATATTTTGCACATTAGCAAACAATGAATTATTGACACGTCACAATGTTCTTCAATCATGTCTGATATCCTGCATATTTAGTCCTGATAAAAACATTTCTATGTGTTTCTATAAGTTAATATTTAGTGTCCTAGTGCTAAGTTTTCTCTATTGCCTTTCAGGCATTTTTACATATGCCAATTTGATCTTTACCTCTGTTGTATTATGTTAGCCTTATATTTAGTTTTATTATCACCTAGATTTTTCTGTATTTGGTTCTAAATCATTGTACAATGGTAAGTAGTTTTATTTTGCACTACAGCAAACACCACGGAATACACCAGAAATGTTTTGCTTTACAATCATGTGAGTAAATATCCAGAATATTTGTACTACATTAAAAGAATTATGTGCTCAAATTAAAGGGAAACTCCGGTATTTTGACACCTGGACCTTATTTTTAGGTTTGTGCATGCTCATATACTCACTCAGACAAACATCGTGCAGCTCGGAGTCCTTCAGAAGTTATTTAGATCCAACCGATGTAGCCGCACTTAGCCGGGGCCACGGCAACGGAGCTTCAGCGCGGGACGTAATCTCTGCAAAATCGCTCGTCTCTACCACAGCCCCGTTTGTCATTGCAGAGAAATCCTCCAGAGTAGTCAGACATATATTCCTGGATAGATCCATACGCGTGTCAGCCGGTTTCAAGTCCCACTCTGAGCAGCAAACACACTCCTCTTCTGTTGCTATAGGCGAACACTGTCCACAAGCGCACACCAGTTAGCATTGAGTCGTGGACGTGCTCCTGTTTGTTGTTCACGAGCCAGCTGTTCGTCTCTCTCCCTCTCCATTCTTCTCTCATGGAGCTCCTCGTCCGTGTACTCAGACTCAAACCGGTCGTCGTAGTCTGACTCTTCGGCATCAGATACATATTCTGCCATGTTGCTCAGCACTGCCGGCTAAAAGTAGGTCAGCTGTACCTTTGTGTCGCGCGGCTATGACGTCATCAAAAGTTTGTTTACCAGGTCAGCTGACCCACCTGAAGAGGGTAGATGAGCTGACTTTATGATAACACTGGCGATGGATGAAAAAATATAGCCAAAATGAGCGATTTTGCAGAGATTATGTTCCGCGCTGAAGCTCCTTATAGGGCAAAATCGCTCATTTCGGTTATATTTTTTCATCCATCGCCAGTGTTATCATAAAGTCAGCTCATCTACCCTCTTCAGGTGGGCCGAGGCTGTTGTTGTTCCTGGTATGCGCACGCAGCCTTCATATGAAAGAGTATTGCGCATGGCGTGACGTCAGCGTTTCACCCTGAAACGTTCTGATGCAGGTTTACATGGAGCTGCATGGAGAGCATTTTAGAAACTTTCCACTCTGGAGCACATTTTCAAAAGTTACTGTTTTCAGTCAAAATGCAATGCATTTCAGTGTAAACGCGAGGCCAAAATGCTATGAACACTTACAGATTTCACTGTTTTTCTCTGTTGTTCTTTAATTTTGAACACTACTAACATGGATTAAGCACTGTTGTTGCGCAGAAGTGCATCAGACAATGGTTAGGCTGATTATACATTTCCCTCTTTTATGCACAGGGTCATTAATATGACATTAATATGACTACACTACACACAGACACAATCAGGGGCTTCTAAGAAAGATCTTAAGCTGTAGTTTAATCAGCAAAAACAGCAAGTCAATAACTTCAACCACTGATTAGTAATGATGCTGTGACAACAAGATAGAATTGGGGGTGCACATGTTCAATGTACAGGGATTGTTTTAAGACAATTACACGAATACATTTACTGACCAATAAGCTGCCCATCATGCACCGTGCCAGCTTGTACTTTGTTCCCACTCAGGCTGTTACTCAGAGTGTAAGAATTGAGCAATGAACCAGGCCACCTTGCCACAATTTTGGTTAAATGCTTTTGTGCAACACATTTGATCAATACATAGATTAAATGAAAATGTTTCCTGTTGACATACAAACACATGTAACGTAATGGCACTTTTTATAGTAATGTGTGTGCAGTTGACTCTGACCACATCAGGAAAACTGTCTCTCGCTGCAAATTTTGCCTTAATATTGAATGCTGGCCGCAGCTTGCACAGTTTCAGGATGATTGCCCTGGGGAACCTAAAGCGGCTGACCAACATTGGTAGAAATGTGCGTACGCCAGCCATGAAGTTGGCATGAGGCTCTGCATATTTCCATAGTCATTTTTCTCTTGATACATCTGAATTTTCCTGTGAAAAAGAGCGTACACCACAATTTTGTGTGTACGCACCATTTTTACATCAGGCCCCTGGTCCCCAGTTCCATGACCAGGAGAAAAACTGCGACTATACAACGGACTCTCCTCTCC
Source organism: Scarus forsteni (assembly GCA_036419115.1). NCBI lineage: Eukaryota > Metazoa > Chordata > Actinopteri > Labriformes > Labridae > Scarus > Scarus forsteni. The sequence continues at coordinate 5,489,013 of JAZDUH010000331.1, read as the reverse complement.
AGTTCCCCCTGAGTAGACCTTACCAGGGACGCTGAGGCGTGTGTTCCCCTATAGTTGGAGCACACTCCCCGGTCCCCGTTATTGAAGAGAGGGACCACCACCCCAGTCTGCGACTTCAGGGGCACCACCCTGGATGTCCATGTGATACTGCAGGATCGTATCAGCCCCACAGCTTCACAACACCCAGAGCCCTGAGGAACTCTAGGTGAATCTCATCCATCCCTGGGGCCATACCAATGAATAGTTTTGTGACCACCTTGGCAACTTCAGCCCCAGAGATAGGAGAGCCCACCACAGAGTACCCCAGGCCTGCTTCCTCACTGCGCTGGCAGGATTGAGGAGGTATTGCTTTCACTGATCATCACCACCCATGGTGGTCCAGAATCTCTTCGAAGCCATCTGGAAGTTGTTCTCCATGGCCTCACAAAACTCCTCCCATACCCTTCAGCTGCCTCCAGAGCCCCACTGGCCAACAAGCCCAATAGGACTCCTTCTTCATCTTGACAGCATCCCTCACTGCCAGTGTCCACCAATGGATTCAGGTGTTGCTGCTACAACAGGCACAGATCATCTTTTGGCCACAACTCCGATTTGACACTTGGCTAATGGAGGCATAAAACAAGCCCATTTAGACTCAGTGTCCCCCTGCCTTACCCATACATGTCAAAGTTCTCCCAGAGGTGGGAGCTGAGTTGGCACCAACCAGCCTGTCGGTGCCAACTCACCACCAGGTGATGATCAGTTGACAGCTCTGCCCTTCTCTTCACCCAAATGTCCAAAACAGGTGGCCACAAAAACGGTGGCACGACCACAAAGTCATTGAAATCTGGCCAAGAGTGTTGTGGTGCCAAATGCACATATGAATGCCCTTATGCTTGAACAATGGTGTTCGTTATGGACAATCTGCGACAACAACAGAAGTCCAAAAAATAGGTTCAGATCAGGGGGGCTATTCCTCCAAGTTACACCCCTCCAGGTCTTAATGTCATTACCATCATGTGCATTGAAGTCCCCCAGCAGAATGTGGGAAACCCCAGAAGGGGCACTCTCCAGCACCCTTTCTAGGGAATCCAAGAAGGGTGAATACCCTGAGCTGCTGTTTGGTCCATCAGCACAAACAACAGTAAGAATCCTTCCCCCCACCCAGAGGCGGAGGGGGTCTACCCTCTCACAGTTTCAGCAACTCCAAAATGGAAGAGAGTCCAACACCTCTCAAGGGGACTGGTTTGAGAGCTGAAGCTATGTGTTGAGGTGATTCCAACCATATCTAGTCTGAACCTCTCAGCCTAGTGCAACAGCTCAGGCACCTTCCCCAACACAAAGGTGATGATCCACGTCTGTAGAGCTTCTGCAGCTGAGGATTGGACCACCAAGGTCCCTGCCTTTGGCTGCTGCCCAGCTCTCTTTGTGCCTGACCACCATGGCCCCTCCCATGAGTGGTGTGCCAGGATAAAAAAATGCTATCTCAAAAAAAGTAGATTCATGTAGGACTGGATTTCTTTTGTCAGATGACCACAGTGTGTATTAACATTTTGGGCTCTAATTTCGTGGACCAGACGCAGTCGCAGGCACACCTGCCCTGTGCCGGCCTTCCCTGCACGGACAGGGTGTGACCAGCAAACTTTGCAAGTTTCCTGCAGTGCAAAGAGAGGCACACTCAAGGTGCAGAGGAGCATAGAGAGGCGCATCCACGCCTCCGTCTCTGCCCCTCCGCACAAGTGCCAGAGAGGGAGGAGAAAAGGCGCGAGTGGGTTTAAGACAGCCGAGTGCTGTCTTCACCAATGACCGCCTCTCCTTGCCTTGAAATGCGCTGCGGCCGAGGCGCAGCGTCTGATTGGTCTGAATGATCCCCGCCACCGCGGGAAAAGTGTGCTGGAAAGACCCGGTAGCGGGGACAGTCAGAGCTGCTGTCACTTCAGCAACTGGGAGATTGGACTGGCCATCGGGCCGCACATTGGAGGCCACGAAGCGCGTCACCGTGTGGGCCAGCACCCGGGCCAGGACAGATGTAATCTGTTCCTTTGTCATTAATAGGAGTAAAAAATTAAGAAACAGTTACACAGCAGCTGGCTTATCCATTCATAATGTTTGTGATCCACCTGCACTCCTGGATTGTCATCGTCAAATAGTAAAGCCTTTGGTGATATACTGTATATTCTCCCGGTGTCTACGCCTCATCCTCCTTTCAATAATGTACTCCATCTTTTTAGATCACGTTAAAAATAAAGACTAAAATAGAGGAATATGGGAAATCACAGGTAAATCCTTAGTGACATACATTTATTTTCTCTCCTTTTTCTTCGACTTTTTTCTCCCTATTTTCTTGAATTAAATGAAATGAGAGAAGCCAGATATATCCTCAGTATCAGATGTTAAGGCTGTTTATTTTTGACTTGCAAGATGTGCATCAAACTTCCAGCTGCCGTCAGGTTAAGTTTCCATTATGACAAACTGCTTTAATCCGACATCAGATGTGACCAGACAGTTAATATAGATACAAATGTACATGCTGGTTCAGACGGTTACATTAAATAGTGATTGCTGTGATTTTTTATTGCATTAAAATGTGCCTTACACTCTGGAAACCTGCCTCTGAGGCTTTGTTGACGTGTGCGCACATGTGCGCCTGTCACCAAAATACAGCTGCGGAGGGTGCGCTTTGCTTGCACCGAGAATAGACCAGGTTGGAGCTGGCGAGCTTTCAGCACACTTTCTGCACTGTTTTTGGCACGAAATTATCACTGCGCCAACATGAATCTGCCGACACCTCCCCCTGGTGCGCTGTCACCTCCCCCTGGTGCGCCGTCACCTCCCCCTGGTGCGCCGTCACACCCATCTCTGCGCAGACGGTCTACCAAATTGTCAAATTGGCAGCGCACGGCAGTGCACGGGACGAAATTAACACTGCCCCCTGCGCTGTGCCACGGAATTAGGGCCCAATGTGACTGTTTGACCATGGTCTTTTACCTTATATGTGATAGGCAATGGTTACATGGTGTTTTTAATTTGGAATTAATTATTCAGAATTACATGATTTGGAATTAAAGTTTTCCTTTTCATGTTTACATGGAAATAGTAATTCCTAATGAAAGTTTTGGAAAACACGTTTATTCGCCTTTATTCAAGGCCTAAGGGGTTGGGAATGTTTCCATTTGGACAGGGGGTGGACGTGAGGTAGTGATGAATTTACATCTACCGGAAGAAAGATTCCAGTTCCGTGTCTCTGTCAGGGAAGCCTTGTCCGACTTTGATGCAACAGCTTTAAAAAGGTCAGCATCGTAATGCTTATGTACGTCCACTCTTTCATTAATTCCAAATCTTCTAAGGTTCTTATGAATTAAATTGTCTCAGCTTGAGTCCAACACTTGCTTCAGGCGGCCATCCTGTCTCCTTCAGTATGTTGTGCCTCATTGTGACAGGACAAGGGAACAAGCATGCAGAGAACAACCTGAATTGATTTTAAGTGAAATGAACATATACATGATTGTGGAATTATTCAATTCGGATTTAAAGTCAGAATAAACCAGCCACTTCCTTCGGAATTAAGTTTTATTCAGAATTATGTTTTTCATTCTGAATGAGGTGTTCACATGGTTGTTTTTTTATCTTTTTTAAAATGATTTAAGTTTTATTCGGAATTAAATGGGAATCAAAGTTCTCATGTAAACGTGATATTGGACAGTTAAGATTTGCACAGTATTCAAAATGTAAACTTCTCCTGCAACAAATTATCAGGACATTATGGAAAAACATGCTTGTGCACAGAATGGAATGCCTAGTGTGAGCAAATCCTTGAAAACTCGTGTTGTGCACGTTGTGTAAGTTGTAAATAAAAACAGAATACAACGATTTGCAAATTCCTTTCAACCCATATTCAATTGAATACACAGCAAAGACAAGATACTTAACGTTCGAACTGGTAAACTGTGTTATTTTTTGCAAATATTAGCTCATTTGGAATTCGATGCCTGCAACATGTTTCAAAAAAGCTGGCACAAGTGGCAAAAAAGACTGAGAAAGTTCAGGAATGCTCATAAAACACTTATTTGGAACATCACACAGGTGAACAGGCTAATTGGGAACAGGTGGGTGCAATGATTGGGTATAAAAGCAGCTGCCCTGAAGTGCTCGGTCATTCACACACAAGGATGGGGCGAGGGTCACCACTTTGTGAACGAATGCATGAGCAAATTTTCGAACAGTTTAAGAACAACATTTCTGAACGAGCTATTGCGAGGAATTTAAGGATTTCATCATCTACGGTCCGTAATATCATCAAAAGGTTCCGAGAATCTGGAGAAATTACTGCACGTAAGCGGCAAGGCCAAAAACCAACATTGAATGCCCGTGACCTTTGATCCCTCCTGCAGTACTGCATCAAAAACCGGCATCACTGTGTAAAGGATATCACCACATGGGCTCAGGAACACTTCAGAAAACCACTGTCAGTAACTACAGTCCGTCACTACATCTGTAAGTGCAAGTTTAAACTCTACTATGCAAAGCCAAAGCCATTTATCAACAACACCCAGAAACACCACCGGCTTCGCTGAGCCCGAGCTCATCTAAGATGGACTGATGCAAAGTGGAAAAGTGTTCTGTGATCTGACGAGTCCACATTTCAAATTGTTTTTGGAAAGTGTGGTCGTTGTGTCTTCCGGACCAAAGAGGAAAAGAACCATCCGGACTGTTATAGGCGCAAAGTTCAAAAGCCAGCATCTGTGATGGTATGGGGGTGTATTAGGGCCCAAGGCATGGGTAACTTACACATCTGTGAAGGCACCATTAATGCTGAAAGGTACATACAGGTTTTGGAGCAACAAATGTTGCCATCCAAGCAACGTCTTTTTCATGGATGCCCCTGCTTATTTCAGCAAGACAATGCCAAGCCACATTCTGCACGTGTTACAACAGCGTGGCTTCGTAGTAAAAGAGTGCGGGTACTAGACTGGCCTGCCTGTAGTCCAGACTGGACATTTTTGTCCTTACAGACAATTTTTTCCTCAACTTTTGGCCATAATTTTGGCAGTGTTACTCAGTATTCAATGACTTTTGCTATAAAAACATAACAGATTTTTTTTTTTTTACTTTTTTTGCTCAAATCATTCGGTCAACTTCAGTTCTAATAAAAAATACCAAATATTAAATTATTTATTTTAACCCTTTAAATGCCAACTTGATTACACAAATTTTAATGAAAAAAAACCACAAAAAGTGAGTTATTAGCAACATTATAAATGTTGAAGGGCTGAGGATTTTTTTCAAAGATCAGGCTTAAATATACTTAACATCAACAAAATTAACAAAATTGATTTTCATGCATTTCTAATTTTTTTGCAGTGCCCAATTCATGATTTACTACCCTTTAGTAGTGGTCATTAATGTCCTCTCCCAAAGCTGCTATACAACATAACGGATTAATATCTTTTTTGCTTTTTGGCTCAAATCATTCAGTCAACTTCAGTTCTAATCAAAAATACCAAATATTTAATTATTTATTTATTTTAACCCTTTAAATGCCAATTGAAATACATTATGGATAAATAATGGATAAAATAATGGTCATTCTTTGTGGTAAAAACAACAATGAAAATAGTCTAGCATTGCTGTTGTCCACTTTCTCTAAAACAATTTTAAAATCATCATTGTATTTATCAATTTGAGCATTTATCCTCCATGTTTCAACTATTTTGTAAACTACAATCAACACTCAGAATCAGCTGGACATAGAAGACACAGACAGTATGAAGAAGGGATGGAGAGTTCAACACTGAAGCACATTTTTCCTGTTTTAGCTCTATGCATCGTCTGTGTGTGTCTCTGTGTGTGTGTGTGTGTGTCTGAAGTGGAGAGACTGACCTTTGCCTAACCTTACTGTAGAACTTTTCAAGTCTGATAACATGTCTTTACCATACTTTCACACTCAAACATACATGCACTCTCTAAAGTGAATCAAAGCGTGGGCCCTGCCCTTCACCTCACAGAGCTCACTGTGAAGTCAACAGGCTGAAGTTACAGGCTGCTGTCCTTTCAGAACCAGTTATATCTCTTAAGTCTTTGAAAGGCTGATCATTTCATTTCTCTGATGAGCATAAAGTGAGATAAAGAGGTGCTTTTCTGCAAATAAGAGGTCATTGACCTTTTTGAGCCTGAGAGCATTGTCACGGTTCACAAGTTGAAATCAGCCTGTAACTGAGTAAACTCACTTACTGTTTGTGTTGACTTCACAGTGAGCTGCAGTGCAGGGCAGGGCCCACGCTTTGATTCACTTTAGAGAGTGCATGTATGTTTGAGTGTGAAAGTATGGTAAAGACATGTTATCAGACTTGAAAAGTTCTACAGTAAGGTCAGGCAAAGGTATGACTCTCCACCTCAGACACACACAGAGTCACAGACGATGCATAGAGCTAAAACAGGAAAAATGTGCTTCAGTGTTGAACTCTCCATCCCTTCTTCATACTGTCTGTGTCTTCTATGTCCAGCTGATTCTGAGTGTTGATTGTAGTTTACAAAATAGTTGAAACATGGAGGATAAATGCTCAAATTGATAAATACAATGATGATTTTAAAATTGTTTTAGAGAAAGTGGACAACAGCAATGCTAGACTATTTTCATTGTTGTTTTTACCACAAAGAATGACCATTATTTTATCCATTATTTATCCATAATGTATTTCAATTGGCATTTAAAGGGTTAAAATAAAATAAATAATTAAATATTTGGTATTTTTGATTAGAACTGAAGTTGACTGAATGATTTGAGCCAAAAAGTAAAAAAGATATTAATCTGTTATGTTGTATAGCAGCTTTGGGAGAGGACATTAATGTCCTCTGCTAACCTCAAAGGGTAGTAAGTTAAAGCAACCCACAAGGGTTAAGCTGTACAACAAGCAAGAATGGGAAAGATCTCCACCCGAAAAGCTTCAAAAATTGGTCTCCTCAGTTCCCAAACGTTTACTGAGTGTTGTTTAAAGGAAAGGTGATGTAACACAGTGGTAAAAATGCCCCTGTGCCAGCTTTTTTGTAATGTGTTGCTGCCATTAAATTCTAAGTTGATGATTATTTGCAAAAGAAAATAAAGTTTCTCAGTTTGAACATTAAATATCTTGTCCTTGCTGTGTATTCAATTGAATATAAGTTGAAAAGGATCTGCAAATCATTGTATTCTGTTTTTATTTACGATTTACACAACGTGCCAACTTCACTGGTTTTGGGTTTTGCATAGAGGGTAGGGCCTGATTTAACAGGCCAAATAATTTTCCAAATTTGTTGAAGTCAAAGACTTTCTATTGGGTCTTGTTTGTCCATTGGGCTTTACTTTTTTTTGCTCTTAAATTCTATTTGTAAATCTTCAAAAATTGGATTTCTCAAACACATTAACTTTTTTAAGGGGAATACCACATTGTGAATATTAGTACAAGCTTGGAGGGAAGCATATTAAGAAGAACCCCTTTTTTTTGGGAAGTGTACTACCTGTGTTTGGTACTCAAAAGCTATTCTTTTAATATTAAAAAACTTTGTGTCAGATCTTTTTTTTTACATTTATTGTAGAAGTGATTATCCCTAATAGCATGTTATTGTTGTGATGTCCTTCACAGGTCTCTAAACTGGACAAGCACAGCAGTGGCACTGACAGTGATTATGATAACACACATATGTATGAGCTTTCATCAAGGTCAGATCCGATGCTGTTCACTCTCATTCATGTCTGGTGTTTTGATATGTACATTACCAAAATTGCTTTTATCAAATCTGATTTTGAATTACACTTAACTTGTTTAAGTCCCACTTTGATCAGTTTCCACTTTTGCACTGTTAGATCCCTTTGTCAGAGTTGTTGGTCAAAGTTAGGTGTTTCTCATGTCAGTTTGGGCCGTAGCAGTGAAGAGGAAGGTCATGAAGAGTCTGAGGAGGGAGGAAGTGGAGAGGTGAGCGAGCCAGATCCCACCCTGCCATGCACAGAGGATGTCATTCTGAAGACTGAGCAAGTGACCAAGAATATCCAGGAGCTGCTAAGGGCCGCGCAGGAGTTCCAACATGACAGGTTAGTTTGTTTCCCCAACCACATCTGCACATTTTTGTGTTAGATTTATCTCTTAAGTTTTTTTTTTTCTTGGGGGGGGGGGGGGGGGGGGGATGTCACAGTTTGGAAAGGATTGCTGTCCAGTGAAGGGGCAAAAATGTTGACACTTTGCAACTATGAAGTGGTTGAAGTGGTTAGTTTATGTTCATCTATGTATTTATTTTGCAGTGTCTACAAATAGTAGAATGAAAAATCAATTGTGAGCTGCTGTTTCAAATTTTACATTTCTTTTTATCCAAAGCTTTGTCCCATGTTCTGAGAAAATCCATTCTGCAGTCACAGAGATGGCATCACTCTTCCCCAAAGTAAGGTCCTTGTTGCCTCTGTTTCCTTTTTATGTCCCATTCTCTTTGTTTGCTCTCTCATCTCATGAATCTGTTTCCATCTGCAATGCTTAGTTGAATCTATGAATCCTGTCATTGTTTTGCAGCGCCCAGCACTGGATGCAGTCCACTGCTCCCTCCGCCTCTTGGCTTCCAGTGCCTCACGGCTGCAGATGGAATGCCGAAAGGCAGCTCCCTCAGAACCTGGGGCACCTGCAGTAGACTACCAACTTCTTACTCAGCAAGTAATCCAGTGTGCATATGACATTGCCAAAGCAGCCAAGCAACTGGTCACCTTCACCACACGGGAAAAGAAACAATGATTCTTCAAATCCAACTTTAGACATCAAATATCTCATAGGTGTGTGCAACAGATGGATAAATTAGAGAAAGAGTGGAGTAGTGCAGGAGTGTGCTACATATGATAGGAGACATTTTATGTAAGGATAGATTATGTTCACATAATAAAGATACCAGGAACCAAGAAGGGGTGTAAACTAAACAATCGTAAGCCAAATGAGGCAAGCTAAGTTAGTGATGTGCATAGAGGAGACCAATGGAAATCAATTGCTTTGAGTTTTTGGAGGTTACAACAGAGAATAAGAAGTTTTTTTTTCCACTAGTATAATGTTATAAAAGTAGGGAAAGAATAGTAGAAGGACTTGGCATGAAACTACAGCTTGCTGCAACCTTAATAAACTGTTGGAATCAGTTGTGTACAATAATTTACTTAAACTGTGATACACATCCAGTGGAATACAGAAACAATGTTAACATAAAATGAACTGCATTTTAAATTATTCTCACCTGCCAATCGCCAACCCTCCCTGTGCCTGTTTGTGTCCTGTTGAGGGAGGAAGTGAATCAAGTGAGAAAAGAATACATGGATCATCCAAGACATTCTTCACTCTGTCCATCACTTCACCCTGTGAGATGGAAGGACAGTATCCCTCTCATTTCTGTCTTACCTGCTCAGATTTCTTCTGTCTCTTGCCAACCATGATAGGACCCTCTTGTCTCTTAATAAATCTCAGATATGACAAGTTTACAGTACAGATTAAGATCACTGCAGCCCATCTGTCCAACTCAACACACCGGACTTCAAGCCTGCCACTAATGGTGCACAGCATGATCAAGCATTTATGTTTGTTTGTTTATTTTTGAAAATGCAGATTGGTTTGGTCAGCATTTTTAGGAAGGAAATCATAAATTTACTCAAACAAAAGACTTACACTGGAGTTATTGTGATCATTGTTTTGCATCAAATGTTTTACAGACTGTAATCTTGATTAATCTGTTTTGTGTTTATTGTAACAGACCCAAAAATGTGTTTCAGCAACAAAAATGGGGAGAAAATTATGAAAGATACACATTATCTGTACTCTTACTGGGATTTAGTAAATTTGCACAAATATTCATATTTACATATGACCTGTGACAAGGTCTTTAAAACTTTTAATGCACTATTTAAATGAATGACAGTGGAGTATTTTTTCCTCGTTGTAATATATCTAGTGGCAAAGGGGTTGTACTGGTGCCAAAGAGAAAAGAAGGATCAGGAGGTTTCTGTCTTTTTGTTTTAGTGTTCCACATACTGTAAATCCCCGAGTGCCTTTGTCAAGGACCTTGATCAGAATACTTATTTCTTGTACCTTCAGATGTCTTTTTGAAGCTATTCCATAAATTGCCTCATTTAACCAAACCAGTGGAATCATCTCAGAATCAATCTGTTATTTTATTTTGCTGTACAAAGCGACATAGTAAATTTTGTCTATTTTTTCAAGTAATGTTTACCGTCCCAGGCTCTGTTAAATAGAAGTTTTTACAACATGTTGAGTCTTTTATGTAAGCTTGAATTATGCAAGTAGCCATTATACAAGTATGGCAACACCATGAATGAAATATATGAGAAAATACTTAACATACCCACTGAAGGGTATTTGATTATGTATGCTATTTATCTATCAAGATATTAACTATGGCAAGCACAACAAACATCTCTCATGTGTTTCAGGCCTGGGCCTAAGAGAGTTTGTCAGTTGACACTTGTCTGATGTCAACTATTGTGAGAAATCATGCTGAACTGAACATTTATTCAGAAGTTGGCTGAAGGTTCCTAATGCCAGGAACAGACCACACAATGTTTTTCATCTGTAACAATGGTCACTGTGTCTGATGTGGCAACCAGACATAAAATCATGATCTTTTTTTAAATTGAATATTATCTAGTTGACAAATGCCATTACCTACTCACTGAGATGCTAATGCCCCAATATTTACATGCAGCATTTCTCTTTTTAAAACGTGTTGTCCCCTTTGTAACATCATAAAGGCAGGATTGTTGTTTTCAGAGCTTTTTGTTTGATTGTTGTGAAAGCATATCTCTCCATGCTGTCAATGGTTGATATGTCAGATGTTAGAGAACATATGTGGGAGGCAGGATATAATTCAAATATGCCAGACTTTTTGTTTAGAGTTGTGAAGCGTCCAGATTGATCTGTTTTTTGTAGTTCATTATGGCTCACAATGACACAATACACTAGATGAAACAGCTGATTTTCCCAATTGAAGGTTCCCAAAACCCTCTAACTGTCTGGTCAGGCTATTTTTGCTCATACTCCATGTTGTCTAAACTTAGCATAACTATTGTGCCGTACTGAACAAATAATGTCATATCTGTAACAAAGGAACCTCAATCGGGGTCCCCTTGAGTTCAAATTGTGCCTCCAACCCCTTTCCTGTGATTATGATGCTGATCAAAAATATTTGCTGCTTAGTCAAATGAGTTGTTGCTGTGGTTTACTGGCAAACCATGATTTCTTGCCAGGTATTCTTTGTAAATGAAAATAACTTGCATTAGTTATTTTTCTACATATCTCATATGTTAAACTTATAAAATTGCTTTTTGAATATAATTAGCCTAACACACTAAAGCAGACATTCTTGTCATTTTTCATGACTTTTCTGTGTATCCAGTGCCCTTTTTTGTTTGTTAGTTCTGTTTTGTTTAGTTATGGGGGTTTATATAAATTTCCTTGTTATAATTACTGTTGCCTTCCTTTTCTGTGTTTTACATTAGGGTAACAATTCTCAAAGGGGAAATGTTGATTATTATCTACCAGCTAAGGCAATGCACATCTGGAGGACCATGGAAGAGTAACTTTGATTGATATTGAAAGCCGTTAAACTTCATAATCATCATTCGTGTAATCAAGTTGCAATGATATTATGGCTGCTGGCACAGCATTTCTCCCAATACACACATGGCTTATGATGGGGCTGTCTAAAACCAGTCCACAATTATGATTGCCCAAGTCAATGTAGCAGAGCTACTGTTTGATATTATTTTCATGTTGAACTGTTTGTGAGCATTATATCTGTAAGATAATACTTCTTGATAGATAAAGTAGGTTCATTGAATTTATCATCAGCTCAAAAACTTCAAAATTACTGTATTTGTTCCCATTTTCAATCAGGTGTGTGCACTAATTTAATATCCCTTAATTTAATTAAATTGAACATTTTTAGTCAAAAGTCAATTTTAGTCCAGAAAATGGCAGTAGGAATGTCCAAAATGGCCTTGACCTTGCCCAAGTAGAAACTACATATGGTGCCTCCATTATGAATGTGAAGCTGGTGTGAATTTATTTATGGCATACTTTCTACACCTTCACTTCATTGCAGTTAATGCACCTACTCCCACCCCACATACCTCCAGAACCCACGATATCAATACATTATTTGTAGTGAGCACTGGTCATCTCAAAACATTCAATTTGCAGTATGTCAATTTTACAATTACTCATAATACAGGCTTTTGACAGCCATTGACAGTTCACTGCCTGTGCAGAGCCTCTTCAGTAAGTGTATTGGTTCTCTTCACAGCTGTACAATTGGGTGATGAGAAACAAGAGCTTTATCCTTTAAAAGATTTAAAGATCTTATCAAATAAAGGAAACAGTGACTCAATGGTCAGTTATAATGGAAAGTCATGAAATGCACATTTTCAATGAAAAACACATTGTTGTCCTTGAGCCTTGGTATTACATCATTCTTTTGGGGAATTGGAGTATCTACATTTATTGATCATGTAAAGTCAAAAAGTTATGCTAGATTGCCAAGCAGTAGTCCTTGAGACATGGGCTATAACATGTCCATCAGTTAAACCTATTCTTATATGTCAAAGTTTTATCAAATGTAGATGTTGTCAGTTCAAACATACATTTTCAACGGATTTAAGTTGTGTCACCATTTTATGTACACATTGTCAGAAATTCAGAACAGGTTATAACCCTGCCTGGATGTTTTTAAACCCTTGGTGAAAGTTTTGAATCCATGCTTTCACTCTTCACTCTCTTCCACTCTTTGTTTAGTTTTAGAGTTATTTGATTAATCATGTAAGACTTCCTGTACCACAACCATGATTTTTTTTTTATTTAACCTTTATTTAACCAGATAAATCCCACTGAGATCAGGATCTCATTTACAAGGGCGTCCTGGCTGAGAGGTCAGCAGCACAGGTCAAATATCAATACAAAACTGAAACAGCTTTGGCAAAAATCTTCAACTAATAAATATGATGAAATCAATAACTTGATAATGGAAGAGTAATAATTTTTGAAGACAGTAACAATTAAAACACAGACATTGTTCATAGGATTCTCGCTGTATGGTAAGCAAAATGGGACAAAAAGCTTTGAATGAAATCAGTTCAGCCATTTTCTGTATAGTATTCTAAGTGGTGAGGGCAACATACTGAAAAACTCTTCCCAAAATCAGTTCGGATTCTGGGCACATTTAAAGGGACTGTGAGGAGTTTCTAAGTAATTACAAAAAAAGTCTCACTTTTAGATATATGCCTGATCAAAATACACACTTTAAGATGAGTTTTATAGCATAAAAATAGGTTATCTATAAATGCTATTCCTTAGCTTCGCAGTCGGTTCGGACAGGGCTGGACTGGCCTGGATACTCAACCTCGGGAACAAGACAATTAAAACTAGAGCAAATTTATAATATTCAGACACGTCTTAGAGCGCCGGGCTGTAAGTAGCGTTATATAGCCGGCTACAAAACTACGATTCTAAGTTTTCCAAAAAATTGCTTGTTGGCAGACATCAAAAACTACCGCTGCATAACTAGAAAGAGATACATTACCTCGTCGCCAATTTGAAATCCTACCAAATATTTCACTCGGTTTCACTTGAGATTATTTAATAGTAACACTGTTGCCTTCTTTTCTGTCTCTGTTTGTTCATTTGCCTTGCATTGATTTGCTAGCTGTTAAGTTTCATCTTTTTAATTTATATTATTGTGAATAGAATTGTGCAGGGGTGGAAAGTAACGAATTACATTTACTCACATTACTGTAATTGAGTACTTTTTATGAGTAATTTGTAATTTTCTAAGTAGTTTTTGAAATATGTAATTTTACTTTTACTCAATTACATTTTGACCAAAGTATTTTACTTCACTAAATTTGAACCCCCTATTGTTGATGAGTACAATATTGATAGTGAAAAAAATTAAATACGGGCGGAAAACCCCTGTGTCCCGGAAGTGAAAGTCAATTATAGCAGGATCCTGCGGGCATTTTATTTTGAATTGTGGGATCCTGTGGATACTTTATTTTGTGTGCATTTTGTGTTTTGAATACTTTGATTCTGGTTTAATTTTCTTTATTCTAATTGTAGTGTTGTCAGTTGGACAATATGACTGAAAATAGTTTGCACTTTACAGCACAGGTTGTGACTGTCCTTGTTGTCCTTGTATTGTGAGGAAGTAAGAGGATCATGTTACTGAGCTCAGCTGAGCTTTTACAAGTGTGGATGTGTACTTTAATATGCCTCAAAGTTGATTAAAACAACTTGTGGCATATTAATTGATTCATGGCTCATCCTTTTTTTTGCATTAAATAACTTAAAGTAACTAAGTAACTTTTACTCAAATTCCATTTTAAATGATGTACTTTTGTACTTTTACTCGAGTAAATTTATAGATGGGTACTTTTACTTTTACTTTGAGTAGGATTTAAGCAAAGTAAAGATACTTTTACTCAATTACAATTTTTCAGTACTTTTTCCACCTCTGGAATTGTGTAAACCAACACTATTGCTTGCTATGCACATATCTCTCTGTTCACTTACATTTGTTTGTATGCACTAATTGGTGAATAGTGGAATCAATTTTCTTTTTTTAAAGGGGAATGCTTCACACCCCCACATTCCTGACTACTCTCATCTGTCCCTGAATGATGCAACAAGCAGCACACCCCGAAAAACATTCAGAACCGGTTTTTACCCATAGCAATGTAACCAGCTGGTATTTGGGCAAAGCCCCTAAAAAACAGGCTCAGTTCAATAAATCAATATAATTCACTGTTATTTTATTTGATGAGACATGGATACAGTTTCAAATACTAACACACAGAGTTTCAAATACTGTCATCAGAAATAATTAATTCAATTAGGGTCTAAACTTTAAAGAATTTAACAGACAACATATTTATTAGTTATTCATAATAACAACCATCAAATACATTTTATTTCTATCAGTATACCTGACCATATGGGAACATGGGAGAAGACCAATGTCCTGATATTATGTGTAAGGTGTAACCTTTTTTTGCTACCACACTCACCCAATGTTGTAATATTACAACATAGACATAACATGCTCACAATTACATTAAATGAAGCGAAGC
This sequence comes from Scarus forsteni, assembly GCA_036419115.1. Lineage (NCBI taxonomy): Eukaryota > Metazoa > Chordata > Actinopteri > Labriformes > Labridae > Scarus > Scarus forsteni. Next base: position 5,473,904 of record JAZDUH010000331.1, on the reverse strand, counting down.
CTGCGAGCTAGTTCAGGCAGACAACTCGAGCAGCGCTGCTATTCACATGTCACATTCACATATCATACGTCACACTCCTTACATCAATCCTCCAATCACACTCTCCACCTCTCAATTTGGCGGTGTATTTAAACTGTGAGTTTACCCATCTCTCCCTCTGCTCGGCAAACGTCTATGCTGCCAGACACTGATTTGCTGCGTGTTCTTTCAGCTGCTCTCTCATGCGATCGTCATCATACCTTTTGCTCCGGTGATCCTGATGTCTCTCGTCGTCTCCGATTCAGTGAGTGAGTCTCAGCGGTCATGGGAGGGCGCTGGGCTTAATCCTGAAACCCCAGATTCAGTCCCTGAAGTTCGCTTTGCGAGTGAATCGGACCCGTTCGTCCTCGCCGGATCTCCCGCACATCCGCAAACAACCCTCCGGATGATCCGTGCGCCGCCTCTTGGAAGAGCTCTACGCCCGTAACATCACCGCGCCAGCCGGCTTCAGCCACGAAGACGTTTCCGATTGTTTGATGATCCAGCAGAACTCCAGATTCCTTCCGGGGGGAAGGTAAGCGCCAGGTAAAGCGCACTGCCATCGTCCCTCCTGAGCTGGAGCCCGGCGCTGCCTCCCAAGCAAAGCAGCCAGATTCCAGCTTCTCCACAGACGCATCCGCCCGGTCTGCACGAAGTGAAATCAGCGCTGAACACCATGGAAACAACGCCACGCCATGTGAGCCGCCTGGGTCCTCTCCCGTCTCCATAGCTTCGCCCGACACCTGTTGCATCCCGGTTGACGGCATTCCGCAAAGGACCCTGGGATTTGCAGTTCCATTCCTGCCACGGGTTCTCAGCTCCAGCCTGCTGCTGCTGCCATTTCCGGTTCTCTAAGGAATCAAATCTGCTCGGGTAATCTCATTCCGTAATCTTTAACATTTGACACAATGATTGAATTATGTCTTCTTCAGGGTATGTTAGATCATCTGCTCGTATCATTATTTTAATCATATTTTATCTATTTTATTCATTCATCTGAGATGTTATGGTTAATCATATACCCTAGTACATAATTATTTAAAGTAATTTATGAAACTTTGCTCTTATCTCAACAGGTCATAATATTATTTTGGTGAAGAATCTGTTGTATGGTTCTGAATTTGCATACAAAAATACAGTACACGAGGTGTGAAGACTTTCCAGTAGTTCTAAGTCAGACTCAGTAATATTTATTAATCCCCAAGGGGAATTCGGTCGTTTTAGTTGCTCTCATACACACTATAGCAGTGGAAATATCTGATTAAGACATTAGAATAAAGGAGCATTAATTTAACTAAACTAAAACAAAGCAGAGTTAAAATAAAGTACAATAGAATAAATACAACCAATGAAAAGAGAGGGGTTGTAACATGCAGTTCCTTTAAGCAATATCAACTTCCTTATGAAAGAAATAAGTAACAATTAAGTAAAGTGAGACTCTGAATGAGATGGAGGTATAATCAGTATTAACAATTAATAATTTTACAGCACAAAGGTAAAGGTAAAGCTAAGGATAGTGATCCAAGAATGTTCAAGTTCCTTACTCTGGCAGAATTTAAAGAGGCCTGCGGTGTTTCGAGACACCATTGTTAAGTAAATCCACAATGCAGAGAGGAATCTGTCACCTACTTAGCTATAAGTCAGGTCTTTTGGTTCTCTTTTAAGGGAATATGGCTTTTAAAGAGCATAATCAGCATGCTGCTAAAAAGCTGAAGGTTTTACTTGGTTATTATTACAGAAACAAGTCCTGTTTCTCTTTTGTAAAAAGAGAATTATTGAGTCTAAATTTACCTCTTCTTGATATGCTGATGTTTTATACATGAGTGCCTCTGCTCAGTCTTTAAATGTTGGACAGTGTTTATCATGGAGCTCCGAGAATTATCACAAACTGTGGATTTCTGAGTCATCACTGAACTTATACTCTAAAGTCAGTTGGACTTCCTTAATTGCACGTAGACGTGGGCACTGGTATGTGTTCATTTACAAAGCCATTGTTGAAAAATTGCTGACTATCTGTCCTCCTTATTAATCTTGATGGATGGATTACATAACCTGAAATCATTGAGCTTTATGCAGTTTGTTGTTACCAAAGTCCGAACTGATCTGGGAAAGGGGCTTTTAGCTTCTCTGCACCTTCTGCATGGAATAATCTGCAGACTGAATTTAAGTGGCACAGCTCAGCATCTCTGAATGTTTTTAAATCTGCAATGAAAGCTCTGGGATACAGAGTTCTGAATGTCACAGCTTTAATTGATGGCTTTTATTGTTTTCTCTCTTATTTGTACTGTTGAGTCTGTGGTTGCTGCAGATTTGCTGATCTCAATGGGACCAACCTGGTTAAATAAAGTTTAAAATAAATAAATTAATTAATTAATTAATTTAAAATAAATTAATACATAAAATGTATATTAAAAATAAAATACAATAAACATATCACTTAATAATAATAATAATAATAATAATAATAATAATAATAATAATAATAATAATAATATAAATAAATAAATAATAACCCCTGTCTGAAAATCTTCAGTCAGCCCTGCTAGATCCAGAAATAGAGGACAGGCTCCATCAAAAGAAGTTTCAAAGGCTGCATGGTTGGTCCTTTCTCAGAATCCCCCTTCTCTATTTCAGGGTGAGCCCTATGGGGGTCTTGACAAGGAATATTCACTCTAAAATATCTCACATCTCTCAGCTCCTCAGGATACCTCAGTCCGAAGCAAACAGCCTAATTCCACCTGAATCATTCTCTTTGTACTACGCTTCTGTAGATAACGCTGTGCAATCATTAATCAGCTGGGGCTGGTGCATGGCTGGGGGAAGCAGACAATACAGATGCCTTCAAGTCATTCCACTCCACTCATCTCGGTACCATCTTTTGGCATTAAGTGGCATTCAGAGTTATTTCTCTGTTAAGTAACCTTTTGCTGTCTTAGTAGCCTTAGCACTTTACATCCTTATGAGGCTCAATGCTGAATTCTGTACATGTGAAAACTACCTTTGCTTTGCTCCGCCAGCCACAGTCCAAAAGACAGAGCAGTTTTAATGAAGGCTGTTGTTCAGACCTGCAGTTTGGTCTTTGCTCTGCAATGAATGGAATAGCATTTCTTTCTTTGACTATGTTGAGTCTTTAGATTCTCTCCAGCTTTATACTGACGCTGCTCCATCTGTTGATTTTGGGGGTTTCTATAATGAGTGGTTTGTAGATGTCTGGCAAACAAAATACTGACCCTCAAGGATCCTAAATCCACTGCCCTCTATGAGCTTTACCCAGTAGTGATGCTTGCTCTGAACCAGGTCTCTTTTAATCCTCAGTATGATCTCACCTTTTCTGATTTGAAAATAGAAAGGACATGTATGCCTTATCCTTGAAGCACTCAAATCTGACAGATCTCACCAATGCACTCATATCAAATTGCAAAACTAAAATTTTTGTCCTTTCTCTTCTATGACGAATTATCTGCATCATCGTTCCCCTTCTCAACCATCATCCCCTGGTTCATCAACGGTCACAAACCTATGACGAGATCCTGGTTCTCTTCAATCTGCGAGTTTCTGTTGAGCTATGGCCTGCCTCCTGGACACTATTCCCCTCACTTCCTGAGGACTGGTGTAACCATGACAGCATCGCTTCATCTGCCTACCTCCACACTGCAATCCCTGGCGCGCTGGTCCTTTTCTACACATCAACGCTAAGGAGACTTCACAAGAAAGTCATCCTGGCTGCTCAAAGCTCATGAGTTCCTGCATTTGACATTTAAAGATTGCATCCAATTGCTGCATTACTCTGTACTGCGTATCAGGTGGTGTGCTTTTCTGCTCATCAACGCTAAGGAGACTTCATGAGAAAGTCATCCAGTCTGCTCAAAGCTCATGAGTTCCTGCATTTAGTATTTAAAAATCGTATCCACTTGCTACATAACTCTGTAATGCATATCAGGTGGTGTGCTTTTCTCTGCGCTAATGAGACTTCACGAGAAATCATCCTGGCTGCTCAAAGCTCATGAGTTCCTGCATTTCATATTGAAAGATTGCATCCAATTGCTGCATAACTCTGTACTGCAGATCAGGTGGTGTGCTTTTCTGCAATGCTAAGGAGACTTCACGAGAAAGTCATCCTGTCTGCTCAAAGCTCATAAGTTCCTGCATTTAGTATTTAAAATCGTATCCACTTGCTACATAACTCTGAATTGCATATCAGGTGGTGTGCTGGGGTTAAGTATGTACCAATTCATTATGCTTGCATCTGCATTCTCTAGGTAGTATGTTCCCCTCAGCGGGCGCTGGGGGGGATGGCGACACAGCGGCTGGTGCTTGGGCCCACACATAGTAGTTCACTAGGTAGTATGTTCCCCTCAGCGGGCGCTGGGGGGAATGGCGACACAGCGGCTGGTGCTTGGGCCCACACATAGTAGTTCACTAGGTAGTATGTTCCCCTCAGCGGGCGCTGGGGGGAATGGCGACACAGCGGCTGATGCTTGGGCCCACACATAGTAGTCACTAGGTAGTATATTCCTCTCAGCGCGCTGGGGGGAATGGCGACACAACAGCTGATGCTTGGGCCCACACATAGTAGTCACTAGGTAGTATATTCCTCTCAGCGGGCGCTGGGGGAATGGCGACACAACAGCTGATGCTTGGGCCCACACATAGTAGTCACTAGGTAGTATATTCCTCCCAGCGGCGCTGGGGAATGGCGGCATTTCTGGCGGCTGGTGCCTGGGCCCACACATAGTAGTTCACTAGGTAGTATATTCCTCCCAGCGGGCGCTGGGGGGAATGGCGACACGGCGGCTGGTGCCTGGGCCCACACATAGTAGTCACTAGGTAGTATATTCTTCCCAGCGGGCGCTGGGGGGAATGGCGACACGGCGGCTGGTGCCTGGGCCCACACATAGTAGTTCACTAGGAAGTATATTCCTCTCACAGCAGGCGCTGGGGGGAATAGCCACACATAGATCTCATCAGCAGCGCCAGGCTCCTATCAGTTATGTTTTGGGGGTGTTCTCATATGTTTTGCTCATCACTCCTCCATGCCTTCATGTAACATTTCTGCAAAGGAGTGATGAGACTGGAGCCTGGACGCCAAACCTGTAACATGTATATGCAGCTACAATAAAACAATTGAACGTGAGTTGACTGACTGAAATGAATATATTTCACAAAAACTCAAAACTGACATGTTGAAGACATTGTAATCAACATAGGAAAAAAATATTTTAGGCATTTTACTTACTTAAATCTTGAGAAAGCCAGTCCAGTAAAATGAAGAGGTGAGTCTGGAGAAAAGTTTGCAAGTTGTGTGAGTTCATGGCCTAAAGCAGGACCTATGAACATATTTTACCATCCAATAGCAATGCAGGGTTAAACAGTAGGACTCATTGATCATGTAAATGTGGTCTTTTGAAGAAAAAAAGTGTTGATGTTTTTTGAGGTACCTAAACCTGATGTAATTTTACAAAGGTGGGTCTTACAGGGTTAAAACCTATTCAAAAATCTGCCGAGAATAACTCTAACTAAGGAATTACTGTGCTCGAGGGTGCATTGGAGTTTGCCCGACCAGTCCACATTTGCTTTGTGGACTTGGAGAAGGCATTCGACCGTGATCCTCGTGAGGTCCTGTGGGGGGTGCTCTGGGAGTATGGGGTAGCTGACCCCCTGATACGGGCCGTCCGTCCCCTGTATGACCGGTACCAGAGTCTGGGTCGCATTGCCTGCAGTACATCTGAGTCGTTCCCGGTGAGGGTTGGACTCCGCCAGGGCTTCACTTTGTCACTGATTCTGTTCATTACTTTTATGGACAGAATTTCTAGGCGCAGCCAGGGTGTTGAGGGGTTCCGGTTTGGTGACCTCAGGATCTGGTCTATGCTTTTTGCAGATGATGTGGTCCTGTTGGCTTCATCGGACCATAACCTCCAGCTCTCACTGGATCGGTTTGCAGCTGAGTGTGATGTGGCTGGGATGAGAATCAACACCTCCAAATCTGAGTCCATGGTCCTCGCCTGGGAAAGGGCGGAGTGCACTCTCTGGGTTGGGGACGAGATCCTGCCCCAAATGGAGGAGTTCAAGTACCTCGGGGTCTTGTTCACGAGTGGAGGAAGGGTGGATCGAGAGATCGATGGGCGGATCGGTGCGGTGTCAGCAGTAATGCGGGCTCTGCATCGGTTTGTCGTGGTAAAAAGGGAACTGAGCCGAAAGGCGAAGCTCTTGATTTACCAGTTGATCTTCACCCCTATCCTCATTTACAGTCACGAGCTGTGAGTCGAAAACAAGGTCGCGAGTACAAGCGGCTGAAATGGGCTTCCTTTGCAGGGTGGCTGGGCTCTCCCTTAGAGATAGGGGGAGAAGTTCGGTCATCCAGGAGGGGCTCAGAGTAGAACCCCTAGGAGTAGAACCGCTCCTCTCAACCCTTTGCGTTGAGAGGAGCCAGATGAGGTGGCTCGGGCATCTGGTCAGGATGCCTCCTGGACGCACCCCCTGGTGAGGTGTTCCGGGCACGTCCCACCGGTAGGCAGCCCCGTTGAAGACCCAGTGCACGCTGGAGAGACTATGTCTCTCAGCTGGCCAGGGAACAACTCGGATCCCCCGGGAAGAGCTGGATGAGGTGGCCGGGGAGAGGGAAGTCTGGGCTTCCCTGCTTAGGCTGCTGCCCCCGCCACCCGACCACGGATAAGTGGGAGAAGACGGTACGGTACGAGAAAACATCAGGTAAAAGAAAGTGCAAACCAAACTTTAGATAATCAAAGGATAATTTGGATCTGGGATAACCTAACAACAGAAAAAGGAATCATGTGAACAAATTTGCTTACAAATAAATGCAGTGTTCCCACTTTTGACCAGAACCACTGATGACTGTGAGAAACGTTGGTTTTCTTTACAGTCTCAGGCAAGGTCAGAGATTACAGAATTCAAAAGACAAACCTCTTCAACAGATAACACCAATTTTTGTCAAACAAAACCTACCAATCTATTTAGTGTGTCAGTAATTAACAAGATGTTCTACATAAATTAACTCTGCTAAATGTGTCATCACAAATGTTATTAACGTGAACGTTTTTATTTGTACTTAAGTTATTAGGAGGAAGCCACTTACACCTATTGCCTCAGTGATTTATAGTGTCAAGGCCATTTAGACACAAGTATAGTGGGACTAGAGGATAGCATTGACCCTGCAATGCAATTAGTCCATGAACTTGAGAAAGTTCCCTAATTGAATACTTCTCATGCCCACAAACACAAACAGGATTCTCATGTTTATTCAATTATTTAATCAAATGCCTCAGAAGAATAAAATCAACAGAAAATATCTTATCTACTGACAGGGTGCACTGAGGATTGCATCTGTCAAATGAGCAAAATAGCATGCACAGTCCATTTAGCGTGTGTGCCCTCATGAGTATGCAGAATACATACAGATCATCAGAACGAGTAAAATACTGGGGGGAGGAGATGCAAATTTGATCACATTAACCGAATATTTTCCATCACTAACTGATTTTTTTAATGAAACCCTGAGCAGTGATCACTGAAGGCAGGCTAGAAAGTTTGAATCTAGAATTTGAGAATAGCATACCTTTTGTTTTGTCTGCATTTAAACAATATTTTAAATCATAAAAATGTCGTTGCATGGCGTTAAAAGCAAGATGTAGTTGTGCAAGTGCTTTGACAGGTGATGAAGGACTGTGTGTAAATGACTGTGTCATCAGCATAAAAATGAAATTCTGCATTTGAAATAGTCCAAATGCTTTCAACAGTGGGGTCATCCTAGGTTGTCTTCCATTAAGTCCACTTTGGCTCAAACAGCAACAGATGGTGTTATTTGATACTGATGTACGGCACACTGACCTTGGAGTCTTGGACTACAGGCAGGCCAGTCTAGTACCCACACTCTTTTACTACGAAGCCATGCTGTTGTAACACATGCAGAATGTGGTTGGCATTGTCTTGCTGAAATAAGCAGGGGCGTCCATGAAAAAGACATTCCTTGGATGGCAACATATGTTGCTCCAAAACCTTTATGTACCTTTCAGCATTAATGGTGCCTTCACAAATGTGAAAGTTACCCATGCCTTGGGCACTAATACACCCCCATACCATCACAGATGCTGGCTTTTGAACTTTGCCCCTATAACAGTCCGGCTGGTTCTTTTCCTCTTTGGTCCGGAAGACACAACGACCACACTTTCCAAAAACAATTTGAAATGTGGACTCGTCAGACCACAGAACACTTTTCCACTTTGCATCAGTCCATCTAAGATGAGCTCAGGCCCAGCAAAGCCGGCGGTGTTTCTGGGTGTTGTTGATAAGTGGCTTTCGGTTTGCATAGTAGAGTTTTAACTTGCACTTACAGATGTAGCGACGAACTGTAGTTACTGACAGTGGTTTTCTGAAGTGTTCCTGAGCCCATGTGGTGATATCCTTTACACAGTGATGCAGGTTTTTGATGCAGTACTGCCTGAGGGATCGAAGGTCACAGGCATTTAGTGTTGGTTTTTGGCCTTGTCGCTTACATGCAGTAATTTCTTCAGATTCTCTGAACCTTTTGATACTACGGACCGTAGATGATGAAATCCCTAAAGTCCTTGCAATAGCTGGTTGAGAAATGTTGTTCTTAAACTGTTGGACAATTTGCTCACACATTTGTTCACAAAGTGGTGACCCTCGCCCCATCCTTGTTTGTGAATGACTGAGCGTTTCAGGGAAGCTGCTTTTATACCCAATCATGGCATCCACCTGCTCCCAATTAGCCTGTTCACCTGTGGGATGTTCCAAATAAGTGTTTGACGAGCATTCCTCAACTTTCTCAGTCTTTTTTGCCACTTGTGCCAGCTTTTTTGAAACATGTTGCAGGCATCAAATTCCAAATGAGCTAATATTTGCAAAAAATAACGCAGTTGACCAGTTCGAACGTTAAAGGCCCATTATGTAGGATTCCATTTTTTCTGCTCTCTACTTCCCTCTGTGGTCTTTGAGTGTAACTGCACTGTCGTAAAAGAGTGCCTCAAACCAGAGTGTATGTTTACATAAAGAGGAAGGAGCAGCGAGCCGAAAAGACCTCCACAGAGACATATAAACCATGTGGACTGATAAGGTACAGTCTGAGCATGTTTCTTTCTTAATAAATCGTTTTTCAAGCATTAGCAGTCAGTAGTTAGCTCAGCATTTGCATGTGTATTCTGTAACTTTGACTGCAGCTTTTAGGCTGGGGCTAATGGCTGATGTATAATGGCTACCCAGGAGGGACTCGTTTGTTACCCGCTAATACAGAAAACTTTACGTGTTACAAACTTTCTAAACTAAGTTGAGGCCCTCTGAAACATGACTGTGGTAGGATGACTCTATGCTCTCTGCAAAGCTGCTAAATATGAGACAAAGAAAATGCTGATAATGACGGAGCAGAGTGATGACAGCTGAGCTAGACCATCATCTACAGTATATGAAACACGTAAAGAATAAACTCCATCAGTTGTAAAAAACTTTAACACGTACAAGTTAGACAGTGGGCATTTGGCAAAAAGTTACGCTGTAACGTTACGTCTGTTCATTTGTATAATTTTCTGCTTCCATGTGTATGTTAGACACAGGACTGAGCCTCCACTTTAGACCCCTGAGAAGAGAAGAAGAATCAGAGATGTTGAGGCCTGGAGGAGCAGCAGAGAGATCCAGCAGACCAGAGGAGACCTTCTAATGTGTTTTCTGTTATGATGTGCAAAACTCACAGATATAATACTGTGCAACTCATTTTTACTAACATTATTAAAGTATATTTAACATAAACTGCAGACCTACTCATTTCAATAACAAAAAACTTTATTTGTTCACAAAAGGCAGCTCAAATCTTGGGAGCAAGTTGGTTCAGGACATTGAACATGGAGTTATTAGGAAATAGGATAACTACACTGAAATGCAAATAGAAAACTTGACACTGGAGTATTCAGTGCTAGTTGTTAATTTGACCACAGATAAATAGTTCAATTTAGTACAAATATTCTGGATATTTACTCACATGATGTAAATAAAAATGTTCTGGTTTATGTCGTGGTGTTTGCTGAAGTGCAAAATAAAACTACTAACCATTGTACAATTAGAACAAATACAGAAAAATTTAAGAAATAGTAAAACTGAGTGTAAGACTAAAATAATACAACAGAGATAAAGATCGAAATTGGCAAATATAAATATGCCTGAAGGGCAAGAGAAAAAGTGTTAGGACACTGAATATCAACTTATAGAAGCATGTAGAAATGTTTTTATTCAGAGTATATATGCAGGATATCAGACATGATTGAAGAATATTCTCATGTGCCAATACTTCAGTGTTTGCTAACTTGCAAAATAAAACTGCCCTAAATCTCCCCCTTATTTACTGTATTATACAGCGAAAGAGCTGAAGTGGAAATGAAAGAACTGGCAGCAGGTTTCTGGGATCATTGAAGGCTCAGTCCATTTTGAATCCTCATCAGAATAACGGCTTTCTGAAGATCACGATGTAACTGTGTTCTTCTGTGTCTTTAAAATCCTATAAACTCCAGCTCTGGGATATTTTTGATTGTGGTTCTGTTGATACCTTAAACATCTGTTTAGTTTGTAGTTGTGACAATCTGTCTAAATGAAGCAAATTCTAATATACAGTGAGCAGAAGAGAAACGATGGCCATATTTACCCAAGAAAAACAGCTCTGAGTGATTCCTTCAGTAAAATGAGTATGTTCTGCACATAAAATGTAGTCAAATACCAAGTATTTCAAGTACATTTTGTGGTGTATGAAGATCAGATGGATTGTAATGAGTAAACCTGTTTGTTATTTCACAATTAAGAATAAAATAGTTATGAATTCACCCAAAAAGTCGGGCATATTGTTACTGTAAATATGGCAGGTATAGAAGAGAGATCAGAAATAATATACAGTATTTATTACACTATTTGATTTATAGGTTTACAGAAGCACACTGCATTGTACCAAATTATCATTTAATACAGACTAATTTTCACACAGTTCTTTTTCAACTATTTGGATAGATCAAGGACACAAAGGTTCATTAATGACAGTAAATAGTGGAACTATAATCAGAAACTTTGAGCCCTGCAGACATTTCCGAAAACATACTGCCTGTTTTCTGACTTTCTGATACCTGAAATAAACTCAATAGCTCTGAAACTCAATAGTGATAAAACTGAGGCTCTCCTCATCGGATCCAAATCCACTTTCTCAAAAACTAACAGTTTTATGCTCACCATTGGCAACTCATCTGTCTCCCCCTCCCCACAGGTCAAGAGTCTGGGTGTCGTCCTTGACGGCACTCTGTCATTCCACTCTCACATCAATAACGTTACTCGGTCTGCATACTTTCATCTCTGCAACATCAACCGCCTCCGCTCCTCCCTCACTCCCAGCAGCACCGTCATCCTGGTCCACTCACTTGTTACCTCCTTCTGGACTTTTGCAACTCTCTTCTATCTGGTCTCCCCCTCAAGTCCCTCCATAAACTTCAACTTGTACAGAATGCTGCTGCCCGGATTATCACCAGGACTCCCTCTTTCCACCACATCACCCCTGTTCTGCGACAGCTGCACTGGCTACCAATCATCCACCGCATCAGTTATAAAATCCTGCTCCTCACCTTTAAAGCCCTTAATAACCTCGCCCCACCGTACCTCAGTGATCTCCTCCTCATCAACAAACCCAGCTGCACTCTCAGATCTTCATCCTCCCTCAGCCTCAACATTCCCCCAGCTCACTTGTCCACCATGGGATCCAGAGCCTTCAGTCGCTCTGCTCCCCGTCTCTGGAACTCCCTCCCTCCAGACATCCGTGATATTGACTCAATGACTGTTTCAAATCCCGCCTCAAAACCCATCTATTCCACCTGGCCTATTCAACCTGACTGTCTCCCATCCATCTTATCTTTTAAATAATTTTTCCTTTTAAACTTTTATCCATTTTCTTGTTTTGACTTTTGTCGAAATGTTTTTAAACTATGTTTTGTACAGCATCCTTAGGTGTCTTGAAAGGCGTCTTGAAGTAAAATGTATTATTATTATATATTATTATTATTATTATAAATACTGAGGTCAGTGCCACAGTGAACTGAACATAATATATAATCGTCATCTCATGCACCTGGACAATACATTTTCTATGTAATCATCTCCAATATTACAGAATAACAGGACATGAGCTAACTTCAGATCATCTGATTGTTGGTTGACAGCCTCTGAAGTGTTCAACACTCAACATCACCGCTGTACTAATCATAATAATATTATCAGATTCTAAATCTAATCGATCATAACTCATAACAATAGCATGTGAGGCTAACACACATGCTAACAGTAAAGGTGTATTTCTTTATTTCTTTGATCAACAGTAAAGTGACAGAATAAAACCCCAGCAGCTCAAATCAAGTTAAAAACTTTGAAAGACTTCTTTACTCACCCTCTTACAGCAGCTGAAGAGCTCACAATCTGACTTCGGTCTGTTGATTCCCTAAGTTAAAAACATCGCTAAAAGCCCGTCCAATCCTCTCTCTGGTCTGGCTTTTTACTTGTATTTTTTTCCTCCTCTTTCTTTCCCAATCCTCATCTGTCACAGTCCTCTTTCGTTTCATAGCCTCAGCTTTCATAAAAAACGGACACACGCATCTGTGATCCGCTTGTTTATATCGGCCATAAGCTGAACTCAAGTTTGTGCCGTAAAGCAGTTCGTTGCTCGACCGCGGCCCGCGGGTAAGAGTTACAGAGTGCTAGAGAAGATCCCCTCGCTGCACAGAGAGAGAGAGTGGGAGGGACTATTTGCATTATTTACTGACTCTCCACTGTTAGAGGGACTTGAAAACAGTTAAGATAAGGGGCTCTAATTTCGTATTGAATATAGGTTGAAAGGGATTTGCAACTCATTGTATTCTGTTTTTATTTACGATTTACAAAACGTGCCAACTTCACTGGTTTTGGGTTTTGTATATAAAGGGGCTGAAGGAGTGGAGTCTCCCAAGGGGTCTATACTACGAAGCTGGATTAAGTCATCCAGGATAACTCTGCGACAACTCGCTGAACTTCACCGGATCTCCGCCATCCAGATCTGCTGTACTACGAGGCTCGTTATCAACTCGATAAGTGAATCCGGCTAGGATCTGTGCGCGCACACATAAAATGGGCGTGGTTAGCGGCCCCGGAGCATTTTCCACAATGGAGAAGAGAGCAGCCTAATTCACAGCGGAGGAGCAGCAAATAATCCTGCAAAAGTATGAGGAGTACCGCAGTATTATCCAGGCCAGGAGCAACACGGTGAAAAATATGGCCCTACATTTTCCAGAAACACAAATCGCTGAAAATGTAATAAAGAACTCATCCGCATTAAACCAAAATTATGTAATTAAATAGTCTTTTAAATGGTGATGAATAATTATTTTTATGTATTTTAAATGTAATCTAATTAGCCTAAATGTAATATTTAATTTCACTTTTATTGTACTTTGCATCTAAAATAACATTTGTCCCACTGTCATGATCCACCGCTATTGGACAGTGTAAAAAATTTCCTCTTTTTTGTTAATAAAAATAATAAATGGACAGTGTTGATAACACTGGGATAAATCTATGAATGAAATTAAACGTAAATTAGATATTTAAAAATATTTGTTCCAACAAAATTCTGTTCCTCGGTGTCATGGTGTTACTACCAAAATTTGGAGATCATATTACATTAGACAACATTTAAGATATGATGATTACTTATGTAATTGTAATTGAACTTTAAACCAAAATTATTGTTACTTGACTTTATCCATAATAAAGTTCAGTACAATTATCAGCATGTGTTGTCTTGTATCAGAAGTAAACATCCTCGGATCAAACGTCATCACTGACATTGAGCAATAATGTCAATCAAGCGGATTACTTCGGTCACGAAAAAAACGCTCCCGACGAAGCGCTCCTCTTACAATTCACGACCGACTTTAACCGATTCTGGCAGAAATGGGCAAGCCATTTTCCAAGACAGCAAATTGGTGACTGTGCGGTCTTTTATGTCCGCCCGAGAGAACTGATTGGTCAGCGGGCGGTCTGTCACACCCCGTGAGCTCTTATCCTGGAACTTAACCTGCTCTGGACCAGTGTGGTGTGTTAGGAATCACCCACGAAAGAGGAATATCCATTTAGATGGTCTTTATTCAACACATTCCGCTCGGCACATACATGTTTTATCCGGATTGCCTCTCCTAATCTTGTGAGTGTCACTACTCTAGTCTCGCGATAGACTGTATTAGTTATCAGAACACTACAACCAGGTTTGGCATTCATTATCAGTTACCGGGGCAACGTGTCTGGATAAAAAGAGATCCACATTCGTAGTGCGGAAAACCCGAAACTTATCCAGGAAGTTATCTCTCGAAGAGCTAATCCAGCTTCGTAGTACAGGCCCCAGCGCTGAGGAGATACGATGCAAGACGTCACATGTAAACAGGAAGTCCTGCGACAAGCAGCCATGCTAAAGTTAAAACGAGGCAAAAGGCAGGACAAGCCGATTCTTAAACAATGAGTAATTAATTTAAAACCCGCTGAATCAACTAGGAGAAGGCACTGTCCTTTTCACGAGGACATCGGATCCATCTGAAGAGAGAACACGAACTCTCCTGCAAGGTATTACCCCCGAAAGAAAGGCTGAATCCCGAACCGCCCCCTACACACTACCCCACACACACTGGCTGTCTCCCAAAGTCCAGGTACCTTGCCTTGCCTTGGTCTGATGTGGGCATGGGCAGGCATCCACATCATCAGTTGCTGCCCAAGTGCTGTTCCAATGTTCATGTCCTCCAGAGGCATATGTCCTCTGTTTGGTTAGCATGTGGCTAATTGACCAAGGATACACAGGTGTATCCTTCGCTGCCTTGCCATGGCTATAAATACCCAACATGCAACGCGCAAATCTACAAAAAAGGAAAAAAATGGAAGGAAAAGACACACCAGAGAGAGACGCTCTAGCAGAGGCGCGTGGTAAATTCCAATTCAAATGTAAGTAACAAAATACACCTCTGAAAATAGCAACTTATACCATGTCCACCACTAACTCTTTTGAGTGTCAATCATGTAACTATAATTACTGAGAAGCCGCACCTGCAGAGTGTCAATGATGTGACCATAAAAAAGCAAAAAGCGTACAAAAGTGGCAAGCCATGACAATATTTGTAGCCGCTTGAGCATACAGTCTACTCCCACGTTTGTATAAACTATCCAAGCACTGTCCACAGTGCAACACATGTTATGTGAGATAATGTAACTCCAATTACATATATACATTTGTGACAGGAATCTGATGGTAAAAAATATTACAAATACGTATATTTATAAACACTTTTATTTATAGTTTTATGAATAAAGCCTTATTTACAATTGGTGTGTGCTACCTTTTTTAGGCAAAAATCAACAATACCTTCAGTAGTCATGGTGGTACAATAAATTATAATTGTTGTTAGAGCAGAATCAAATGATAGTAATTATGGCAAACTCTATTGCACAATTTTTACTGACCACAAGAAAAGATGACTGTACAAATAGCATATTTAAAACTGATTAGATTGCCATGCTTTTATGTGACTGATGATGTATAATAGATCCATGCAAAGTCTACAGTACTTTTCATGTATAGTAGGGTAACACTTTACAGTCAATTGGGATGCAGATAGGCATTCCCACTGCCTGATGGTTCGAGGTGATGAAGTTGGCATGTATGAACTGGGAACCCAAATGTACTTTACTGGACTGAATAATAGTTAAATGTAGCTTAGTTGGAAGACATATTGGCATCAAAATTGAGTAAAATGGCAGATACTGAACAGTGATTTGCATTGGATATAATGCATTAACAAGATGGAGATGGAGATTTGATGTGTGCAGTGCACAAAGAAGCTGCATAAAACTAATGAGTGCATCTGATGAACATAGCAGATTAACATACTTCTCCATTTCTGCAGAAAAAAAAATGCAACAATGAACCTTACTTTGGTTCATATTAAACATACACAATACGTTTTTGTGTACCTTCATTTATTATAACAAAAATATCAGAAACCAAAATATCAAAAAATAGGCAAACAAAATATAACCAAATTCATCCTCAGTCATGTCTGCAAGATATGAAACAATAATCTCCAATTTAAATAGCGTCAGGAAGAGGCGGGTCTGACGTTTCCGGATGCCTTTGTAGGCTGTTCCATTAGCATCTCCTTTTGAGCAGAGGCAGGACACTTGCCTTGGATTGGAAGGAAGTGGCTTCGGAGTCACTGCCTTCCAAGGCAAGGCGAGGCAAGGTACCTGGGCTTTGGGAAACAGCCACTAAGTCACACTCGTAGATATGGAGGGCACTTCCACTGGAGGGGGAGGGTATGTAAATATGATGGGCAGGAATGGGAGGCCCTCTTCACTTCACCGGAAAACGGAAAACCTCGTGGCCATGGCAACAGAATGATGCCCCGTGTATGGCTGTTGGCTGTTAGGCTGTGGCAACGATTGTTACACCCTTGGACAGGAGTTTTAGACTACTTCAAATTATTTAAGTGATTCCACATGTCTTTCA
Source organism: Scarus forsteni (assembly GCA_036419115.1). Lineage (NCBI taxonomy): Eukaryota > Metazoa > Chordata > Actinopteri > Labriformes > Labridae > Scarus > Scarus forsteni. The sequence goes on along the minus strand of JAZDUH010000331.1, from coordinate 5,457,316 downwards.
TTCCAATTACCATCTGACAATTCCAATTAAAGAAATGAATAATGCTGCCAATAGTGCTCATATATTAAGGTTCCAGGGCTGCACAATCATATCAAACGTCAGCATAGAGTATAATTTGTTTGTTTTGTTTAAATCTTTTAAAACCACGTTTATGTGATTTTCTGTCAGAGTGACGAAGGTGTGGGGAACATATGGACACATGCGGCACTTACATTTATGTTGTTTCCTCTCCCATTTAGACGTTGCACTTCCTGCAAATGTCGTTGAAAGCCTGCATCGATGCAGACTCGCTGTTCAAGTGCTGAAAGGTCCACTCCCCCTCCGCACTACGTGGTTTGGGATGGCCCTTAATATGGTGGACCCTCCGCGAGGACGCACAAACGGAGGGGTAGTGGGTAGGGAGAGTGTGTAGGGGGCAGTTTGGGATTGGGCCAAAGTGTATCCAGCATCTGTACGTGGGAGCGCGCACGTCTCTCTGCACACACGGCACTTTAAGGATGGCACTTCATGCTAAACAATGACAAATACTATCATGCTGATTGTTGTATGGATGTAGTGAGTGTTACCATTTTTCTGTGTTGTTCTTTTTAGTTGTATATAATTAATATATAAAAAAAGCAAGTCCATTGTTTGAAATGCTCAATTTTTGAACTGTTGTCCTTTATTACACTGTGTAGTGCCATAAGGAACTGATCTGCCAAAGAATCAGTAGTCTTCATAAGTAATGCTTTATCTCTCTTCATGCCATGCTCATACGCTGAGTCTTGATTGCTCTTTGGGATACTTTTTGTTAGATTTAACAAATCAGTTCAACCTCCAGCAACTTATCCAAGGCCCTACTAGAATTACCAAGTCATCCAAGACCCAGATAGATTTAATATCCAGCAACAAACCAGAAAGAACAACAAAATCCCTTAACTTAGTGACTGGGATGTCAGATCATAATTTGACACAGATTGTAAGGAAACTAACAAAGGGTAGGTTCATGTACCGACAAGAAACTAAAAATGTCCTTAAAATTATTCCTAGGAGACCTGTCAGTGAATTTGAAAGGAAGTTCCAACAGTTATCTTGGATTGACATCCTTTCCTCAGACGATCCAGTGTCTGCTTCAGCGTGTTTCATGTCCACAATAAACAAAGTTAAAGATGAATTTAGTAAAAACATAATATGAACTCGGTAAAAACAGAAGTTGCCTTGGACAAATGAACATCTGTGGAGTTTAATGAAAAAAAAGGGATCATTCTTTAAAAGTTGCTCTTAAATCAGTACTAGCCCATGACAGAAGGACCTTTCAGCATCTTCATAATAGAGTTGTTAATGAATTGAGAAAGGCTAAAGCAGATTTTTTTTTTTTTATAAATATGATAAATAAAGCTGAAGGAAATAGCAGGCAAACCTGGGAAAACATCAATAAGGTTTTTAGGAAGGAAAAATGCAAAGGAGCCATAGAACTTCAGTTAGAAGTTCAAGGAATCTTAACACAAGATAAAAATCAAATATGTTCTGTTTTTAATAACTATTTCATTGATTCAGTCCAAGATCTTACACACAAATTTGGGTCAAGAAATATAATTATTTTTTCACCAAATGGCGATTTCCCTGTATTTAAAATCTCTGAAGTGTCAGAATCTTCTATAATTTCAATCAATCAATCAATCAATCTTTATTTGTATAGCGCCAATTCATAACAAGTGTTATCTCAAGACACTTTACAATAGAGCATAAAGCTCTTCATTTTATGGATACACATATATGCATAGATACATATATACATATAGAATACACATATACATATATATACAAATATATACATCCAACACCCAACATGAATCCATATAGCCAATCATGGATCCCTCCATCATGGCGGCAAGAAAAAACCTTCTGTTAAGCAGCAGGAAATCTTGAATGTGGATCCCAGTCTCATGATGAACAGCAAATCCACACGATGCTGTGATGGGTGTGAGGGCAAAGGAAGGGAAGTAAGAGGAGACAAGTGGACGAAGTAAGAACTAAAGTTAGGGACAGGTCCATGTATCATCGGCCTGTCGTCTGATTCCTTAGAGGTTAGCCTCTTGAGATGCTACATCTCATTTCTGGAGGGTCCTCATGTCTGAATGGTTGTGGTGATCATTTTCTAGAAGTATAATCTTAGATATTCAAACTGAAAATAAGAACTTATGGTAGTGACGAACTCATGGGTGCCCAGACCACAAATGCATCCCAACCATATTTGTCTCCGTTAAGAATAAATGTGTTAAAGGCCTCTTGAGATGTGACATCCCATTTTCAGAGGGACTTCATGACTATGTGGTAATAAGAAATAGATACTGTAGGTGTAACGATCATGGATATGGAGATCATGCTAATAACTACATGAACAGCTATAATGATAATGAGAATGGAGTGTTCCTAATAAAATGGCCAACTATGTGTGTCATGTTTATAGCTGTAGTTTTGAGGCTTCATGACTCCACAGCAGCAGGCAGTCTCCACCAAGGATCCCAGGCCACCTACAAGACAAGAGCCAGAGGCAGTACAGGAGCAAACAAAAGGGGCAAAAACAGATGTGGAGAGAGAGAGAGAGAGAGTGATAGAGCCCATTGTGCCAGACCCCTCCCCCCCGGCAGTCTAGGCCTATTACATCTAAACTATGAGTCTAGTTTATGAACTAATTTATTTATTTATTTATTTATAACCTATAAGCTGGTCCCTAACTGAAAGCTTTATCAAAGAGGAATGCTTTAAGTCTAACCTTCAAGGTAGAGAGAGTGTCAGACTCGAACTGTGTTGGTAAATTGTTCCAGAGAAGAGGAGCCTGATAACTGAAGGCTCTACCTCCCATACTACTTTTGGAGATTGATGGCACCACAAGTAGGCCAGCATCTTGGGAGCGTAATGTTCTAGAGGGGTTGTACGGCACTACAAGCTCTTCTAGACTGGTGCCTGTCCACTGAGAGCTTTATAGGTGAGGAGAAGAATCTTGAATTCTATTCTATATTTAATGGGAAGCCAATGCAGAGAAGCTAAAACAGGAGTAATGTGGTCTCTTCTCCTAGTTCTAGTCAGTACACGTGCTGCAGCATTTTGGACCAGCTGAAGCGTCTTAAGTGACTTGCTGGGACAGCCTGAAAGCAGAGAATTACAATAGTCCAGTCTGGAGGTAACAAAAGCATGGACTAGCTTTTCAGCATCGCTCTGGGACAGGATAGGCCTGATTTTAGCGATGTTGCGTAGATGAAAAAAGGCTGTTTTTGAAATTTGCTTTATGTGAGAGTTAAAGGATAAATCCTGATCAAATAGCACTCCTAGATTTCTAACAGTTGTGCTTGGTGCCAGGCTAATGCCATCTATGGCAGTTAAATCACTAGAAAAGGATTCTCTAAGGTGTCGAGGGCCCAGCACAATAATCTCTGTCTTGTCTGAGTTAAGAAGAAGAAAATTTCTGGCCATCCAGGTTCTGATGTCCTTTAAACAGGCATCTAGTTTATCTAAGTGGTTTGTCTCACCTGGCTTTAATGATACATAGAGCTGTGTGTCATCAGCGTAACAGTGAAAATTAACAGAGTATTTCCTCATGATATTACCAAGGGAAGCATATATATAGAGAAGAGAATTGGACCTAGCACTGAACCTTGAGGAACCCCGTAACTTACTTTAGTGTACACAGAGGATTTGTTGTTCACGTGTACAAACTGATATCTATTGGATAAGTAGGACTTAAACCAGTTTAAGGCAGTCCCTGTAATCCCAAGTAACATCTCCAATCTCTGTATAAGAACATCATGATCAATGGTGTCGAAAGCTGCACTAAGATCTAACAAAACAAGAACAGAGAGCAGTCCTTCATCTGAAGCTGAAAGTAGATCATTGGTTACTTTAACTAGAGCAGTCTCTGTGCTGTGATGAGCTCTAAATCCTGACTGAAAGTCCTCAAGCAGGCTATTGTCTTGAAGGAAGTCACCTAGCTGATCAGCTACCACTTTCTCCAGGATCTTTGAGGCAAATGGAAGGTTAGAAATAGGCCTATAGTTAGCTAATGTTCCTGAATCAAGGTTAGGTTTTTTAAGGATGGGTGTGATTACTGCTGTTTTAAAAGACTGTGATGCGTAGCCTGTTGATAGAGATATATTTACTGTCTCCAGCAACAATGGACAAACTAGAGGAAAGACCTCCTTAAACAACTTAGTTGGGATCGGGTCTAAAAGGCAGGTTGATGATTTAGAGGAAGAGGCAGAGAATTTAGCTCCTGAAGGCTGATCGTAGAGAAACTGTCTAACTCAGGTCTGACTTCTACTACATTTAAAAGGTAGGGCAGGTTCGGCTGGAGATAAAGAGTTGCTAATTTTATCTCTAATTTTCAGAATTTTATCATTGAAAAAGTTCATAAAGTCCTCACAGCCCAGGGCTAGAGGAATCACAGGCTCAATAGAGCTCTGACTCTGTGTCAGCCTGGCTACAGTGCTGAAGAGATATCTGGGGTTGTTTCTATTTTCTTCAATTAGTGAAGAGTAGTAGGCAGCTCGAGCATGTTTTAAGGCTCTCATGTAGTTAATATGACTCTCTCGCCAAAGTATACGTGACTCTTCCCTTTTATCAGAGCGCCACATTCTCTCTAATTTACGGGTTGTTTGTTTAAGTGTACGAGTTTCTGAGTTAAACCAAGGAGCTGTCCTCTGACGTTTAATACGTTTTTGTCTCAGTGGGGCAATTGAGTCCAAAGTGGATCTTAGTAGACTGGCTGAGTCATCAACAAGCTGATCCAGCTGAGTGGAGCTAAAGCTAATATCACAGTTATCAGTTGGCCAATTTATTGAGCTTAGGGCAGTAGGAATGGCCTCTGTGAATTTAGCCACTGCACCACTGGACAGATTTCTACTGCTCACAGTTTTGCTGCAAAACACAGAATCTTCCAGGAGGATGCTAAAAGTTACTAAGAAGTGGTGGGATAAAAATGGATTCTCTGGAAAAACTTTCACTTCATTAATATTGAGGCCATATGCTAAAACCAAATCAAGAGTGTGATTAAAATGATGGGTAGCTTCACTAACAGACTGAGTAAAGCCAACTGAGTCTATTAATGACATAAAAGCTGAGCTAAGACTATCACTCTCTTTGTCCACATGGATATTAAAATCACCTACAATGATTATTTTATCAGAGCTTAGGACCAAGTTTGATATGTACTCAGAGAATTCTGATAAGAATTCAGAGTATGGGCCTGGAGGGTAAATTATCACAAACAGAACTGTCTGGCCAGTTTTTGAATCAGTATGAGATAAATTTAGAGTAAGGCTTTCAAAAGAAGTATATTTAGCCTTTGGTCTGTGATTGATTTGGAGACAGGAATGATAAATAGCTGCTACACCACCACCACGGCCTGTGTCGCGTGGTATGTGAAAATTTGAATGACTGGGGGGAGTGGACTCATTTAAACTGACATATTCCTCTTCTCGTAGCCATGTCTCAGTTAGACAGAATAAATCAATCTGTTTTTCTGTTATAAGGTCGTTCACCAGTAAAGATTTGGACCTGAGAGATCTAATATTTAAGAGACCACATCTAATTCTCTGATGTTTTAAAGCCACTACATTTGAAGGTTTTATTTTTATCAGATTTCTGTGGTTGACACCTTTTTTATTTGTTTTTGTGTTAATATCTAGGTGAGCTTTGGGTCGGGGTACTGACAGTCTCTATGGAATAATGTTTATCACTATTACAAAAGCCATAGCAGTTATCTAAGTGATGAACACAGCTGTCATAACAGTAATGGCAGGGAAACTGTCTTAGAGCAAGCGCAGAGGAGCGTGGAGGACTGCAGCTCTGCAACATGGTCTCATCTCTGAGAGGTCATAAGTGTGACTCTGCCATGTTTTTTGACAGGAGATGCACCAGCCAGAGTAGGATGGCCTATCAGGCCAGGTTTTCTCCAGAAGGTTGACCAATTGTCAATGAAGCCCACATCGTTTGCTGGACACCACCTCGATAGCCAGCGGTTGAATGATGACATGCGGCTGTACATATCATCACTGGTCAGATTGGGCAAGGGGCCAGAGAAAATTACGGAGTCCGACATTTCCTTTGCAAAAGAGCACACTGATTCAATGTTTAATTTGGTTACTTCCGACTGGCGACGTCGGGAGTCATTCGTGCCGACATGGAGGACTATTCTAGCAAACTTACGTTTACTCTTTGCCAGCAACTTCAAATTTGCCTCAATGTCGCCCGCTCTGGCCCCTGGGATACACCTAACTATGCCCGCTGACTTCGCTATCTTCACGTTTCTGACTATGGAGTCGCCAATTATCAGTGTTTGTTCCCCTGTGGGCGGGTTACCACCATCACTGAGGGGAGAAAACCTGTTCGAAACGTGAACCGGATGGTGGGGTACCGAGTGGGTCTTCGACTTACGGCTATGCTTGCCACGGACAGTGACCCAGCCATTACTAGCCGGGGGGGAGGCTAAGCTAACGCTAGCGCTAGCGCGGCCTGCACCGCTAGCTACGTCCTGCCTGCTCGCTACCGCTACGTAAGTGGATTTTGGTTCGGCGCAGAACCGCTTCTCCAGATCAGACACCCTCGCCTCCAAATCTAAGAATAAACTACACTTCTGACAAATACCGCTATCAGTAAAGGAGGACGAGGAGTAGCTAAACATCTGGCACATAGGACAGGAGAGAGCAGGAGCGGAGGGAGAAGCCATGCTAAGAAGGTAAGCTAAGCTATGCTAAGCAGAAGAAAGTAGAATTAAATGACCGCTTGAGAGAAGCTAGAGTGGTTGCGGTAGACCTTAGTACGTTCGATCGAACGTAGATCGTAATCAGTAAAAAGAATTATAAGCTCAAATGACAGATATTAGTCAGTTAAGATTAGCGTTAGCTGAACAGAGACAACACACTACAAACAACGCTGCACTGTGAAAACAGGAAGTGACGAATACGCTCACCAGGAAGTGACGATCCTTCAGGGACAGAGTCAGTCAGAGAGACCTGAGTCCTGAACCTGCTTAAAACCTCTAAGGCAAAAGATGTTTTTGATTGTGATCCTACATTAGTGAAGAAATACAAAAGTAACCTCAGTGCTCCTATTAGTCATCTTGTAAATCTGTCAATAAAACAATGCCACTTTCCCAGTGCTTGGAAATCAGCCGTCATAGCTCCCATCTTTAAGGCAGGAAATAAGACTAACGTAGCAAACTATAGGCCCATAAGTATTCTCCCAGTTATCTCCAAAGTTGCAGAGTGGGTCATCTGTGACCAACTGATAGCCTATTTAAATATCAGCCACTTTCCATTGCATCCTATGCAGTTTGGTTT
>JAZDUH010000331.1:5190000-5445000 GCA_036419115.1 Scarus forsteni | reverse complement strand
TGTTACCCTTTTCTTTATTAATTAATTTTAATTATTGATTTTTTATATTTCGTCAATTTTTTTCAGTGCCATACTACTTCATGCATATTGCTGAATATAACTTTGTCTTTATCTGTATACTATATCTATCTATATATATTTATATATGTGTGTGTGTGTGTGTGTGTGTGTGTGTGTGTGCGTGTGTGTGTGTGTGTGTGTGTGTGTATTTCTGTGTATGTGTATGCTGGGTTGTATGGATTTTTAGACATGTATGTGGATATAGGTTTATACAAAGTGTTTTCTCACGATGGTCTACTTCTGTGGGTGTTTCACTAGAGCAAGGTTTAAAAATTTTCTTTCAAAACATAGCTTATTAAGCATTCTGCAGCCACAGTGGTATTCACTGTGATTTAAAATCTGGATAATCTTATCAACCTTTATTTTGGCATTCCATCAGGAGATTATAATCTGGTATGCCACCTGCTGGTCATATGTTACATTTCCTCAAATCGGAAAGTTTCAAGATTTCTAAAATGCGAGTACCATTGCATTTACTATTTACCTATGGAATTGTTCTTTTTTTATTGAACATTTTATCAATATGAATAAACACAAAATGCCATCAATATGTGAAACTATAGGGAACAAGCCAAAAAATAAATAGGTGATCATACAAGCACGTAAATAAAATACAAATATAATAAATTAAAATGAAAACCCTGTCAACTGTCAATATTTGAAAAAATACAGTGCTTGTATGATCACCTATTCTTTTTTTGTCTTATTCACTATAGTAGAATCCAGAATGCTTAATTAGCTACATTTTAAAAGAAAATATTTAAACCTCGCTCTAGTTAAACACCCACAGAAATAGACCATTGTGAGAAAACGCTTTGTATATACCTATATCCACATACATGTCTAAAAATCCATACAACCCAGCATAAACATACACAGAAAAATGTGTGTGTGAGTGCATTTACACACACACTCACACATATATAAATAAATAAACACACGCGTGAGTGTGTGCGTGTGTGTATGTGTGTTCCAAATAAGCAACACAATAAGGGAAGACAATGGCAAAGAACAAAGTTTCTTATCATTTTAAATAGTGGTTGAAACCCCCCCATGCTGACAGAAATGGTTTTACCTTGCTGCTCAGGAGTCAATGGGAACTTACGACTATGGCGTGTTCAAACTGGGTAAGTGGCCAAAGGGCCATGAAATTAAGTTGTCCTCCTCACTTTGTTTGCACATTGTTTATGTGTTGTTTACGTGTTGTCAACATATAGACAACACGTAAACAACATGTGAAAATTTGACGTGTTGTCTACGTGTTGGCTACGTGTTGTTCTCGTGTTGTTTACTTGTGTTTTACGTGTTGTTCACGTGGTAGAATTCATGTATATTTGAGCTGGATGGCGTTCAATAAGCGCCAAGGCGCAAGAGATACGTTTCAGGTGTATTTTCTGCGCGGCTGCTTCCAAACCTCGTAAATGCACTGTCGTTAAGAAAGCCCCAGACAGGAAGTCACCGTGTGGAGTAACCGGAAGTTTCTAAATAAAACACAATGCACGGACTCTTGCACGTAAGTTTCCTCAATTGTTTGTCATTACGTCAAAACTATTGGCACAAGCATCAGGTTTCTATTCTACAAAGCAGGATTACTGCTTTCAGGGACCGCACTGACCCACTTACTTTTCCGGATGACCACCTTTATGAAAGGTACCGGTTTTCCAGGGAGGGGTTGGTGTACATCTGCCAGCTTTTAGAGCCGTACGTGGCTCGCGACACTTGTAGAAGCTGTGCGTTAATGGTCCCGCAGAGTGTGTGTATTGGCCTTCGTTTTTATGCGTCGGGTACATATCTATATACTGTTGGCGCCGTGGAAAACCTCAGCAAAGCTACAGTGTGTGGCGCAGTCCAGAGGGTGTCCACAGCCCTCACCGAGCTCCTGGATGGGTTTGTGGCATTCCCAGGCCACTTGCCCATCCAGGGAATCAAAGAAGGCTTTTACAGCATTGCAGGTAAGTCTGATCAACTATAAATTAAATAGGCCAAATAATGGATGACGGTGAAAAATAAAAAGCTTTCAGCGCACAGTGTCATGACAGACACATTTTATTCAAAAAGTGTTAAAACAGGGCCAGCACACGTTTCAAGCCTGGAAACACAAATTAAAGCCAGAAAATTCTCATTTTTGGGATCTGAAATGTTTATTTCTCTTTCTTATTAAATCAATGAAAAATAAATTTTCCATGAAATTTGAGACTTAATTTTTAATTTTTTTTATATAGTAGGTGTTTTTGCCAATGGATACACGTGACAGTTTTATCATTTTTTTTGACTGTATTCAGATGTTTTTTAGTAATTTGTTGATCATTTTGATTTATTAGAGGGATCATGAAAGTGGGTATCAAACATGATACGTCTGGCATTATAGGGTTAAGACTCATTGTTCAGTCACACAAGCTAAGTGCCTGCTTGGACACCAACTACTGAAATGTCCTTTGCATGGCTACTCACAGGACAGAGTGTTGAGTTTTATCAAGGGAAGGCAAAAGCACATTGCTGCCTTTCATCTGCTGCTGTCATATTATGTTTCTTTTTGCTGTTGCAGAGGACCTGTGATCACAATTGTCTGATCACCAGCCTGGATGCCAAGTGGCCCGGCTCCGTTCATGACTCTCGGATCTTCCGGGAGTCTAGGCTCTGTCGAACATTGGAGCAGGGTACAGCCTTTGCATTATGCACATCGTGTTTTGATGTTCAGACTCCTTGTGACACTGACCATGATATCTCCCTTCATTCACAGGGCTTCTCCTTGGAGTGCTGGTTGAGGACCGAGGCTATCCCTGCCTGCCCTACCTCATGACCCCCTATCCTGACCCTGGTGCAGGACCACAAACACAATTTAATGTGGCTCTCTCCCGCACCAGGGTCAGGATAGAGATGACCTTCGGCATCCTGAAGGCCCGCTTCAGCTGCCTGCGTAACCTGAGGTGGACCCCACACGAATTTCGTTCTGTTGACACCCTTAGTCCTGGCTCCTTCTGTCTCGTTTCTGGAATGGAGAGCAAAATTTTAGTTGGAGTACATTTCAAGTTGTGATGTGGCAGCTCTCCACCAAACATTACCTTCTTTTCGTCAAGCAGTTTCTCCACCTTGAGCTTGGTCTTCTTAATGAGCAGCTGCTTCAACTCAATATCAAGCTCGAGGCTTCTTTTATAAAGTGCTCGAACGTGTCTGTTCCAGGCTGGGGACAAATAATGCTGTTGAGATCCTTTTACATTTACACATTGTCAGTGATCAAAGCTCAAAATCCAGGTTACATCAATACCTTCCGTGCTCTCCTTGGCCTTGGGCTGGGGGGGAGGGTCACACGCTCTGGGGGGGACAGGGGGATCTCCTCATCCTGCACATCATGGCATGAGAAAAAATGAGACAACCTGAAGCAACACGTGGTCCTGAGTAAAGAATGACACTTTTGGCATTTTCTTCAGTGTGGTTACACCCCGAGTGTGTTAAGGTTAAATAATAAAATAGTTGGAGTTTCACCTCTGTTTCATTTTGTATCTGCATGTGTAATTTTACATGTTACATGTGTAATTTACAATGGATTATTATCTTACCCTGCAACAGTTCAGCCCGGAGGTGACTGCTGCCACTTCCACATGGATTGGAAGAGACTCCCCCCTCTACACCATCCATTATGGGTCGACCACAATGGTTGCATTGTGTCTTATCAAACTGTACAAAAATAAATTAAATCTTCTTCAAATACCACTTTGAATGATGTTCTTGTATTTGTTGCGCACCTGTTCCCAGGTGCGTTTTGTGCCACTTTGATTGGTGCTGAAATGAGACTCAGATTTAGAGTCACAACACAGTACATGACAAGTGCTACAGGTAGTTAAAGGGAATGAAGAACTCTAATTTCCGTAACAAGATCTTCAATGCCAACACTTCTGTTCCATGACAATATTTTATTGCCCTTCTTAAAATTGCAACAGAAATTCATTCAGGACTCATGTGGCCTACATATCACACAAAAAATGTAAACACGATCGGAATGAACAAATAAATGAATTCATCTTGGAAATGAATTAGACATGTCTGATGCATGTTACAGTAAAAGTGCATGTTGAACAGTGCTATTTCAGGATGATAATGGCCCGAAAGATTTTTTGTGCGCTATACTTACGCATTGAGACTGTCAGCAATTTTCTGCCAGCACTCCTTCCGTGCTTTTGCAGCAGCGACAGTGTTGCTTTTGACGTTTATTATATGTTTTAATTCTTCATACTTGTTCATGTTCGCCTCCTGCTCCTTGTGTGAGAGGTATGTGGTCCTTCGCTCTCCGGCCTGCTCTGACGCTCCAGACTGGTCCATGTTCGCGATTGGTCAGATGCAGCGGGCTCCGCCTTATATGCGTGCACGTGCTCATTGCAAAGCTGGATCCACTCATGAGGATGATGACCAGTGTCGTCAGACCGTTTAGCGAGACCGCCGGCTACCGCACTCAGTTCAGTGAGGTAGCTCCAAGGCTATCTGGCTAGGCTGAACTTGCCTCGTAGAATAGGCCCCAGGTCAGCAGTCGGTCAGAGGGTCCCAGAGACAACACGACACCATGAACGAAGAAAAGTGAATCGTAGAGGTACAGAAATATATAATATTGTATACTTGACGCCATACATCTTTTCTACACAGATATAGGTGGATAGAAGTTGAATACATCACGAAGCTCTGTGGTTGCGACCAGCAAAGGGACCTTAGAGAAGGGAACCAAGGTGTTGTTTATTTTGTTTCTCAGTCTATAACATGCTTTATGAGCGTGTGACATCGCTTTTCTCATGAGAGCCTCCGGGATCAGCCCTCCCCCTACGGGGCTGCGCGCCGTGGCGCTTCTGGGCACGCCACTTTCAGTGGGGTTTGCCTGTCGGAGCGACACCAAAGGGTTCAGTTTAAAGTAAATAAAGTTAACTCAGATCCACAAGGGCGCTTTATTATGGTCTCAGGACTGCTCTTCCACCAACCTGTGATTTTGGTCAGCGTGTACGCACCAAATTGGGATGGATAAAACTTTATGGGAAAAGTTATGTCATTAATTCCAGATTTAAATTCCCACCACCTGATCTTTGGTGGTGATTTGAACTGTGCTATTAGTCCAGCACTAGATCACTCTAACTCCAAATCTATAAATCCCCCATAAATGGCTAAATCAGTCTCCTTTCTAATGGATAAAATAGGTAGTGTTGATCCTTGGAGATCTTTATTCCCACAGAAGCAGACTTTTTTCCTTTTTTTCTCCAGTACATTACTCTTATGGCAGAATAGATTATTTTTTTATTGATAGAGCCTTTCTTCCACAAGTCACAAAAATTGATTATTCAGCCATAGCAGAATCTGACCATGCACCTTTAATATCAGATCTTTCATTCTCTCATAATGTTAAAGAACGTCCCCATTGGAGGCTGGACAGTACTTTATTGTCTGATAAAAAACTTTTGCGAATTAGAATATACAAAAATTGATGAATTTACTGAGTTCAATAAGAAAGATGTTATTTCACCAAGTCTGCTTTGGGAAACACGTAAGGTTGTAATCAGAGGGGAGATTATAGCTTACTCAGCTAAAAATAAGATAAGAAGAAAAAAACAGGATGAGCTAATCAAGTCCATAAGCACAGTGGATGCACAATATTCTACCTCTCCTTCCCCTGAACTTTATAAAAAAAAAAAAAGCTTGACCTGCAAACTCAGTATGACTTATTATTGACTCAGAAGAGAGAGCAGCTCTTGCAAAAATCCTGTGTTTTTGTTTATGAGAATGGTGAGAAAGCAGGTCGTCTTTTAGCGCACCAACTTAAATGTCAATCAGCTGCTCAACAAATTTCACAAATAAGAAACCAAATGGAGAATTGACAATAGAACCTAAAGAAATAAATGAAATATTCACATCATTTTATTCAAGTCTTTATAAATCTGAAACAAGACATGACTAGACTGAAATGGATAACTTTTTTGATGACCTGCAATGCCCCACAATAAATTTAGTACACCGGACAGAGACTGAACTCCCTTTGCAGGAAAAAGAAATCATTAAAGCAATAATGGCAATGCAAAGTGGGAAGGCACCTGGCCCAGACAGCTACTCTGCCGAGTTTTATAAAAAATTTTCCAACAAACTTTCAAAAATTTTATTGGACATGTTTAATGATTCGCTGTTACATGGCTCACTCCCCCAAACACTGACTGAAGCATCCATTATTCTCCTGCTTAAACCAGGTAAAGACAGTTTAGAGTGTGCTTCATATCGACCTATTTCTCTATTGAATCATGATGTGAAGATCTTGGCCAAAGCCCTCGCTTTGCGATTAGAAACCACAATGGATGATGTGATTTCTGCTGAACAAACGAGTTTTATTACAAAAAGACTTTCATTTACAAATATTCTTCGGCTCTTAAATATAATTTATTCTCCTCCGTCCAGTGAGTCTCCAGAAGTGGTTATCTCGCTGGATGCAGAGAAAGCCTTTGATGGAGTGGAGTGGGAGTTTTTATTTAAATGTTTAAAGAAATTTGGTTATGGTCCTAATTTTACTTCTTGGATAAAACTTTTATAAACCTCTCCAAAAGCCTCTGTAGTCACAGATAATAAACAATCTTGTCTCTTCCAACTTTCTAGGGGGACCAGTCAGGGATGTCCAATCAGCCCACTGTTGTTCACTCTAGCCATAGAGCCCTTATTTATTGCACTCAGGTCATCAACATCAATCAGTGGAATTCAAAGAGAAGGGGTATGTCCCCGGGTGAGTTTAAAAAGGGATTTAAAAGGCTATTAAAAGAAATATTTAAAAGGAATATGAAAAGGGCCGACAACGCCACCTAGGATTAAAAGAGCCTAGGACTCTATTAAACTACACAGGTTCTTGTCAATCAGGCTGGAGCAGAGTTACACAAGACCAGTCAGGGGGTTTACAACAGGTTTATTATAAAAGCAAGATAAACAAACTCAGTCCAGTGTCTTTGGTGGTGGTCCCTTGGATGTCCCCGCAACCAGCAGTCCACAAACTCCGCCCCTTGAAGGATTAAAACATACAGTCAGACACCTTTGTTTGGTCTGTAATCCCTTAACCAATCTAATATGAAGTCTTAAGCACAGCAATCACCCTAAAACACTTCACCACACAATAAAATAAAACACCCCCTGGTACAGGGTCAGGACCGTGTCTGCTGAGTTCTAAAATCACAATAAAATGGGGGACTAAAAACACCAGGGAACTAAAACACCAGACAAGGGACACTAAAATCTAATAACTAAAAACCCCAGTTAAAACAGGATAAGAACTATACTAAAATCTTTAATAAAAAAAGATGAAGGTGACGAATGTCCTGTGAGGGTACTTAACTCAGAGAGGGGTGCATCGTAATCACACCCCTCTGTCATCCAACGACGCTTCCCCTCACACGTCTGATCCCGGATCTCCACACAGCCGTCCCCGTAGCTTCCGCGTTGCCTCGGTGCTGGGGCTCTGCCTCCTTCTCGACCGGCGTGGCTTCGTCACTTCAGCTGGGGAGGACAGTTCCTTTTTAGGGCAACTCACAATTCTACCTTGCAGGAAATGAATAAAGTAGGTAAAGCCAATCGAGGGTACTTAACTGGAAGAGGGGTGTATCGCGATTACACCCCTCTACTTCCCAGCAGCGCGTCCCCTCGTGTCTCTGTCGGCTCTCCACACAGCCGTGCTGCCGTCTCCGCTGAGGATCTCTCAATCCGTCCCAGCGAGCAGGTCATCTGCTGTACGGCACTCTCCGACGCTCACGCTCAGTCCGACACTCAGTTCCCGCTGTTGCCTCCGACCCTGGCTGCTTTTCTCCGAGTCCTTTTGCTCCACTGCTGTCCTCCTTAAGTGTGCACACCGGTGCCTTGATTGCCGCTGCACACTGGTTCCTCCTCAGCCAAATCAGGGGGATGCGTTCAGGGCCCGCAGGAAAACACACACTAAACTTCAATAAAATACATGCAACTAAAAAAAGGTTAAAACTGACCCCGTCACAGGTAGAGCACCATTTATCCTTATACGCAGATGATTTATTACTTTATGTAACTGATCCCATCAAAAGTGTTCCATGAATTACCAACTTGCTGTAGAGATTTGGTATATTCTCCGGCTATAGGATAAACTTTAGTAAAAGTGTGTGCTTTCCTGTTAATGACCCAGCTCTCCATATAAAGGAAGATATTTTCACTTTCCAAATGTCTAAAGCCGGCTTTAAAAATTAGGCATTAACATCACCAGAGATTTTCAGACCCTGTATCACGAAAATTTGTTGTCACTGTATGAAAAAGTTAAAGAAGATCTAAAGAAATGGAAAACACTTAATTTGACTTTGGCAGGAAAAATTAATTGTATTAAAATGAACGTGCTTCCAAAGTTTCTGTATGTGTTCCATTGTGTCCCCCTATATCTGCCCAAATCTTTTTTTAAATCAATTTATAGATACTCCTTTTTATGGAATGGTAAAAACCCTAGACTCAGGCTAGAATTCCTGCAGAGGCCAAGAACTCAAGGTGGTTTGGCTTTACCAAATCTGTGTCATTATTATTATGTTATGTCTTCCACTTGTTCGAATAAACAAATAAATGAAATGAAATGGATTACTGGGCTGCAAATGTCCAAAAGATTCTGTATTGGCTGCACACTCCAGATGGTAAATGGACTTGAGCTTTTAAAGCGCTTTTCTAGTCTTGGGCTACTCAAAGCTGCTTTACACCGCAGGTCACACCTACCCATTCACACCCATTCGCTCTCACATTCACTCACTGATGGTTCAGAGTTTCTATGTTAGTTATCCATCAGTATTTCTAACACGTTCACGCCCTTTCATGCCCAGATGTGGATTGGTGTCAGCTAGAAGCTACATCTTGTATCTCAACATCACTCCCAGCACTGGTTACCTGTAGCCTTCCCCTCTCAATTTCACAACTGACAAAAAACCCAGTTGTTTCCAATACCCTCTGAGTATGGATTCAATTTAGGAAACATTTTGGGGTCATCAGTTTCTTAAAACAAGTCCTATTTGCAATAACCATTTCTTTTCCCCTGCTGCATTAGATCCTGCATTTTCAATGTGGCAAAGACATGGTATTTCTAAATTCAAAGACATGTACATTAATGGTGTATTTGCTCGTTTTGAAGATCTCTCACGTAAATTTAGTTTCCCCCAATCCAGTTTACAGTATTCCGCTACTTTTAAATTCGGCACTTTTTTCAGCACCAGGACCCCAACTTTCCAAACATCCCGTCTGCCCCAGATCTTGATATCATACTGCAGCTCTCTGTTCCTTCAAAACGTCTGTCCTCCAAGATATGTCCTTAATATTGCTTCCATTAAAAGTGTGTCCCTTCAAAAAATTAAGACGGACTGGGAGAGGGAATTAGGAGAGGTCATGAAGAAGATATCTGGAGGTGTGCTCTACAAAGAGTAAATGACAGTACTTCTTGTGCCAGATTGAATATCATACAGTTTAAGGTTCTCCATCAGGTTCATTTCTCCAAAGAAAAACTTGCTAAAATATACCCCCAATTAAGTAATAGATGTGATAGATGTAATTACAGCCTGCCAACTTAACCCATATGTTTTGGTCGTGCCTTGTTCTGGTTACCTTTTGGACAGGGATCTTTAAAATGCTGTCAGGGGCACTTGGAGTTAACCTCCAGCCTGTTGCCACAGCAGCTTTATTTGGTATCATAGAAAAACAACACTCTGATCTAAGGAAGAGGCAAAAAGACATTATTGCCTTTACAACACTGCTTGCACGCAGAAGAATATTATTCCACTGGAAAATCACCAAATCCTCCCAAATTATCCACATGTTTGAGTTACTTGATGAATTTTATTCAACTCGAAAAGATAAAATATTCACTGAGAGGAAATAAGAGCAAATTTTATTTAAAGGTGCTATGAGGAGAATCTATTACCGGCAAAATAAAGACTCTGCTACCCATGAGCACGCGCGGCGACTGTCGTAATGCTGCATTCCGGTAACCTCGGAAATGGGAGCAACATCATCTTCAACTTATTGGCGTTCCAGTTGAAGTCAGAAAAAAAACATGCCGATCTACCAGGCTATTGTTAGCTGTTGTTAGCACGCCCTGCGTTGTTGCATGAAGTATGTGATTATCACTATGGCAACATTTTTGTAAATATAAGTCTAACAATTCTATGTATACAGCTGATCTAAAGTGACACACCCCAGTCAGAAGTGCAAATAAATTGATTATTACAGAAGCTAAATACCTGTTCACACTGGGGGCATCCATCTTCTATTGTCAACTCGGGGGTGGCGAGGTTTCACCGAGTTCCCAGTAGGAAATTTAGACTTCAGGGGACGTTCCAGTTAAGTTTCCTACTTGGAACTCAAAATTCCTACTTCTGACTACAACTGGAACGCACCAAAAGATGCCTGTAATCCAAAGTGTGTGTTTGTTTGTTGTTATGCAGCTCGGACCTTCCTCAGAACTCTGCATTGCTTTACAACTTCTTTTTTCAACAACTTACAGGATGCAAAGCGACGAGGTAATGTATCTCTTTCTAGTTACGTAGCGGTAGTTTTTGATGTGTGACAACAAGCAATTTTTTTGAAAACTTATTATCGTAGTTGTAGCCGGTTATATATCGCTACTTACAGCCTGGTGCTCTAAGACGTAATATAAATAATAAAACAATATAAATTTGCTCTAGTTGGAATTGTTTTGTTCCCAAAGTTGAGTATCCAGGCCAGTCCAGCCCTGTTCGACCCGACCGGAAGGCTAAGGAATAGCATTTATAGATAACCTATTTTGATGCTATAAAACTCATCTTAAAGTGTATATTTCGATCGGGCATATATCTAAAAGTGAGACTTTCTTGTAATTACTTAGAAACTCCTCACAGTCTCCTTAATATGGGACCCAATTCTAACATACGTAGGTGGACTGGATGTCTTACCTGACAGCATCTAGTTGGCTCCTCTTGATAGTGGGACCTGTCTTATACTAATTCCAGTCCATCTCAACATCCCACCTGTATACCTGTTTCTTCTCCTAAATGTTGGTACCACTTCCAAAATATTCTGTGTACTACTTGTTTATTTATTTATTACTTTCCTTCTTGTTGCACTCACTACAATTGTATTATCTTCTACTAATTGGTTCCTAAGTTGACTTTCCTTCTTGTTGCACTCACTACAATTGTATTATCTTCTACTAATTGGTTCCTAAGTTGACTTTTAAATCTATCTATTTCTCTTTGCTGTTATTTTTCTTCCTTCCCTTGCATTTTGCCCTTACATGTTAAAACTGCTATTGTATGTACATGTCTTCTTTTATAACCTAATTCTTTCTTATTTATCTATACTCCGCACACTTAACAGTTAAATCCTCCATACATATGTATTTGCATACATAAGAATAAGGTATAGTGTATCCTCACCTGAAAATGCTTTGTTATTGTTATTCATGCCAACCCTTATATGGAGTCATGTGTCCTATGTTTGTTTTTGTTTTTTTGTTTGTTTTTTGGGGGGGGGGTAATGTTCCATTTAAAAGGGGAAAAAATAAAAAAAATACTGGAAATATGTATTGTAAGCATCTTGTCATTATGTGCTCATATATTTACAAATAAAAATTACTCTTGGAAAAAAATAATAAAAAAACATAACTGTGTCTGGTAGGTTGGTCTGTTTTCATGTAATATCAGCTGCATTTAAGATTTAAGTCGTCGCCACAATGAAATCATAAAAACATACCGAGCTTATTTCTGACCAAAAATTAACAATTTAATAATCAGCAAGAAAAAAACCCTCAAACACATGAATTAAGTGCAGGAATAACATAATGGACATGATGGAATAATTTGCTGTTTCACATAAGAGTTACAGCCCTTTTATTTGTCAAGCACTTTATGATGCATTTGAATGTATGAAAGGTGCTATAGAAGGGAAGTTTATATAACAGGCGATGCACAATAACAGTGTGACCGCTCCTGCGCATCACACGGGGAATAAACGGCTCCAGGATAAGTTGGAGGTTGAATCTGATCCTGCGAATTGACCCTCGCACTAGCCAATCAGTTTCTTCAAATCAATGGCCTGCCCTCTTCTCCTGAACCCGGCAGAAGTAGGCCCAAAACTCTTGAGACGAGCATGAAGATGAGAAAGAGTGTCATAATACCGATTCGACCCACTAAATCAACCTGACGACGCACTATGAGACGTACCAGTTCTTGTGGCCTGGAATCATCTATCTGTGTGACAGATGGACCTGTCTATTCCCTGTGTGACCCGTAGGAGCGGTGCACTAACTGTCACACTGTTATTGTGCATCGCCTGTTACATAAACTTCACTTCTATAGCGCCTTTCATACATTCAAATGCACCATAAAGTGCTTGACAAATAAAGAGGATGTAATTCTTATGTGAAACAGCACATTATCCTATTATTTCTTCATGTCCATCATGAATTTCCTACACTTTATTCATGTGTTTGGGGGGGGGGGTTCTTGCTGAATTTTAAATTGTTAATTTGGGTCAGAAATCAGCTCGGTATGTTTTTATGATTTCATTGTGGCGACGACTTAAATCTGAAATGCAGCATGATATGAAAGACCGATGCATTTTTTTTTCTAGCAGTCAGAGAAATGTGAATATGATTAGCTGCTATAGTGACCATCACCAGCCCTCCCTGTAGGCTACTCCATCATTTTAAACTTTATTTAACCCCTGATGTGAGCTAAAGGGGAGGGCTGTGCCACACCGCAGTGTGAAAGAAGGGGAAACAGTGACAGACAGGATGAGACAAGACACACATTTTCACAGTATATTGCTTCATGAGATTCATGATTGTGATCAGTGTCAGATTTAGCCAATAATGAGTAATTTGCGCATTTTCTCTGTCCGCCATGCATTTTGTCTATGATTGACAGCTGCTGCAGTGTTTCCTTTCTCCATTATTCTGGATTTTTCATCCTCATATTTTAACTTTATCAGACACTGCTCTTCACATGTGAAATACAGAGCTCTGTCAGTGTATTCCCGGCGCTTCTCAGCGTCATGATCACGATTGGTCAGCTGCCTCTGAGCCCTCCCCATATTGCGCGTTCAAGGCTCTTGATGGGACAATCCTGGATTGAGTTACTGTGTTGATAATTTGCGTCGTGCTATTGATTATCCTGATTGCCATTGGTGCGGTTACTCAATCCTGGATAGATGTGAGTTATCGGGGATAAGTTGACTGCGCTTCGTGATATAGGTCTCAGGTTAGCCGTTCAGAGTAAGTCACCATGGTTATCTACTCCGACAAGAAATGAACTGGCTTCGTGCTATCGATAAATCAGGGTCACTCCTGAAGTTACCTTGCTAACACATTAATTTGTGCTATAGGCCTCAGGTACGGTGGCCCTGAGAGCTCACAGCACTGCAAATTCAGGCAACACATGCAAAAAGACAAAACACGAGTAAATGATGAAAACATCTTCATCAACTTGACAACACATGTGCAGCATTTAGAAAAACGCGCTGCAAAGACCACAACACAACACATTAGAAAAACGCGCTGCAAATGGAACTAGATGTGGTCTCTTAAATATTAGATCTCTCAGGTCCAAATCTTTACTGGTGAACGACCTTATAACAGAAAATCAGATTGATTTATTCTGTCTAACTGAGACATGGCTACGAGAAGAGGAATATGTCAGTTTAAATGAGTCCACTCCCCCCAGTCATTCAAATATTCATATACCACGCGACACAGGCCGTGGTGGTGGTGTAGCAGCTATTTATCATTCCTGTCTCCAAATCAATCACAGACCAAAGGCTAAATATACTTCTTTTGAAAGCCTTACTCTAAATTTATCTCATACTGATTCAAAAACTGGCCAGACAGTCCTATTTGTGATAATTTACCGTCCTCCAGGCCCATACTCTGAATTCTTATCAGAATTCTCTGAGTACATATCAAACTTGGTCCTAAGCTCTGATAAAATAGTCATTGTAGGTGATTTTAATATCCATGTGGACAAAGAGAGTGATAGTCTTAGCTCAGCTTTTATGTCATTAATAGACTCAGTTGGCTTTATTCAGTCTGTTAATGAAGCTACCCATCATTTTAATCACACTCTTGATTTGGTTTTAGCATATGGCCTCAATATCAATGAAGTGAAAGTTTTTCCAGAGAATCCATTTTTATCCGACCACTTCTTAGTGACTTTTAGCATCCTCCTGGAAGATTCTGTGTTTTGCAGCAAAACTGTGAGCAGCAGAAATCTGTCCAGTGGTGCAGTGGCTAAATTCACAGAGGCCATTCCTACTGCCCTAAGCTCAATAAATTGGCCAACTGATAACTGTGATATTAGCTTTAGCTCAACTCAGCTGGATCAGCTTGTTGATGACTCAGCCAGTCTACTAAGATCCACTTTGGACTCAATTGCCCCACTGAGACAAAAAGCGTATTAAGCGTCAGAGGACAGCTCCTTGGTTTAACTCAGAAACTTCGTACACTTAAACAAACAACCCGTAAATTAGAGAGAATGTGGCGCTCTGATAAAAGGGAAGAGTCACGTATACTTTGGCGAGAGAGTCATATTAACTACATGAGAGCCTTAAAACATGCTCGAGCTGCCTACTACTCTTCACTAATTGAAGAAAATAGAAACAACCCTAGATATCTCTTCAGCACTGTAGCCAGGCTGACACAGAGTCAGAGCTCTATTGAGCCTGTGATTCCTCTAGCCCTGGGCTGTGAGGACTTTATGAACTTTTTCAATGATAAAATTCTGAAAATTAGAGATAAAATTAGCAACTCTTTATCTCCAGCCGAACCTGCCCTACCTTTAAATGTAGTAGAAGTCAGACCTGAGTTAGACAGTCTCTCTCACGATTAGCCTTCAGGAGCTAAATTCTCTCGTCTCTTCCTCTAAATCATCAACCTGCCTTTTAGACCCAATCCCAACTAAGTTGTTTAAGGAGGTCTTTCCTCTAGTTTGTCCATTGTTGCTGGAGACAGTAAATATATCTCTATCAACAGGCTACGTACCACAGTCTTTTAAAACAGCAGTAATCAAACCCATCCTTAAAAAACCTAACCTTGATTCAGGAACATTAGCTAACTATAGGCCTATTTCTAACCTTCCATTTGCCTCAAAGATCCTGGAGAAAGTGGTAGCTGATCAGCTAGGTGACTTCCTTCAAGACAATAGCCTGCTTGAGGACTTTCAGTCAGGATTTAGAGCTCATCACAGCACAGAGACTGCTCTAGTTAAAGTAACCAATGATCTACTTTCAGCTTCAGATGAAGGACTGCTCTCTGTTCTTGTTTTGTTAGACCTTAGTGCAGCTTTCGACACCATTGATCATGATGTTCTTATACAGAGATTGGAGATGTTACTTGGGATTACAGGGACTGCCTTAAACTGGTTTAAGTCCTACTTATCTAATAGATATCAGTTTGTACACGTGAACAACAAATCTTCTGTGTACAATAAAAGTAAATTCTGAGGGTTCCTCAAGGTTCAGTGCTAGGTCCAATTCTCTTCTCTATATATATGCTTCCCTTGGTAATATCATGAGGAAATACTCTGTTAATTTTCACTGTTACGCTGATGACACACAGCTCTATGTATCTTTAAAGCCAGGTGAGACAAACCACTTAGATAAACTAGATGCCTGTTTAAAGGACATCAGAACCTGGATAGCCAGAAATTTTCTTCTTCTTAACTCAGACAAGACAGAGATTATTGTGCTGGGCCCTCGACACCTTAGAGAATCCTTTTCTAGTGATTTAACTGCCATAGATGGCATTACCCTGGCACCAAGCACAACTGTTAGAAATCTCGGAGTGCTATTTGATCAGGATTTATCCTTTAACTCTCACATAAAGCAAATTTCAAAAATCAGCCTTTTTTCATCTCATAACATCGCTAAAATCAGGCCTATCCTGTCCCAGAAGCGATGCTGAAAAGCTAGTCCATGCTTTTGTTACCTCCAGATTGGACTATTGTAATTCTCTGCTTTCAGGCTGTCCCAGCAAGTCCCCTAAGACGCTTCAGCTGGTCCAAAATGCTGCTGCACGTGTACTGACTAGAACTAGGCGCAGTGACCACACTACTCCTGTATTAGCTCCTCTGCATTGGCTCCCCATTAAATACTGTATAGTATTCAACCTTCTTCTCCTCACCTACAAAGCTCTCAGTGGACAGGCACCAGTCTATCTTGAAGAGCTTGTAGTGCTCTAACCCCTCTAGAACATTACGCTCCCAAGATGCTGGCCTACTTGTGGTGCCATCAATCTCAAAAAGTAGTATGGGAGGTAGAGCCTTCAGTTCTCAGGCTCCTCTTCTCTGGAGCAATTTACCAACCACAGTTCGGGAGGCTGAGACTCTCTCTACCTTTAAGGTTAGACTTAAAACATTCCTCTTTGATAAAGCTTTCAGTTAGGGACCAGCTTATAGGTAGGTTATAAATAAATAAATAAATAAATAAATAAATTAGTTCATAAACTAGACTCATAGTTTAGATGTAATAGGCCTAGACTGCCGGGGAGGGTCTGGCACAATGGGCTCTATCACTCTCTCTCTCTCCACATCTGCTTTTGCCCTTTTTGTTTGCTCCTGTACTCGTCTCTGGCTCTTGTCTTGTAGGTGGCCTGGGATCCTTGGTGGAGACTGCCTGCTGCTGTGGAGTCATGAAACCTCAAAACTACAGCTATAAACATGACACACATAGTTGGCCATTCTATTAGGAACACTCCATTCTCATTATCATTATAGCTGTTCATGTAGTTATTAGCATGATCTCCATATCCATGTCGTTACACCTACAGTATCTATTTCTTATTACCACATAGTCATGAAGTCCCTCTTGAAAATGGGATGTCACATCTCAAGAGGCCTTTAACACATTATATACTTAACGGAGACAAATATGGTTGGGATGCACTTGTGGTCTGGGCACCCATGAGTTCGTCACTACCATAAGTTCTTATTTTCAGTTTGAATATCTAAGATTATACTTCTAGAAAATGATCACCACAACCATTCAGACATGAGGACCCTCCAGAAATGAGATGTAGCATCTCAAGAGGCTAACCTCTAAGGAATCAGGCGACAGGCCAATGATACATGGACCTGTCCCTAACTTTAGTTCTTACTTAGATCCACTTGTCTCCTCTTACTTCCCTTCCTTTGCCCTCACACCCATCACAGCATCGTGTGGATTTGCTGTTCATCATGAGACTGGGATCCACATTCAAGATTTCCTGCTGCTTAACAGAAGGTTTTTTCTTGCCGCCATGATGGAGGGATTCATGATTGGCTATATGGATTCATGTTGGGTGTTGGATGTATATATTTGTATATATATGTATATGTGTATTTTATATGTATATATGTATCTATGCATATATGTGTATCCATAAAATGAAGAGCTTTATGCTCTATTGTAAAGTGTCTTGAGATAACACTTGTTATGAATTGGCGCTATACAAATAAAGATTGATTGAACACAACAGAAGTTTTTACAGGGGACACTGAAAAGTGACGCACACGTCCAGACACCGCGCTTGTTGTTATCACGGATGTTGACAGCCCAACTGAAGTTCTTCCTTTTCATCGGCGGTGTTTCAAAATGAGATAAAAAGTAAGTGGTTTTGATTTATTTCAACATTGTGATCGCATGGTTAAGATATTAGCCTATTGCAGTGAATTGCTGTTAAACTATCATTAGCCTTTTGCTTATGATTAGCCCGCCAGTTCGCATAACCTGATAAATAATATAGTTCACTGTGGAACCATAGACTGTATATCGTGTGAAGCACGCTGTTAGCTGGATAAAGTTATTTACTAAAGGTACCCAGAATTTTCACAATGTAACGTAGTATCTGAACATCTTTTTTCAGATCAGAAATTTCAGAAATGTATTGTCCATTCTGTGGCGTCGGATTGGATAACTCGCCAAAATTTTGCCGTTCCTGTGGCCGAGAAATCGGCTTTATAATCGATGCAGCTTCCACAGTATCTGGGACTACAGGTGAAGACCATTGGTCAGCTCAAATTGTGCCCAGAGCTTATATTATCTTACTTAACTGCCTGTATGGGTTATTATTTACTGTATTGCATTGTAATCTCTCTCTCTCTCTCTCAGGGACTGATACATGTTCCATCCCAGGGAAGTCAGCTGTGCATCAGTCATGAGATACAGAGAGCTAAAAGGAATTGAGAGGAAGACATTTTCAAAATCCAAAAAGAAATCAATGAAAACAGTCAAGGTAAGTAAATATTGTTGCTTGATGCTGTTAAGTTGCACTGTCTGACACGATAGTCTAATCTTCTGCCTCTGATTTCTCATCTAGATTTCTGTTGGGATGATGGTCAAGACCAAGCATGGCTTTAAGCCCATAAGAGGGAAAACTCTACCTCTATATGTTGAGCCTCAGTGGTCATCAGAGCAACTTTTGGCAGCTGCCTGGAAAAAGTTAAAAGATTTCAACCAAGACATGAGAGATAGAAAATATGTCTTGCTTTATCCTGATGGCTCGCAGATAAAACATATCCCTGGGACTGAGACACCCTTTACAATTGAAAAGTACAAAGAGGCCATTGGAAAAGCATATCAAAGGATCACATTGTACATCTGCACCCTTGAAGACTTGTTAAATAGTAAGTATTGAAAGACAATATATACTGTTCAAAAAAAGTTAAGACCCTCTGATTGAAACGCAGACATTTTTGACTGATATATTAACAATAGTGATTTCATTTGCATCTTCCTAAACATATTTTTTTTGTATGTTTTAAGTTTCTCTGCTGCTATTTAGACAAAAAATGACAGTCTGACCACTGAATGTGTTTGAAAACACATTGTTCTGTTCACAAATCATTATGAGAAAAAATACCCCTGAAGTGAATGAAAGTGCTCAGAGTTTCTGGCTTCAAAACAACCGGTAATGCTCAAAATAAAATATTTTGTGGCTCAGTGGATATCAGTGATATCCAGGCCTGTACAAATATTTTTACATTTATTTTACTTAGATTACATTTGACATCCCAAAATATCGCAGCAAATGTTATGTGGGCCTTCCCCTTTTTTAAGTTAACATGTAAAACACTTTAGATTCTTTTTGCGATTAGTGGTTTGAGTTTGTTGGATTCTAGCTAAAGTTTTGCTGCTTAGCAAGTTATTTGGGCATGCATTTTTAAATGGAAAGTGATCACAAAATCTTTTGGAAGGTGACAGAGATGAGGAGGAGGAGGAAGAGGAGGATGATGAGGTTGTTGTTAGGGTGCCACCCAATATGTCACCTCTTTCTGACACAGTGGTAGGTACATCTCAGGGATTGATTTGTTCTCGATGTCTGTGCTGTACAGTTCAGCTATTGTAACAAAAATTCTGGACAACAGTTATGAGCATAAGGATATAGAGTATTAAGATTCAGTGTTAAGGCTATGAGTAAGTAAGGGTTTGATGTTTTAACTTGGCAGCTATGGACAAGTCCTGAGTGCAGTACACCAGAGTGTAGTCAGTGGTAAGTAATATTTCTACTAACATGTTGTTTTGGTCCCTGTTCCAGTGATATGAATGTCAGTATGTTTCAGAAAGCATTTTATGTTGTCTACAACACAATGACAGTAATTTTTAAATCCTTGTATTTTTCTTAGGTCAACAACAACATCTCATCCATCTTATGGACAGGTATGCAATATTCTATTTTAACTTGCACTTGTTGTGTTTGTTTTCAGATTATGAATGTGATGTTCTTACTTTTATTGTGCTGTGATGTTTAATGCGATCAATGATACAGGCCAAGAGTGTGACAGGCACAAGGAACAGGCAACCAGCGCAGAAGATCAGCACACTTCAAATGACCTTTACAAGTCAGTCATAAACAGTATCAGAATACTTTCTAGATCACATGTATCCCATTGTTTAATTCAAAAGACAAATATTTGTGTACCTTCCTTCCACAGCACATACACCAATATCTATGCACCTGTCATCATTGACAGCAGTTCTTCGGATTGTGAAGAAGAAGAGAACTTGCCAAAGGAACACAGGTACTATCAGCACGTAGTTGTTTACCTTAAGCCTCTCTTGTTTTTTCAACTCTCAGATAAGATATATATTGTTAAGGCCTGAGTCTTTTTGTTGGACCAAAATGAGCAGGAGACATTCAGCAGTTCGAAAAAACAGTCTTTTAATTGTCTCACCAGAGAAACAATAAATTTCAAGACACAAAAAAAGGAACAAACAAATCTCTGCAGGCTGTGGCCGAGGTAGGCTGCCTACAGACCAGACACCAAAAAAAAGGAGCAGCAGGGCACAGACCTGAAAAGCACAGGAAAAACAGATCAGCAAAAAGGTTCTCAACAAACAGAGTTGCATCCAGCTCAACCTCTGAGCTTGGCACTACTTAGTGAGACGGAATTATCTGGCACTGGAGTGAAGACTGAGCCGGTCTTTATGGAGAGGTGGATGATTGGAAACTGAGTTCAGGTGTGCCCTGCTGCACTCTGACAGAATGTAGGTCAGCCACACCCCCAGCCACAGCCTGCACTGCAGAGAGAGAAAACACAAGGTGAAAAGCACAACAATCCTTCTAATTAACCAAAAATACAAAACATAATTTCAAACCATAACATATATTGTCTCAAACCAACTTAGACATTTGGAGTTGCTTTCAGCATAGTCCTATGACTTATTAAGTCTTGAAAGAACTGTCAAGCTGGTTTTCCTCTGCAGAAGAATATGGTCATATGGACCTCTTAAAATCTATTACTTAATAAAGATCATCATGTTTGAATTATGCTTCATCTATCCAGTGAAGCTGGATAGCTTACTCATGATAAAAAAAAACATACATCTAAGAAAAAAAGTCTTACTCAGTTTAAATAATCCACACAGCAACAAAATGGCAGAGCTTTTCTTGCTTTTAACTGACTATTTGCTTCTCTTTTACAGTGATGGACTGACAGCCACAGATGAACTGACTGCTGCAGATGTGGTCTCCAATTTGTCTGTGAAGCTGAACAAAAGCTCCTGCAGCAGATTTAACATTAACCGGGCCAATGTCTGGGATGGTGCCTTAAGAGGGTTCAAGAGATCCACGTACAACCCTACTTTCGCCATGAGGGTGAGATTCACAGATGATGTTGGGCAGAGTGAAGAAGCTTTGGACACTGGTGGGCCAACTCGAGAGTTTCTCACTCTTTTGATTGATGCCATGAAGACAAGACGAGTATTTGACGGCAAAGATCATTCCAAATACCTCTCATTCGATAGTAAAGGTAATCCTATTTGTTCACATTTATACAATTTTGGAAATTGGTTAGTCCTGACATTGCTATATCAGCATTTTCTAGCTTTGGAGGACGATGAATACTTCCAAATTGGAAGAATGATTGCGGTGTCTGTTGTACATGGCGGTCCAGGGCCTCGTTGTCTCTCCCCAAACCTCTTCCTGTACCTCGTTGGAAAAGTAAAAGCAATTGAGGCTACAGTTGAGGATATCCCTGATGATGAAGTCAGGAAGGCACTCCTTGAGGTAAGTGTTGGGAAAAGGCTTGTAGATAATCCTGTCTTCCTGTTACTGATGTGTTAATCTGACCACCAGAGAGAAATCCAAACAAATGCCTTACCAACCACTGTTTAAAATTGATGAGTGGTCCCAGCCTCAGTCATTTGTATACATATAATGTGGTGTTTAACTGCTGTAGTGAAAATGTCATTGCTTTGTTTTTTACACTAGATAAATAACTGTACATCACTAAAGGAACTCCAGAGACTCACAAACACTCCAGCATGCTTCAGACAGCAGGCTGTTATCGTTTCATGAGGACACTGGACGACAAGAAGAAAGTCAAAGATGATTACATTCAGTGGTATTTTATCTACCGAAACAATCTTGCCATCCAGAGGTATTATATATTGTCTATTTGGTGGGCCTTCAACATTTTTTTTTATAGTACATACATACATTATACATACAACACATTTGCTGTAAGGAAATGCAATTTCTCTAGTTGTCCTTGTAAAATAGCTATAATTTGTTATTAAAGCTGTGGTCTACGATTTGAAACCGCAGCCTGCCCCCCCTTCCCTCACCTCTCCCCGCCCGTGTTCCAAGATCCCGCCCCCAGCTCGTGTCGCCTCGCCTCTTATCAAGCCCCCTCGGACAGAGCTACGAGCGACTAGCACAATATATCAGCAGCAAACTCAATCAAAAACAGCTCAGCTCAACTGAAAGTATCAAACACGACAGACATCCCCCTTGTAACACACAGCAGTAGCCATTTCAATTGGACCGGCGGCAATGCGGGTCTGGCGCCGCCAGAGCGGAGCCGAGTGTGGGGGAGGATTTATCTTTCTCAGCCTGTCCTCCCCAGCTCAGCTTACAGTGCAAACGATTAGCGGCTAACAGGCTAACCCGCTCCCCTGCAAGTTATTAGCCCGTGCAGGCACAAACTAACCAGAGTTATTCAGCAGACATCTCCCACTGTAGTAAACAAAGCCATTACCTGATCAACCAGGGGCGAAACGGTCGATGCTGAAGGTCTGACGGCCGGCTGAGGCTATTCGTTAGCCGTTAGCCGTTAGCCGTTAGCCCGCTAACAGGCCTCAACCAGCGGGCAGAGCTCCGTTGGGCCCCGCGGGAGAGGGAGGCGGCTTCGGTCTCGGCGCTAGGCTTTTCCGGCTCCATGATAGTTCAGTAGCTAACGCTGCTAGCTGCTCACCAGAGGTAGAGGGGAGGCGACGGGACCATGACGCACTACGCATCGCATGACGATGCGTAGTGAGAGAGACACGGGATTGGATGGACTCACGGACCAACTCACGGACCAATTAATAGTCGCAGGTTCTTAGGTTTGATTGGTCAGCTAGTATGCAGCTTTTCAGCGGATATACTGAATGGATTATTTTCATTCTTTTTGGTCATTATGCTGTGTAGATAGGACCATAGGACCATAACAGCCTTATAGACGGTGTTATTAATATGTACAAAGCTTCCAAATCGTAGACCATAGCTTTAATTATTATAATAACTAGGAGTTATAATGTTAATAACTTTTACATGGAAAATTATATATCCTCCAGTAATTGTTCACATATTCACAATTATTATGTTTTTTTTTTTTTAATTGTCTGTCAATCTGCATGTTTTGTAGGTTCAAGGAGGGACTTGCAACTCTTGATTTCCTCAATGCCCTGGAACAGCATCCTACTCTGTTAATGCCATTCATGTGCTACACTGACACTAAACTGACAGCTGATGCTCTGGAGAACTTGTTTCACGTGCAGCTCAGTCCACCTGGTAGCACCATGCGTCAGGAGGAGACCAGAGCA
The DNA here is from genome assembly GCA_036419115.1 of Scarus forsteni. Taxonomy (NCBI): domain Eukaryota; kingdom Metazoa; phylum Chordata; class Actinopteri; order Labriformes; family Labridae; genus Scarus; species Scarus forsteni. Next base: position 5,421,639 of record JAZDUH010000331.1, on the reverse strand, counting down.
CTGAACTACTGGCGAGACTATCTGCTCTATGTTGAAGGTGCTAACTGTTATTATAATTATAAGAAGTATTCAGAATCATCACTGCAACTATCAGTGAGATATAAAATAAAGTTCTTACAGCTGATAGCTAATGTCTACACTGATTCAAAAGTAGCCATAAGAGAATAAGTTTCAGAAATTGCTGTCTGACAAAATCTGTTCTTAAAATCAAAAGCCAAACATCTTCTTTGTCTTGTGCTCCCTCCTCTCTCCTCCCCTCCTAGAAAAAGAGGCAAGCCTGTCGTTAGAAGACATCCTCATGTTTGGAACTGGGCTGAGGGAAGTTCCTTCTACATCAATAAAGCCACAGCCACAGATAGCTTTCCAGAGGGGCTCGCGCTTTCCTGTGGCAAATGTGTGTGCCAACACAATCAAACTTCCGATTTCACACACCTATGAAGCCTTTCAGGAAGCCATGGATTTTGGCATACTAAACGCCCCAGGGTTTGGGCTTCCTTAACTCTTATGCCCTCCTTGACCATTATTTTGGTCATTTGAGTTGTATTTTCTAGGTTTATTTTAGCTGTGATCATTCCCCAGCTTTATAATAAGTACAGATGGGTATTTTTTATAGAAGTTTTGGATTGTTGTTAATTGTGTTTTGACCATTATATTTTGGTCATTTGAGTAAATATATCTCAAGTCTCCTTTGAACATTTTGAGTCACTGACTTGGCAACTTTTTTTTTAAAAATTTAATCTCCCTGGAAACCAGGTTAATAAAGGATATTCTCAAGTCTATCCCTGTGACTTTACTATATGTCTACTGTATTTTTGTAATTGCTCTGATTTGTAAGTGCTTACACGAGCATTGCACACATGCACATGAAATAACAAAATATAATACAAAAAAGTCACATGCCAGCAAAATGGCACAGTTCATTGCAGACTAAAAAGTGCCTATTTATGTAGGTCATACATAAATTTGTTCTTATGTCTGTTCCCCTTGCCCAACAACAACATAATCAGCTTTTCCTTAACACTTTTTATTGCAGATAATTGCAAAGTGCAAAACATCAAAATACAGTTCGTACAGCATGAATATTCCCTGCATATGGCAGATCAAGCAACCCAGTGGCAGAGTTAACAAAAGAAAGAAGGCTGCAGGACCATGCAGGAATGGATGTCTCTAAAGTGAAGACATGTTTTCAAGTGAGATGTAATTATGAACAGCAGTTGTCCAGTTGACTGGTGGAACCAGTGCACTCTGTCTCTCCAGGTCTGCAAAATGAATCTAGAGATTGTCATCACCACACAGACTATGTTGAGCTGGCAGAATGCCATCAAACTGGTGAAGGGCTTGTTGGAGCACTGGGAATCCACATTCCTTTCCACCAAACCTAAGGTCAGTCAGAAATGAAAACAATGAATGAAATCATCACAAATTAAAATGATTTAAGCCTCCAAATGTGCTGAAAAAAATGCTAGATAAGTATTTGAACTAAAACTACAATAAATGAGCTGCCATAAATGTTAAACTAAGACCATACATTTCTGATAACAGAAATCAGCCACAGGTTGCCAGCAGCTCTTTAAGTCAATTACGGTACTCATATTTGCTGCTACCACAAGGCACCTTTTAGTATTGAAGTTGATAAATCCACCTTTTTTCTTTGTACATTGACAATGAAGGTTTGGTGTGAAATGAAGCTTCTGTTGTTTAATACATGATTTCCATTCTAATCACGTCTTTAAACTTACATGAGTGAAATTGCAATCTAACATTTACTGAACATGGTCACATTGCATGGGTTAAATACAAACCTGTGAGCAAGGTGGTACATGGCTTCTGGTTTGCCGGATGGACAACAAGATTGACGAACAGGTCGGATGGTGTGGTTGTTCCAAAGTTGTTTGTACTCATCAAGCTCTTTTTGCAAGATGTCCAGGAACACATACCGCAGTAAGCACTTGTGCTCATGGGTGCCGTTGAAAAGGTGCGCCTCTCTGAGGTCGCTGAAGACTTCAATCCAGAACTGAGTCCTAATGGTGGAATGACAAAATACACAATGTTTTACCACAGTGCTGAACTTTTTTTTTATAAGGAAATGAGTTCTATAACAAATGCTTACTAAAAGTATTATTTTAAACAACAAGCCTGGCTCTAATCCAGCATTGTTTCCATTATTTGATTCTTGTCTCCCTTCTAGTTTCTACAAACATTTTTCTAATATTAAATTGCATATTTCTACAACAATAACCTCACATAGCAAAATAGGAGCAAATAAAAACACCAGGTCACAGGTGTTAAATAAATCTAATCAAAATTATGTTGCTCACAGGACAAATCCTTAAAAGACAGGTTTGTGACTTTTCAAGTCTCTGTCAGGTGCCAATATGAACATTAAAACAGATTTACATAGCTGTAATCATTACAACTGTATAATACTGGTCAATAAGACAGAATGCTGAAAACCTCAGATAAGTAACAGAAAACTTTTGAGTCTTTTTTGTACAGAAGAGTACCCTGTACCTTGGAGGCATGTTAGCAAGGGGTCTCTTTTGTGTTCCGTATAAACAGGAGAAATGATATGAATGAAAAAGAAAATCCTATGTTATCTGTTATTCTTACAGATTGTAGACACAACTGATAAAAAAATACAGAACCGACTATGTAGCAGTTTATAAATATACACATAAATATACATATAAATATTTTCTTGGAACAGACCTTAAAAGGCCTGTACCTTTGTTTCCTAGAGAAGGACCACCAACTCTCAATTCTTTGGTTTGCAGTTGAGGTACCATACATGTGACTGAGGGCTCCTGCAAAGTCATCAGTATGTTGTGATCTTAATGCACAGTGAATGGCTGCCATAGTGCCATTTTCAGTTCCACAGTCTGTGCGAAGGCGGGCTGGAAGATGGCCAAACTCTGATAGACACTGCATATAATGCTGCGCAATGATCCCTGGATCATTATTAGTGCTACCACTCTTGAGCCACATAACTTTCCTGGAAAAGCCATTGATGCAGCCACTGATGGCAATACCGAAGGGTTTTAGTTTGTCATAGCCATCAACATGCCACACTTGGTTTGGTCCTGCTGTGACGTGTCCTCTCTGGACAAACCTGCGTAGAGAGCGAAGTTGAACTCTCGATGGATCCAGCCTGGAAAGCGTCTTTCTCACATCATCTCTCTTAACTGTCAGGTGATGCTTCTGTTGCAATGTCTGCCACATAGCTCTGTAACCCAACAGCTGACCTGAGCCACTCAGTTCATGGGCAACAGTTGCTTGCACAGTGGCAATGGGAGTGTAGTCTGTCCTCCTAGTTAGGCCTCCTGCCTTTAGCCTCCTCTTTAAGGTGCTCAGACTCAGGACAATGTTTTTTTTCTCAAGAAAATCAAGGATAACCTCATATGTGTGGCCCTCTGAGAAATACTTATGGATAAGCTCTGCCTCTGTGACTTCATCAGATGCTGGTTCTGAAGGGAAAAGAGAATAGGGACATTAGAAATGAAATAAGAGAAATCTACAGAAAAAAAAAGGAAAAAAAAACAGTGAACTGTTCATTACATAAATGTGTAGATATTTAATATGCTCAATGTGTGAACAACTCCAGCATGAACAACAATAGGAAAAACTTGAACTAGCATCTAACACTGCATGCAATGCATACAGGATATAATAACAACAACAATAATAATACATTTAATTTGTAGAGCGCTTTTCCAGGTGCCAAGAGACACTTTAAACAGTCTTATAATAAAAAAAAACAGTTTAAAAATCAGTCATTAAAAGAGAAGAGTGCAGGGATAAAAAAACGCATAATAACTAAGAACAATCACACATTAAAAAAGATAATTAATACCAAACTTTTACCTAACAAATAATTCACTCTACATGTAATATATTTGTGTTTAATTCTGTTTATCATGTGAAATCCCCTGGATTAACTTGTTAATATATTTGAGCTCAATAACATGTATATATATTGATGAAATTATTTTCTACGCTACCACATCATGCACAAATAACACATGAAACCCCAAGTGTAGTGAAATACTTGACTTTTAGGGAAAAGCATACCATCTTCTTGAAAAGGTGCCAAAAACTGAATGTTGCTGCCACAGGAGCCACAAAAGCATCCAATATGTCCACCCAGTGCGACTCCACAATATATGTCCAATGTCCAATATGGACAATACATTTCCTGGGAAAGGGAAAAAGAAACAATGTGAATGCTAAGTGTAGCTTAAAACATATCAAAAGTTTAAACCTAACATTACACAATTGTACCCTGACTGCATTGGAATTCTAGTACAGTAGTCATAAGAAACAGTCATGGGAACAGATATATTTCGTCCAACTGCATGTCAATATTAGGCCTGATCTTCCTTTATCTGCATAGACAAGTTATCCAGTGTTAACCAGTGCTAGTTGCCTTAAATTTGCGATTAGTCGCCAGTTATGTTTCAAAGTCATTTTATTAGCCAAAGTCAGCAAAACCCACGGGAGTATAACTTACTTTTCCCCTATTAAGGGTTCTGATAGTAACTATATCCAGCTAACAGCGTGCTTCACACGATATACAGTCTATGGTTCCACAGTGAATTATATTATTTATCAGGTTATGCGAACTGGCGGGCTAATCATAAGCAAAAGGCTAACGATAGTGGGTAGCACTTTAGATTACAGCCCGTGTCTTACAGTGTAGTTTCCCGTGTCTTACAGCGTAGTTTCCTCAACTGTTGGGGTAACTCTCACACATGTACCATGACATTTTGCGGTATTTATGGGGTAGTTACGCTCACGTCTTACAGTGTAAGTCCTGGAGTCTTACAGTGTAGTTTCCCGTGTCTTACTGTCGCACGGCAGATGTATTGGTTTTATTTTGTGTTTTTATTCTGCATGTTTTTATATTTTGTGTGATTGTTTTAATTGTTTTTAGTTTATTTATAGCATGTTTTTAGTATTTTTTTTAATTACTTCCTGCCGGGACACTCTAAATCTTGATAGCCTGCACCTGTAGAGCACTTTATTACCCCAAGAGGCTCCCAATGGGGCTGGAGAACGGAACTGGTCTGTGGCCAATCAGAGTAGAGAGGGGACAATTTAACCTGTGGCACACCTGGAAGTGGGAGAACGCCGGAAGGAGCACAAACGGGGTGACACTGAGAGGACGCAACACGAGGAGCAGCCGAGCACAGCGGAGCAGACAGCTTTCGAGCAGAGTCCAGCTGAGAAGGAAAGTCCAGAGTGTTACGACGCGTCCTTACAACAGCGGAGCAGAGTGAGGAGCTCTGCCTGCCGCGTAAGTATTCTTCGCTGTAGTAGCACTCTAGCTTATGAGGAAGAGGTCACTTGGCCTGTATTTCGTTTTGCACCCCCACTGCCACTGTTTCTTCTTAATTACAGGTGTCCTTGGCTGAGGTCCTGTCTGTCACTGGAGGAGCAAGGGAAGAGGAAGGATCCTAACTGCTGGCTGGCGTTTTAATCCTTTTTAATAGACTTTGCATCCTGTAGAGGACAGTTGCCTGCTCCATTTTAAACCCACCTTCTTGTGTTTTAAAAAACAGTTTTTAATTTAAAAAAATCTGGTTTTAACAGCAATCTTATTGTCGTCTCCTTGGTTTTAACTTGCTGTTCACCGCTTGATTTTAAATGACCAATTCAGAGTTTTTTTTATATATATATTTTCATTTTAATCTATTTAACCACCATTACATTACCATGACCGTAGGAAAGGTCTGGGTACTTACAGGTAAAGTAGAGGGTAGTTACACAGTAAGTAAAGCCAACAAGTGTTCACTTTATAATACAGCCCGGTTCCAGATGTTGACCAGTAGTTACAGTAAAGTAGAGGGTAGTTACACAGTAAGTAAAGCCAACAAGTGTTCACTTTATAATACAGCCCGGTTCCAGATGTTGACCAGTAGTTACAGTAAAGTAGAGGGTAGTTACACAGTAAGTAAAGCCAACAAGTTTTCACTTTATAATACAGCCCGGTTCCAGATGTTGACCAGTAGTTACAGGTTAAGTGCTGGGTTGTCGCAGTGAAAGTACTGGACAGTTAGACAGTAAGCAAAGACAAGTGTGATCTTAAAGCCAGGTTAATTAAAAGGTGAATTACTATGTGAGGTGTCTGTGTTTTAAAAAAATAAAGATATTTTATACGTCTGCATGTCTTGTCATTATTTTGTGAAACACATACTCATCAATACATTACAGCGTTTTAGTTCATCACTGGTCTACATTATCTGTATCCATGCTGATTCTTAACAGGAAGTGGCACATTAAGGTATGCACAGCAAAAGTGTATGACCAGGAAAATTACACAGTCCTGATAAGTTCATGGTAAGACACGGGAAACTACACTGTAAGACTCCAGGACGTACACTGTAAGATACGAGCGTAACTACCCCATAGATACCGCAAAATATCATGGTACATGTGTGAGAGTTACCCCAACAGTTGAGGAAACTACACTGTAAGACTCCAGGACTTACACTGTAAGACGCGAGTGTAACTACCCCATAAATACCTCAAAATATCATGGAACATGTGTGAGGGTTACCCCAACAGTTGAGGAAACTACACTGTAAGAGACGGGAAACTACACTGTAAGACGCGGGCTGTAATCTAAAGTGCTACCCGATAGTTTAACAGCAATTCACTGCAATAGGCTAATATCTTAACCATGCGATCACAATGTTGAAATAAATCAAAACCACTTACTTTTTATCTCATTTTGAAACACCGCTGATGAAAAGGGAGAACTTCAGTTGGGCTGTCAACATCCGTGATAACAAAAAGCGCGGTGTCTGGACGTGTGCGCCACTTTTCAGTGTCCCCTGTAAAAACTTCCGTTGTGTTGCGTTCCATTTGCAGCACGTTTTTCTAATGTGTTGTGTTGTGGTCTTTGCAGCGCGTTTTTCTAATGTGTTGTGTTGTGGTCTTTGCAGCGCATTTTTCTAAATGCTGCACATGTGTTGTCAAGTTGATGAAGATGTTTTCATCATTTGCTCCTGTTTTGTCTTTTTGCATGTGTTGTCTGAATTTGCAGCGCTGTGACCTCTCAGGGCCACCGTACTCAGGGCATCAGCAAGAGGAGACTGCTTAGTTAAATTTAGGAAAACTACTTTTGGACAGTCTGCTTTCTCACTTACCTGAATCTTCTGAATAAAGACAAGAACAATCAAATGTTTAGTGTGTTGTTAACCATGGATTATTGTTGAATCTCCTGGCTAGTTAAGTTATTTTCTTTCCCTCATGTTTCCAGTTTGTCATTTCCTACTTTTATTTTGGTTACTGACCCTGCGTTTGTCTTTCAGATCACTCCTTCCTGCCCATCCTTACCTGTTGCCCTGCCCTGCATCCTCATGTGTGTGAGGATGCAGGGTGCCTGCACCTGGTGATCCTGGCTGAAGATCCCCTTCCCTCGTGTATTTAGTTCACTCACTCTTAGTGTTCTGTGCGAGATCATCTTGTTTCCTTGTGTGCATTACTTTCGAGCGTTTTTTCTGTCTAGCCTTCCTAGTGCTTCCGACCAGCTTTTTTTGTCTCTGTTTCCCGAGTTTGCCTGCCGTTTTTGTACCTCTGCCTGGTTTCTTTTTGACCTCCTGTGTACCGACCCTGATTCTGATTAAACGGACTGAATTAAGCCTGCTGGTCTAAAGTGTCTTCTTTTGGGTCCTTATTCTGGCACATCGTTACAGTACGATCTCACGATAAATGGACCCAGCGGACTCCGACGCTGCGCCCCCGCGCTCAGAGCGCAGGGGCAGCGCCTCGCTCAGCAAGAGGAGCAAATAATGATGCTTGGACAGTTAGTGCAACAGTTGGCCAGATGTCAGGAGACCTCCACGGCTGAGTTAGGAGCGCAGCTCAACACCATCACGCAGATGGTCCAGACTAACCTGCCGAAGTGTAGTAACGCTCCTCCTCTGCCTCCCGAGCCTGCTATCTAGCCTCCGCTGCTTTCTGCTCCTCCTCCCTCACCCGCTACTCAGCTGTCCAGACCGGAGTGATTCTCCAGGGATTCAGGTGACTGTAAGACCTTCCTGACACAATGAGAGCTTCACTTCGAGCTCAACGCCACCGCAATCCCCTCGGACCAGACCAAGATCGCCTTCATCATCTCTCACCTGATGGACAGAGCCAGCTGTTGGGCAACGGCGGAGTGGGCTAGGAGATCAGACATTTGTGAATCCTTGGCAGCATTTATTGAGGCTTTCACCCAGGTTTTTCAGCATGTTCAGTCAGGCAGAGATGCAGCCAGAGCTTTAACTAAATTAAAGCAGGGGCGTAGGAATGTGTCTGATTACTCCATTGAATTCAGAACTTTAGCTGCTAAGAGTGGCTGGAATTCCACTGCCCTGCTTGATGCCTTTTGTGAAGGGCTTTCTGAGAAATCAAAGGACCCCCTCGTTATGTTAGATCTTCCTCAGTATTTAGATTCCCTGATTGCCCTGGCCGTTAAAATTGATAAGAGACTCTTAGATAGAGAGAAAGAGAGAGGCAGGCAGCAGGAACGTTTTTATCCTGCTTACCACAGGAGGTCTAGTCAAGCTGATCTTCCCCTGGCCTGGAGAAAGCCTGCGCCACTCCCGCTGGTCACAGATGCACCATACTCACCCCAGAGGAGCGTCTCCATCGTATGAGGGAGGGTCGCTGCATTTATTGTGGACGTCACCTTCTGGCGGACTGCCGCATCAGACAGAGACCATGCCCGTAGCTACACTGAAAAAAATGTTTTGTTGAATGAACATAATTTTATTAATTTTAGCAGTTGCACGTAATACTTTTATCTGAAACCAGATATTTTTATTATGTTGACTAAACTAATTTTTTTTTATTTTTTTTAACATAATGTTTAATTTTGTTTTAATTTGCCACAACATAAAAGAAAAAAATACAATTCATTATTTCGGTCAAACATAGACCAATAAACACCTAAATATAAATTCATGACAGGCAAAAAAAAAATAGTAAAAAGGGGAAACGAAATAAATAAGTAAATAAATACATAGACAATTAAATTACACCCAAAGTGTACAGCGTCATGGCAGTTTTGGTAGTCACTTCTACAGAAATCACATTCATACAATTTTCTTTTTTTTTTTTTTTTTTTTTCCCCTTTCCTGCTCCCTCACCGTTCCCCTTCTCTTCCTCCTCCTTCCTTCTTCCCCCTTTCCCTCTCCGTCAACTAGAGTAGCAGCAACAAGACAAAATGTACCGTAGCAAAAATACTGACTTAAGTTAATTTAGCCTCTGAATGTGAGATAAGTGAGTACATAAAATTTTTATTATTATTTAAATTATTTTGTTTCATCCACTCTATTAAGCCAGCTAGCTGTGAGGCCCAATAATATGTCTTTAAGTTTGGGAGGTTAAGACCACCAGTCGATTTAGGGGAAGTTAGTACCTTCCATTTGATCCTTGCTTTCCTTTTTTGCCATATAAATGTAGATATCATTTTATTCCAAGTTTTAAAAGTTGAGGCTGGGATCCAGATGGGTAAGGATTGAAAGAGATATAGAAACCTCGGTAGGACATTCATCCTGACTGCTTCTATTCTACCGCATAAGGAAAGAGGGAGAATTTCCCATCGTGCCAAGTCTGCTTTTATTTCTTTCATTAGGCTGCATGGTATAATTGTGACCTGTCTCGAGTGATCTTTATTCCTAAATATCTGAGGTAATGGGTAGGCCATTTAAAGGACATTTCATCCCTCAATTGCCTTGGGAAATCTCCCATTAACATCATGGCTTCTGATTTGGATTTATTCACTTTGTATCCAGATACAACTCCAAATTCTTCTAAACACTGAATAATTGCTGGAATGGATGTTAAAGGTTGACTAATATACAGAATAATATCGTCTGCATATAAGGACAATTTATATATTTTATTTCCGATAGAGATCCCCGATATTTCTGTATTGGATCTTATCATTTCTGCTAAGACTTCTATTCCAATTGAAAAAAGTAGTGGTGACAGGGGACATCCCTGTCGTGTGCCTCTCTCGAGTTGGAATTGTTCCAATATATAACCATTTACTCGTACACTTGAGACCGGATTTTGGTATAAGACCATGACCCAATCTCTAAATTTGTGATGAAAGCCCATTTTTTCAAGTACCAATTGTAAATACTGCCAATCTATCCTGTCGAATGCCTTCTCAGCATCTAGGCTGAGAAGCATTGTCTGTTGTGTTGATTTGTATGCTGATGTCATGATATTTAATGTCCTCCTGATATTATGTGTACCTTGACGTCTAGGTATGAAACCTGTCTGGTCTATTTTTATCAAGTCGGTTATACATAATTTTATTCTATTTGCCATAATGGTACTTAAAATTTTGAAGTCATTGCAAAGAAGACTTATAGGGCGATAGGAAGCACAAAGTGTTGGGTCTTTCCCTTCTTTTGGTATTACTGAGATCATGGCTTGTGACCAAGATTTGGGTGGATCCTTCTCCTCAAGCGCATAGTTAAAAACTTTTCGAAGTAGGGGAGCTAGCTCTTTCCTCAAACTTTTATAAAACTCCCCCGGGTACCCATCGGGTCCTGGGGTTTTGCTATTTTTTAGGTCGCCCATCACTTTTTCAATTTCCTCTATTGTGATTGGGCTTATCATTAATTTGGAATTCTCTTCACTTAATTTAGCGAAATCAATCTTGTTAAGTAAAGTTCTAATCTTTTCTTCCTTTCCGGTTAGTTTTGGGGATTCATACAATGTCTTATAATATGTTTAGAAGGCTGTTGCAATTTCTTGGGGTTGAGACACTAATTCATTGGAGTTTGGTGTCCGTATTTTTGAGACTAGTCTATTAGCCTGGGCTTTACGGAGTTGGAAGGCCAACAATTTACTGGCTCTGTTGCCTGCCTCATAGTATCTCTGATTTGAGAAACGAATTGCACCTTCAGCCTGATAGTCAAGGAGATCGTTTAAAGCTTTTCGGAGTTCCTCTAAATCCTCTAACACATTAGGATTATTGGTTGTAACATGTTCCTGTTCAAGCACTTTAATCCTTTTCTCTAAAATTAGTTGTTTTCTTTCTCGTTGTTTTTTTAATCTGGATGAGAGAGCAATAATTTTTCCCCTTAGAACAACTTTAGCTGTTTCCCATAGTACAGCAGGAGAGACCTCGCCATTATCGTTTCCTCCAAAAAACATTTTAAATAACCCTTAATTTCTTGCACATTTTCTGGGTCGTTTAATAGAGAAACATTTAGTCTCCATTTTTTTAAACTATTACATGTATTTAACTCCATCGTCATCACCACTGGGCCGTGATCCGAAATGGATCTCGGTTTGATGTGGCAATCAATTACTTCATGTGCATCCTGTTTAGAGACAAAAACATATCAATACGGGAGTGGCTGTTATGCACCTTTGAAAAGAAGGTATAATCCTTCTCTTTGGGGTGTCTAACACGCCAAATGTCTACTAGTCCGAGCTCTCCCATCATACTACATACCATCTTGGATTGTTGTGATTGAGGAGCTCTGACTGCTGGGGATTTGTCCACTATGCTGTTGATTACACAGTTAAAATCCCCTCCTATTATTATTTTCCCCTTGGAATTTCCTGCGATGATTGATGCAGCTTCTCTAAAAAATCTTGGTTTGTCCTCATTTGGTGCATATAAGTTTACAATTGTAAGATATTTTCCACCAGTAGTACCTACTACCAATATGAGGCGCCCCTCTTTATCTTCCCAAACTTTCTCTGGGACAAAGCAGAAACCTTTATGGCACAGTATAGCCCCTCCCCTTTTTTTCCCTTCCCTACAGGATGCACTGAACACCTGACCCACCCAATCTCTTTTTAATTTTTTATGTTCTTTTTCGTCTAAATGTGTCTCTTGAAGGAAAGCAATTGAGCTCTTCATTTTTTTTTAGTTGGTTGAGGATCTTTTTCCTTTTAATGGGATTGTTTATCCCTTTAATATTATAACTGACACAAATTAAATCACTCATTTCCAAATAAATTGAATTTTATATTTTCTTCCTTCCACATTTCTCCCTTTAAGGGGTAATAATGTCATGTACTCTAGTTGATTTGCAATAATATGAATGTAAAACATTTTATTGTAGAATCTTATATACGTATCTGCCATCACACAAAGCATATAAACTTGAAAAAAAAAGAACCCTAGGTGCCCTCTATAAAAAAAAAAAGACCTCCAAAAACTCATTGGGATGATTATGAAAATATACAAAGTTTATCAGTTCCTTTGTACTAATTATATCAGCCCAACCCCGCTGTATTATGGGCGGAAAAAACAATTGTTCCGGGTTGTGCACAATAAGTGCAATGGCAGCAAACCACCACTTTAAGAAAAGTCTGGTGTCATGTTGCAAGGTGAGCATCGCTCTTCTGCGTGCTCCTCATGGCTTCCTGAGATATCATCCTCTAACCAGGCCCATTCTCATTTACTAGTTTATAACAATTCCTCCTCCCCTCACCTTTCCCCCATTTAAGGTGGGGGGAACAGGGTCGCCCTTTAAGTTTATCCATAGTCGTCTATATTGTTTCTATTACAACAAATGTCTTGTGTTACCATATGATTTCTAATGCTCACCGCGGTGTCCAGGGAGTTTCAAGGGGGCTCTGGGTTTATAGTCAAGTTGAATGTGGCCCGTGTGCTCCTCCTGCGTTGTTTTCGGTACCTACATGGATTGTTTGGTTTGCCCAAGCTTTTCCTCATCTTTTCTGTGTTGTCCAACTTTCATATTGTTGATTCAGCTCGGGTACATCTTGGTCACCGACGTCCACGTTGATCCCCAGTTCTGTCAGTGTCGGCTGGGCCTCCACGATCGAGCGAAAGGTCCTTGTCCCAGAGTCCAGAAAAAGCTTGAGTTGTGCTGGATAAAGGCAGTGTGCTTTAATGGCTTTCTTCTTCAACATTTTGATCACCTCTCTTATTGTTTTTCTTTGTCTTTGAACTTCCATTGAGTAATCGTGGTCGAAGTAGACATTTTGACCCTGGAACTGGATAGACCGCTGCTTCCAGGCCTGTTGTATTATTGCTTGCTTTACTCTGTAGTCAGCAAAACAGACAATTATCGATCGTGGGGGGACATTTACTCCCCTCTGTGCTGTTGCTCCTGATCTGTGGGCTCTCACTATGTTGATGTCTAAATTGTCAGGGAGTTTTAATGAGGAGCGTAGAAAGTCAATTAAAAAAGCGTGAATGTTGTCTTTTTCTGCAGATTCTCTGATTTGAAAGATTCTGATATTATTGCGTCTCTGAGCATTGTCCAGACGATCGATGTTGGCTGTTATATTGGCCTCCTTTCTAAGCAGGTATGCCAAAGTCTTCTCATGCTGCATGCTCCTATCTTCTGTCTCACTCACTCTTTGCTCCGCTGATGTTATTCTTTCATCCAGCTTATCGATTCTCTGTTTTATCTCACTCACCAATTGTTCCAGTCTAAAGCGAGGCTTTAGTGTCTTTGAACGAGTTAGTGTTCTCTTGTCGGAGGCTCCTCAGCTCGGTTAGCATCTCCGCTACTCCACTAGCATGCTCGTTAGCCTCCTGTAGGGGTGAGTGCTGTGGCATTGCCGCTGGCGTTCGCTGCCTCTGGTCTGAATCCACGTACTCTTCAGAGCCCGTTCTTCGTTTCGTTTTGTTGGGCTTTTTAGCTGTAGTCAGGAATTCTGTTAGTTTGCTCTGACTTTGTAGTCTAGTTTCCATTTGTTGAGCTATAAAAGGGCTAAATATCTCTTTGGGTCTGGCGGAGTGGGTAACTCAGGCGTCTGCCATGGATGTGACGTCACCGGAAGTCCAGATCACACTCAACTAATTTTTTTTAAGTAAATCTAAATAAGTTTTATTATGTAAATCCTCCTCAACTATTTTGAGTTGACTTTACTCAAATTTTCTATTAATCCCATTTTAAATGTACTTAAATAAATTACTTTTTTTGTGCATTTTCAAATCAATTAAATTGTTTAAATTCTATTTTTTTTAAACTGATCATAATGAAAAAAATTTCGATATTATACATCACACAGAATCAAAAATGTGTTTAGACAACCAACTTTATTAGAGTACAAATATTTAACACCTTACATCAGAGCTGTCTAATGACCCATGAATGTTTTTATCATGAAAAACTGTAAAATACTCAGTGCATAGATTGCAACACTATTAACAGATACACAGATACATTAATCTGTTTGCAGAAGAAAAAATGTTTCTGATTGTGTAACTAACCATTAATAAAGAATAAACCTACACAAGTTAGATGAAGTCTCTTGACATGCGACAAGACAGAAGGCAACGCTTGCTCTCAACATGTACAATACTTCTTATAAGACAAGAACCTGTGAAATGCAAACTGCATAAACAACAATACTTGTTTTAGCTTTAAACCCTTACATCATAAGCGCCTCTACTAAAGGTTTTAAATACAAGAAAGCAGAAACCCACTTATCAGATACTGTCAACCATAACCAAAAGGATGCAACGAACAAAATAAAGTCTTTTGTGTAGAGTCCTGATCAGAGACTAGGCAGCAGAATAGTTCCATCCAGTTACATGTTTAGTGGCTTTTACTCTTGATAGTTTACTTTACACCTATGCCTTCAATTGAGAACATTACCCAGAGTAAAAAAACAAAAACTTTAACAATCAAAACTCAGACCACACTATGTGGGCCACATCTGGAAAAAAAAACACAGGTTCCCTGACTCTGAAATGACAAAGCATTATTAAAAGGCAATGTCTCACTGAGGCAACTGAACTGATAAACCAAGTGGCTTTGTTGAGTATAATAAGATTTATTCAAGTGCATATCCTGACACTCTTTTAGATGTTGGCCTTAAATAGGAGAACAAGAACAAGAGGTGATCCTTTATTACTGCCCTAACGCATAGAACTACCAGAAAGTTTATTTGTTGTAGTGTCCTCACCACTAACTGCATGAATACTATCCTCTAAAAAAGCATTTCTCATCTGTGTTAAACTCTTGGTGATACTGATGTTCAGATCACATTAAATATTCATTAAATAATTCACAAAAACACACAAAAACATTGTGGCTGAAGAATTTCTACAGCCCAACACAGATTTAGTTCTGTAGTCCAAGGACTTTGGGGGAAAGCTTTCCCATGAGTACTTTTTGAATGAACTTCTAATAGTGTCTCAGTTCCTTGGGGTAGGCCAGGTTTAATGCGTAGATGACCCCAAGCATCACTGCAAGCCTGCGCTGCAGATTCAATGCTGTCCAAGATGTCCGATCCATCAACAGAAATTCTGATGTCATCATGATGTCTAGATTCTCCATTCTCCTTGCCGATGATGTAAATGCCCATGGCTCACTTCTGCATGATGTTGGGATGGCATTTCCTTAGATGTCCTGCATATTTTAAGTAAATTGGAGAAAGGGCAAACATCAGAATGCTTTGCCACAAATAAACATTTGTTTTTACCATACACTGTACATCTGTATGACAGACATTTTCATATTTCCATAAAAGCACTGTCTGCTTGTGCATGAAGTGTTTTACTGGCACTGTGTTCCAAGGTGTTCTTTTGTGCTTGGACTCTTTGCCTGGCTCTTATAAGCAACAGGAAAAAGACATTTCACTAAACTGACATTCTAAAGGTTCCATAATGGTGCACAGTAACAGCAAATTATTCTTTTTAACACAACACCTCTGCTGTACAGTGAAGAGATCCAGTAGGGAGCCAAAACCACAGGACAAACAACTTCAGAATCTAAACACTTGTGGGTTTGCTTTAATTTAAGCTCCTTTGAGGTCACCAGAGGACATAAATCCTCTCACAAAAACTGCTAGAAAAAAATACAACAGAGTAATATATTTTTGTACTTTTTTTGCACAAATCATTCAATCAACTTCAGCCCAAATACCAAATATGTAATTGTTTATATTGTTTTAAATGCCAATTTGATTAAAGAGTTATATGCATTAAAATAAATGTTAGAGGGCTGGGGATTTCTTTTAGTATCAAGCTTAAATATACCTAAGATTAGTGATAAAATTGATTTTCATGCATTGTTTTTTTTTTATTTTTAGCAGTGTCAGATTCATTATTTACGAACCTTTGAGGTCACTCGTGGGCAAAAATGTTCTCTCCCAAAAACTGCTATAAAATATGAAAGATTCATATGTTTGCTTCTATTTTGCTTAAATCATTAGCTTCAGTCCTTATCAAAACTACCAAATATTTAAATATTTCTTTTGTTTTAACCCTTTAATTACCAGTTTGATTACATGATTTCACCATCTTTATGAAAAAAAAATATAAAATGAGCTATTTTCCATATAATGAATTTTAGAGGGCTGAGGACTTAAAAAATAAAAGATCAGGCTTAATTATACATAACAAAGTTGATTTTTGTGCTTTAATATTTTTTTTCAGTGTCAAATTTTAACTAACCTTTTAGGTAAACAGCACAAAAATGACCAGTTGAGTCTCTTTAGACCCAATTCTTTTTAAATCCCACAACAAATTACACAATGAAATCATGCATTCTCTAATTTCAGGATTACATTTTGGAGAAATGTAGGAAAAAATCGTTTTTACTGTTTACTATGAGATGGGACAAATTTCCTATTGTGTCTATGTCTAAAACAATGATCATTCATGATGCTTTAAATATATGAAAATAATGCAGCACTATTTTCCCCTTCCCCTGAATATGGAATATATCCTTTCATATTCCAACTATTATATAATTACAATCATCACTCAGAGCCAGCTGTGCATGTTTGGATGTGTATGAAAGTATGCCAAAGACACATTATCAGACAATAAAAGTCTTACAATAAGGTCAAAGGTCACTCTCCACCTCAGAGTCACACACACACATGGATCATGCAGAGACCTACAACAGGAAAACTGAGCCGGTGTGCTGAGCTCTCATCACTTCTTCAGATTGTTTGTTCCTTCAACGTACAGCTGGCTCTGAGTGATGATTGTTGTTACATAATAGTTGGAATATGAAAGAATATATGTTCATATTCAGGGGAAGGGGAAAATAGTGCTGCATTATTTTCATTTTTTTAGCATCATGAATGATCATTGTTTTAGACATAGACACACAATAGGAAATCTGTCCAATCTCATAGTAAACAGTAAAAATGACGTTTCTTTCCTACTTTTCTTCAAAATGTAATCCTGAAATTAGAGAATGCATGATTTCATTGTGCAATTGTGGTGGGATTTAAAAAGAATTGGGTTGTGACATATGTCCTCTAGTGACCTGAAAAAGCTAAAATTATAAATCTGACACTGAAAAAAATAACAATGCATGAAAAACAATTTTATCACTAATCTTATGTATTTGTATGCCTGATCTTTTAAAATTCTCAGTTTATCTTATTGAATATTAATAATTTTTATGAGCTAATTTCATAAAAACACTGATATTATGTTACTGATTTTGCATTTAAAGGGTTAAAATATAAACAATAATTAAACATTTAGTTTTTTGGATTAGGACTGAAGTTGACTGAGTTATTTGGGCAAACAAAGTTATGTTTTTATAGCAGTTTTTTTTCTGGTAACATCAAAAGGTTGTAAATTTGTCCCCAGTTAACCATTTGACCTCTGAAAAAAAGAAACTTTAAATTTAAAGGCTCTTCATGAATAACACCATCCTACAAAAATCATTCCAATGATTAACAACCAATTTGTGGCCAAAAGTTGAACAAAAAATTGCCAGAAAGGACAAAACGTCCCACAAAGGTTAAATACGAGTTACATTCAGAACATAAAACTTACCCTGTACTCATGAATCAGATGTTCATCATCCTCCCCAAGGTAGAGGCAAAGTGCTCTAAGGACTGCTGCCCCTTTGGAATGAACATCACTTATAGCCTGTGTGAAGAGATTTAACTGTTGAAAAACATTTCCAGGCACAAAAGTAATCACAAAAATATTTAAACTTCTCTACCCACGGTTATACTATAAATAATCTTATTCATTTATTACAAAATGATTGTGGTGTGGTTACAATGACATGTATGAATATTTTGAGCTAAGCATGGTCAAAAATCAAAGTGTCTTACATTAATGATCCAGGCTTTACTGAAACAGAACACAATAAAGCACACATATAGACTTCAATGAATGAACACTTACCTCTTGTAAGATCTGCAGATGTTTAGTTAGTTTCTGGCCAGTGACACCTCCCTTTTTCTGAAAAACTGATGTCAGCTGATGCTGAAGACTGTCCAACCGTGCCATGAAAGTCATCTTGAGTGGATATGTTGTGATTCGCTGAAATTCAGCATTTCTCTGATGCACATAAAAGAAGTGGCAGAAGACAAAGAACACTGTGCTCAGTTATTTACGTAGTGATGATTCCTGTAATGCACACAGTGAAATCATAGTGGAAATGCACAAGAGTTTGGGAAAGAAAGGAGATGCTGTGTTATTTATTCACTACTAGATAACTTTTTATGTGCTATACTTACTATAAATGGTTAGAGATCACTTCACAGCATTCAAAAATTGCCAAAATTATTAATCAAAAAATGAATATTTAATTTTTCAACATTAATAATGATGATTTTTAAAAAAAATCATTGATATTAAATACAGTAAATAAAGTCCCATGTACAAAAAATGCCAGAATTTTAGCTTTCATCCTTTCTGGATAACATATTTACAGTGCAATGAGATGCTCACAAGCCTAAAGTTATTCTTTTAAATCTGTAATAAATGTCAGGTCCCCTGCTGCATGGCATGTCTGACTAAACACAGTACCACCTTGGCATTAAACTTCTGCATGCCAGTATTAACAGGAGCTATACAGACATCGTTGTTTTTAAAACATTGATTATGAAAAACGAGTCCACCTCAGTGGTAAACTGACGATGCAGAAACATACTAAACGAGTGAGCCGCGGGACCGGGCAGCATGTGAGTCGGACATAGTCCGCTGAGAGACAGACACGGAGGAGGTGACCGCCGCACACACACACCTGCTGCCTGTGCAGGTCCCCCACCCTCTACACGGGTGGACCGCAGCCTTCCTCTGCCTTCTCCTCGGCGGTCCCAAGAAGGGTCTGGCTGCAGACCTGCGCTGAGAGGACCCAGCGTTGCAGACCTGCACTGAGAGGACCCGACTTCACGTTTTTTTTCTCACATCACATACTCAAGTGTGTTTTTTTCTCGTGAGGAGAGAAGCTGAGTTATAGTCGAGTGACTACTTTTCGTCTTTTTCGAAGAAACAGGAACAGTCTTTATTCCATTACAAACGTTGTCTTTTCCATTATATACTGCTCTGTGTCATAATATTTATTGGAAAGAAATGACTTTTGCACTTTTGGGTGTTCTTCGCACTGCAATCCAATCCAAAAGTTAGCCTAGTTAGCGCTAGCCTAACGGAGGCTAGTGCTAACGAGGCTAACTTTTGGATTGGACATGGATGTTTTATTTAGATATATCTATGAGATAAGCTTGACATGACAGGCTGTCACTGCCTGTGGCATTTAAACATGTATGAAAACACCCAAAGTGATCACTGTAAGCAGACTGCTTAAGTATTGAAAGCAAATTAAGCGCTGTTATTGTAGTTAGGGTAGCAGTGGCTAGGGCTAACTAGGTTACCTTTGGGATTAGACAAGGATGTATTATTTAGATATATGTATGAAATAAGTTTGACATGAGAGGGCTTTCACTGTCGTTGGCATTTAAACGTTCTTCCCAGTGTAGTGGCTTTTATTTCTGAAAGGTTTTGAATAAACTTTTGAAGAAAATACGTGCTTCCGGTATATTCGCTTCTATTTTGAAAGACTTCAAATCAGCTTCCGGTCCTGTCAGTGCAGGTCTGCAGCCAGAGCATGTGAGAAAAAAAACGTGACGTCGGGTCCTCTCAGTGCAGGGGGTCCTCTCAGTGCAGGTCTGCAAAGCTGGGTCCTGTCAGTGCAGGTCTGCAGCCAGACTGTCTTGGGGTCGCGGAGCTGCAAGACAGTTTGGCTGCAGACCTGCACAAGACAGTCTGGCTGCAGACCTGCACTGACAGGACCCAGCTTTGCAGACCTGCACTGAGAGGACCCAACAGAAGCATCTATGTTTGAAAACTCGGCAGAGGCTTAAATCTCCTGACTGCTGCTACCAGAACAGATAAATGAATAATTTGAAATAATTGCATTCTTTCAAATTACGTAAAATGTTGCACTGGGGACCGCGGGGCTGCGGGACAGCCCTCAATTTGAGATAGACGCTTTAAGGCGCGGAGAAACTCTGTGAAGATCGGAGAGCCGGTGAGCGTAAAGACATCGGGACAGTCAGGGATCGTCAGTCATCTGGTGTGTTGTTATAGTTAAAACGGTGTCTCGTTAGCCCACGTTACACGGTTTTTAGAGAACACAGCAATTTAAAAGAGTATGAGTCCGCCTTTTGGTTAATTAAAACTCAGTACTCCTGAGCAGTTCAGCTCTTTTTTGACTTAATTTTTCTAAATTCATCCTGAGGTTTTCTGCCTCACTTATTCTCCATGATATAAGAGCAATCTGTAAAGGATCAAGCTCCAAATGCAGTCTACTAGAGCAGCGATTCTCAACCTGGGGGTCGAGGCCCAGAAGTGGGTCTCAGAGCTGTATTCAATGGACGGTGTATAAATCAGGTAAAAGTGTAACAAGTTTGTCTTCAGTGTTCAGAGGCCTTAAGCAGACAACAAAGCTATTTTATTTTACTCTGCTGTGCTGTAACAAGCACATTTTAGCTGTTCTCTCAGGATCTTGTTGTATCCTTCTCATCTTGGCACAGACATGAGGATTTCCCTATGATGAACCTTTGACTTGAGATATCAGGAAAACAACTAACATGAATGTTATGATGAGAAACACTGAGATTAATGGATCTGTGAACTCCCAGGGCTCTCACTATTACTGAAGCTTTATAACATTTTTCCTCTTTTTATGCATAAAATGTGTTTTCTTTAATCTGAGGTCCAAACTGCCACGATATTTCATTAAACAACTTAAACTGGTTGATCTTTTTGAGATTTGTGTCATGTTGACTGTTGAGATGATCATTGTTTCTCAGAATAGAGCAGTAAGAGCCGACTCCTCACTCTATTTTATCTGAAAGTGTCAAACATAACTTCTTCCTTCCACTTCTTATATTAGCTAAGGGAAATCTTTTATACATTTCCATAAATAGGACAGTCACCCCAGAATGTACCTTGTTTGACAAATCTGTCCTCATGCTGGACATCAGTGATCATCCACTGGTGGCCTTGAGGCCACATCAGGCCCTCCACAGCAACCCCCAGAACATTATTAAGTTCAAAAAATGTGAATGGGTTTTAGTTGGAGTTAGAAAAGTATATTTATTTTCAGTGATTCCCTACAGCTGTAAATGCAGCCCCTGAAACTGTTGGATCTGTTTTACAGAAATCCACCTGTCAGCCAACATTCAACCAGTAAAATAATTAAATGTAAGTCAGAGATGGACAACATGACAGACCAGAGAGAAACAGCCAAGATCGACTCGAAAGGACTTGAAACTGAAACTAAAGGACTCAGGACATGACCTTGGACTTGACTGTCTTGTCTGGAGACTAACTTGTGACTTGCATAACAGTGACTTGGTCCCACCTCTGGCTACAGGTAATATATCAGTAAAAGAATTAGTTTGCTGAAAGATTCATCGTGTCATTGATGCATAACGTTAGCTAACACAGCAGGAGAGGTAACACAGCAACAACAACAAGCCTCCAGTAGAAATGAACTGTTCACATATTTCATGAGAGAAGTTGTCAGTCTCATTTCTTCTGTAGCAGAATGTGACAATTTATAGATAGATACTTCATTATACAGTCATACTGTCCTGTAGTTCTGCTTCATGTTTCTCTCAGAATGCATCAGATTGATGCTTTTGAATATGAAATGTTCAAAATTCTCTTCCAGGGGAGCATGCCCTCGGACCCCCCTAGAGGCGTTACAGTCTTCTGACGTTTCTCACCACAGACCCATTTTCATGCCTGTATGTTGCAAGACAAGAAACGCTCCTGATGGTGCATATAAGCATTCATTTAGGCCGAAAATATAATATCAGAGATTAGAACATAACCGACTGGACAGTGCTGGCCTGACAGCCTGACCGCTCCCACGATAAAATGACCTCTGTATTTTCAAAATCCTGGCTACGGCCCTG
Organism: Scarus forsteni; assembly: GCA_036419115.1. Taxonomy (NCBI): domain Eukaryota; kingdom Metazoa; phylum Chordata; class Actinopteri; order Labriformes; family Labridae; genus Scarus; species Scarus forsteni. Next base: position 5,399,508 of record JAZDUH010000331.1, on the reverse strand, counting down.
ACAGAGACCTTCTAGGTTACAGACTGTGGTGAGTCACAATCTTGTGGGGTATCTTCAAACGGCTAAGAAACTGAATGCCAGGCAAGCCAGGTGGGCTTTGTTCTTTAACCGTTTTTACTTCACCCTATCATATCGTCTTGGTAGCAAGAATGATAAACCTGATGCTCTCTCTAAAATTCACTCTGAAGAGCGGGACTTTGAACCTGAACTAATCCTTCCACGTTCCTGTTTTTCACCCACAATCTAATGGACAAACCGAGCGAATGAATCAAGAAAGGGAGACAGGCCGCGCATCTTGGCCTCGCAGAACCCTTCTTCGTGGTCCAGCCAACTAGTGTGGGTAGAATATGCACATAACTCCCTTATTAGATGAAAATTAGCTTTATAGCTCTGGCTTGACAGCCCTTTGTGTTGCTTGTCTTGCATGGCCCCTGTCAAATAAACTATTAAAAAAAAAAAAAAGATTAGCCTCCTACTGCTATTTACGATCATCCGGAAGTTCTATCCACACTTTCAAAACAATAACACCTATCCTAAAAAACGCGAGGACTCGACCTAGAGGTAAGAGGTATCCAAACACAAACTTCAAAACTTTTTTTGAAAAAATATTTAGTAGCCTGCAAAAATCTGTATCATGCCATGGTGGACAAGTGAGCGTGATAAAGTAATCAAGTGCTGAAATAAAGCTTTCAGAATGCTAAAAAAGAATCAGTTTCCAGAATCTTATTGAATATAAAAGGTTACAACCAAAGTTAAGGAGAACTATAAAATATGCAAAGAGGGAATATTGGAGGGAATTTTGTAACTCAAGGGAAACAGAAATTGGTAAAGTGTGGAAAATGATGAAAAGGATGAATGGGAGTAAAGGAGAGTATGGGTATCCAGTAGGGCTGGGACGATTCACTTTTCTCCCGATTCGATTTATTGCGATTTTTAGGTGCCGATACGATTTCAATTGCGATTCTATGATATTGCCGATTTTTGCAATCTTTAGTTAGCTTTTTTAAAACCAGTGAAAAAGATGAACAATGATGATGCCTACAGACTATATCAGGAAAAATACACATCACATGTGAGTCTGTTTTTTGGACTTATTCAGCAATATATATTAACCAGCTGTTTATGCTCCCTCTCTTCAAAAGCCTGGATTGCATATAAAAAGTGGCTTATTATCCCTTCAGGCAACAGAGTTTTTTCAAGAAATATTCAATTTTGCTATCAAGATTTAAAAAGGCTATAGTTTCAAAGTGGTTAGTTTTCCCAGCCATCATCATCACTGTAATTTACGGGCCGAGCATGAACGCCTCTGCTGCCTGCACTGTTTACCCCCGACTTCTCCCTCGTCTGCCCAGAGCTCCGCGGTCTCATTCTCCGCTAACACCGTCACTTTTCGCGGTGTTTTGAGCTTCCCTGCATCCCAGACCATGTACCCTCTTCGGTAGTCGCCGGCCATGGAGAGGAAAAGCTCTCGGTATGTACTGCTCCGGGACTGTAATGGCGCGCGGAGCCACTCCCGCTGCGCACACACGCTGCCAGTTTGGTTCTCACTGGACGACTGACCGTCATCCTCAGAGAGTAAATATTCCTCAGATTCAGAGTCAGCCAGTACTTGACAAAGTACTGTCGGCATCGTGAGTACTCTTACTCAGTCTCTATCACTCTGTGTCTCTCTCTCTGCTCCGCTCCACAGCCTCTACAGCCACACTCGCGTCCCTCGGTCCGGTGTGTGTGTTTTAAAATAAATATACGCCAAAACTTTGAATAGAAACCTGTCACCTGTCCACTATCTGCTGGTTAAAAGTAGGAACACTATTCAGCACTATTTTAACAGTTATGGCCTGTTTTATCCAGCAATGTCACTTGCCTCAATTTGGCGACTTTAGCGCCTATAGTGTGTGTGTGCGTGTGTGTCTGTGGGGGGGGGGGGATATTGATTTTTGAATAAAAAAATCGATTTTAAAATCAGCAGACAAAATATCGCGATACTTAGGTGTATCGATTTTTTCTCCCACTCCTAGTATCCAGTATTAAAAGATGGAGGCACAACAGCAGTGAAGGATGAGGAGAGAGCAGAGATGTTAGCAGGAACATTTGTGAAAATTCATAGTTCAGAGAATATCAGTGAAGAGGGAAAAAGAGGAAGGCAATCTACTATAGCAGAAAATAAAACAGCCCTACAAGAAGAAGAGACTGATGACCTACTGAATATACCATTTACAAAGACAGAACTTAAAGCTTTAAGGAAAGGGAAGATGTCAGCACCAGGTATGGATCAAATTTGTTATATAATGATGAACAATCTTAGTGAAATGTCAAAAAACAGGTTACTAGAGTTTTATAATAAAGTATAGGAGGAAGGGACAATACCAAAAAGTTGGAAAGAGGCAGTGGTGATACCAATACCAAAAGCAGGGAAAGATTGTTTAAACCCAGGAAGTTATAGGCCAATTGCCCTAACATCAAATCTATGTAAAGTAATGGAGAGAATGGTTAATGAAAGATTTACATATTTTGTAGAGAACAGAGTCAAAATATCAAAGTGGATTTAGAAGAGGTAGAAATACTATGGATCCGGCATTATGTCTAGAGCATGAAATAAGGAAAGCTCAGATTAACAAAGAAAGTGTAGTGGCAGTGTTTTTTTGATATAGAAAAGGCTTTTGATATGATGTGGGGAGAGGGATTATTAATTAAACATAATAATTTGGGTATAAAAGGTCGTATATGCAGATGGATGAAGGATTTTCTAAAGGAAAGGATTATTCGAGTAAGGATAGGTAAGACATACTCAAGAAAATTTGGTATTGAAAATGGAACACCTCAAGGTAGCATAGTCAGCCTGTTGATATTTTCTATAATGATCAATGATGTGTTTATGGAATTAGAGAGTGGAATTGGATTCTCACTTTTTGCAGATGATGGAGCAATTTGGAAGAGGGGGAGAAATGTGGAATTAATTGTAAACAAACTACAAGGAGCTATTAAGAAAATTGAAGGGTGGTCATATTAATATGGGGCTTTAAGTTCTCAGTCGATAAGACAAAGACATTGTTTTTTAAAAGGAAAAGAATTGGAAGTGAAGTTAAACTGGAACTTTATAAACAAAAATTGTAAAGGGATTTTAACAATTAAAATGTTTGGGTATTTGGTTTTATGAAAGATTAACATGGGCTGTACATATTCATAAAGTAATAAACAAGGGTAAAAAAGTTTTAAATATTATGAGGTGTCTGGTTGGTAGTGGGGGGCAGATAGAATGTCCCTCAAGTCTTTATATTTTGGTTTAATACGGTCAGTCTTGGACTATTAGACAGAATTCAATGTCAAGCACTGAGACTCTGCACAGGAGCATTTAAAACAACACCAACGGCAGTATTGCAGGTAGAGATGGGGGAGATGCCACTCGCACTTCGAAGAATGCAGCTATCATTAAACTATTGGGCTAATCTACAGGGGCATTAAGAAGATCATCCCACACAGTATGTGATAGAGCCTTGCTGAGAAAAGGAAAAGAAGGAAGTAAAAAGCTCTGGATGGGTAGCAATAGAGAAAGCAAAATAATTCCAATTAGACCAGCTAAAGGTGAGTCCAATAGTTCCACTATCAGCAATTCCTCCATGGATATTACCAGATGCAAATGTTGATTTGACACTATTAAGGAAATATAACAATAGAAGCACACAACAATATATCGACAGTTATCACAGTTATGTACAGATTTACACAGACACGTCAAGAAGTTCAACAAGTAGGATAGGAGTAGCCTTTGTCATCCCAGAATTTAATGTCAAAGTAGCAAAAAGGGTCAATGAGGGGGTTTCAGTATACACAGGGGAAATGTTGGCAATATTGTTAGTGTTACAATGGGTAGAGGATATTAAACCACTTAGAACAATAATTTGCTCAGATTCCAGTTCATTATCTACTTTACAGTTCAATTACTCTGAAGGAAGAAAAGACATTCTAATTGAAATACAATAAGCACTTTTCAGAATTCAGATGATGGGTATGTCGGTAGTTTTTCTATGGGTGCCAGTGCACAGTGGAGTAATAGGAAATGAATTAGCAGACAAAAAAGCAAAAGACGCAACAAAGTATAGTAACACTGATTTAGTAGTTAAACTCAGCAAAACAGAAGTGAGGGATATCAAACAGAGAATAAGGGAAAGGTGGCAAAAGCAGAGGGAGGAAGAGAGGAAAGGAAGGTGGTATTACAGAATACAAAAGAAAGTTGGTGAAATGTGGAAAACAGGGAGGAACAGAAATGAAGAAAGGATAATATCAAGAATCAGATTTGGGCATACAGGGCTGAACAGTACATTATTTAAGATAGGGAAACATGCAACAGGTAGATGTAGTTGCTTGAAATTAGAAACAGTGGAACATATTTTATTTGAGTGTGAGAAATATGAGACAGAAAGAAGGAAACTGGTCGGGAAACTTAGAAGAATTAAAAGTCTACTTAGTGTTGAAATTTTGAGACAAAGTAAAGAAAGAAAGGAATTTCAATTATTATTTCAATATTTAAAAGAAATAAATGCACTGAGCAGGATATAGTTTTTTTTATTTTATTGTTTTATATATATATATTTTTTTTTATTAAGATTCAGTAAATATCAGGATCCACACTCAGGGAGAGCTGTCAGAGCGTGGTGGGAGCTGTCAGAAATACACGCGAAGTTTAAATCCAACTCTAATGGTTAAAAACAAAGGTTTGAATGCGAAAGAGGAACGGAAATTAACTAATGGTACAGTAAAGAACGGGTTGATCCCAAATTGGAGGAGAGACATTTCTCGAGGAGAAATGAGGAAGTCCCGAGCTGCAGAGAGAGCTACGGCGGGTAGGCACGGCCATGCAGTGAATGGGCCAGAGTGGGGGAATTCAGAGGAGTGGGACAGTGAGGATAGCATGGATGTGAGTCAGGAAAAAGAAAGATCTAAACGTGGCAATAACTCTAGCGAGGAAGGTGCAACCAAACATTGGAGAGTGGTATCTAACGCTGAGAGAGGCAGTGGAGAAGTGAGGATTGAGGACAATGAAATGAAGGTAATTCTATGATTTAATGAGAGTGGATTGCAGAATATGAGCCCAATAAAATAACAACAATATTGAGGAACCAGATTGGCGAAATTAAAATGGCCAAAGTGTTGAGAGATGGTAACTTGATGATTATCTGTGTTAACATGGAACAGAGAGACTGGGCGTGCAGAATGAGGGAGGTAGGTAGATACAAAGTGGCGAGTGTGAGTTGTGTGGAGAAAGGGAACAAATGGATGATGGGAGTGATCTTGGGAGTTCCAGTGGAGGTGTCAGTGGATGAAATAAAGGCAAATTTAAGAGGAGGGAAGTTGAGGGGTGCTCAAAGGCTTCAGACCTTTAAAGAAGGGAGAAAAAGGGACAGTGAAGGCATAGTCCTAGAATTTGAGGAAGAGATTTTGCCTCGGAAAGTGGTGTTAGGCTTCCTCGCATACCCAGTGAGAGAGTTTATCCCAAAACCTCTCAGATGTTACAACTGCCAGAGATTTGGTCATACTGCCCATTCATGTAAAGAAAGAAGAAGTTGTGCTAGATGTGTAGAGGATCATGAATATGGAAAATGTGGAAGAGACAAAGAACCAAAATGTTGTAACTGTGGAGGTGGTCACTGTGTAGCGTATGAGGGATGTGAAGTGATGAAAAGAGAGGTGGAGATTCAACAAACCTGAGTACAAAATAAGGTGTCATATGCTGAGGCAGTGAGGACAGTAAATCAAAGGGGAGGAAGAAAACCAGAAGAGACTCAAGTGAAACAACAAGGAAAAGAGCAAGGCCAAGCAAAAGATGGAAAGGTGTTGATTGACTTAAAGGGAAACTCCGGTTTTTTGACACCTGGACCTTATTTACAGGTGTGTGCATGCTCATATACTCACTCAGACAAACATCGTGCAGCTCGGAGTCCTTCAGAAGTTATTTAGATCCAACCGATTTAGCCACACTTAGCGGGGGCCACGGCAATGGAGCTTCAGCGCGGGACATAATCTCTGCAAAATCGCTCGTCTCTACCACAGCCCGGTTTGTCATTGCAGAGAAATCCTCCAGATTAGTCAGACATATATTCCTGGATAGATCCATACGCGTGTCAGCCGGTCTCAAGTCCCACTCTGAGCAGCTAACACACTCCTCTTCCGTTGCTATAGGCGAACACTGTCCACAAGCGCACCACCAGTTCGCATTGAGTCGTGGACGTGCTCCTGTTTGTTATTCTCGAGCCAGCTGTTCGTCTTTCTCCCTCCACATTCTTCTTTCATGGAGCTCCTCGTCCGTGTACTCAGGCTCAAACCAGTAAGGACAACCGTCAAAGTAGTCTGACTCTTCGACATCAGATAAATATTCTGCCATGTTGCTCAGCAATGCCGGCAAAAAGTAAATCAGCTGTACCTTTGTGTCGCGCGGCTATGACGTCATCAAAGTTTGTTTACCAGGTCAGCTGACCCACCTGAAGACGGTAGACGAGCTGACTTTATGATAACACTGGCGATGGACGAAAAAATATAGTCGAAATGAGCGATTTTGCAGAGATTATGTCCCGCGCTGAAGCTCCATTGCCGTGGCCCCCGCTAAGTGCGGCTAAATCTGTTGGATCTAAATAACTTCTGAAGGACTCCGAGCTGCACGATGTTTGTCTGAGTGAGTATATGAGCATGCACAAACCTGTAAATAAGGTCCAGGTGTCGAAAAAAAACAGAGTTTCCTTTTGAAGAAATTAGTAACTTTTATCGCAGGAGTTATTAATGCAACAATGGAAACAAAATCAAAAACAGAAAGAATACAAATAATAATGAAAGCAGCTGCAAATCATCTGGATATTAAGGAGTTAACATGGGAGGAGGTGCGAAGTGACCTTTGCTCCCAGGCCAGCCAAGAAACAGCTTCGGTTGGATAGGCCTAAATGGTTCAAATTTTACAGTGGAATGCTTGAAGTTTAATAGCAAATGGACAAGAGTTTAAAAAATTCATTGAAACTATACCAAATACTCCCGATATTATTTGAGTACAAGAAACATGGTTGAAACCACATCTAAACTACAGAGTCAATAATTACACATCAATTAGGTTGGATAGAGAGGAGGGGGTAGGAGGAGGTTGTGCTACATTTATTAAGAAAGATATTCCTTTTAGTATTGTTAGTAAAGGAAAGGAAGATGAGTATATTGTAATAGAAATATGGACAAACTTAGGAAAATTTACTGTTATAAATTACTACAATCCATGTAGAAAAATAGAGATGAATAAGTTAAGGAGAATTCAAGAGCAAACTAAGGGTCACATTATTTGGTGTGGGGATTTTAATTCACATAGCACCTTGTGGGGAGGAGAAAAGACAGATTCAAATGGGGAGGTATTAGAACAGCTACTTGAAGATTCCAATTTGGTGTGTTTAAATGATGGAAATACAGGTAAAAGTTCAGCACTAGATTTGACACTGGTTTCACAAGGGGTGGCAGGGATGTGTGAGTGGGAATTATGGGAAGAATCAACAGTTGGGAGCGATCACTATCCAATTCTATGTACAATTCTTATGGATAAAGGAAACACAGAAGAAGACAGAGAAGCAAGGTGGATATTTAGCAAAGCCAAATGGGATAAGTTTGAATATGTATGTGAACAGGAAAGTAAATCACTAGATTTAAGTCAAGATATTGAAGATGTTGATCAAAAATGCAAAGAGATTAATTAAAGCAGCAATAACATCAATCCCGAGAAGCAAAGGAAAAATGGAGAGGGCAGCAGTCCCATGGTGGACAGAGGAGTACAATAAAGCTATTAAGGTAAGAAATAAAGCATTTAAAATTCTTAAAAGTACTCATAATATGGAGAAGTTAATTGAATATAAAAAAGCTCAAGCACAAGCAAGGAAAATTATTAAACAAGCTAAGAGGGAAAGCTGGAGGAAATTTTGTAATAAAATAGGCCACACGACTCCTATAAGCTGTGTTTGGGGAATGATTAAAAAGATGAGGGGCATTAGGGGCATATATCCAGTGTTAAAAGTTGGTGAAGAAATCAGCAGTGACAAATGAGGACAAGACTGAAATTTTGGTGGAAACATTTACTAAAATCCATAGTACTAGTAATTTAACAGAAAATGGGAGAAGGGGGAGAGAAGAAACTAAACTAGACAATTTGCATTTCTATGCAGGAAATGCGTTGAAATGCTGAGTGTGACTGCTGAAACTGTGAAATGAAATTGCTAAAAGTAATGCAAAGAAAGTTGAAAATGAGACATGAATAGTTGTAAGCAGTAAATCATGGCTGAAAATGTGTGAAATGTGCAATAAAAATGTTTGCAGAAAATTGTAGATACTGGAGCTTAGGTGTGCAGGTCACGTGACCAAGTGACCTGAGTCACTTGGTCACTTAAGTGCATCTGTATTAAGGGACCAGTCCAACTTGTTGTCCAGATGTACACCAAGATATTTGTAGGTTGGCACCACCTCCATGTCCACCCCATGGATATTAACTGGCTGATGGCAGAGCCCAGACTTTCGGGAATCAACAATCATTTCTTTTGTTTTTGAGGTGTTCAGTAGGAGACAATTTTTATGACTCCAGTCACAGAAAGCTTTTATCAGATCCCTGTATTCAGATTCCTGTCCATTTTGGATACACACCACAATAGCAGTGTCATCGGAGTATTTTTGGATGTGACAGGACTCAGAGTTGTATTTGAAGTCTGCAGTATAAAGTGTGAATAGGAATGGAGCCAGAACAGTTCCTTGTGGAGCCCCCGTGCTGCTCATGACTGTCCCAGAGACACAGTTTCCCAACCTGACAAACTGTGGCCTATCTGTGAGATAGTCTGTGATCCAGGAGACAAAGGAGGGGTTCACTCCTATGTCTTTGAGCTTATCTCTCAGTATCATGGGCTGAATGGTGTTAAATGCACTTGAAAAATCAAAGAACATAATTCTTACATAAGTGCCAGGTTCTTCGAGATAGCACAGGGCACGGTGGAGCATGTATATAACTGCATCATCCACTCCAATATGATTTCTATATGCAAACTGCAGAGGTTCTAGTGTGTCTTTGACCTCAAGTCTCAACAGACGTAGAAGCAGCCTCTCAAAGGTTTTCATAACATGTGAGGTGAGGGCAACTGGTCTGTAGTTGTTAAGTTCTGCTGGGCATTTGAGTTTTGGTACCGGCACAATACAAGATGTTTTCCACAGAGCAGGGACCTGCCCCAACTGTAGACTCAGGCTGAAGATCCTCTGCCAATCCAAGATGGCCGCGCACACGTCTCCGCGTCTGACTAGTTCCTGACCCTTCAGGCAGATTGAACTTTTGCCGGTCTGTCAGTAAGCCTGCATCTCTTTTTTGTGGGACTGATTTTCAAAAATAATCTTTTAAAGAGGAAACAAAACTTTCGCCAAGTTTCTTTTTTATCGACTTTCCCCACCACCGGTACTCACCTGTCAAGTCGCTGGTGCGCCCCGCAATATTATGTCCCTGCAGGCCTGGAGGCTGCACTTTCAGGACCGCAGTTTCAGGACCGCAGTTCTAGGACCCTAGTGTTTTTGCCACAGCGCCCCCTCCCGTTGGAGGCTGGTTTCAGGACCGCAATTTCAGGACCCTGGCTTAAATAATATTTTGATTCATTATTTATATTTTTAAAGGTTGACTCTACCTAAAAGAAAAATCATTCTTTATAATTTTTAAGGTTGATTCCAGCCATGTAATATTTTGATTCATTATTCGCCATTTTAAAGGCTGATTCCACTCAATTAATACTTTCTTCCAAAGACTAAAATAAATACTTATCATGTATATTTTTAAAGTTGGATTACACCCAAATACATTGATTCATTATTTATATTTTTAAAGGTTGATTCTACCTAAAACAAAAATCGTTCTTTATATTTTTTAAGGTTGATTCCAGACAAGTAATATTTTTTTAATTCATTATATATATTTTTAAAGGTTGATTCCACCTAAAAGAAAAATCATTCTTTATAATTTTTAAGGTTGATTCCAGCCAAGTAATATTTTGATTAATTATTCGCCATTTTAAAGGCTGATTCCACCCAATTAATACTTTCTTCCAAAGACTTAAATACATACTCCCTACAAACACTACTTTGCCATGAAATTGACCTTAGTTGCAAAGACTTGAAAATTGTATTATTAGCAGAATTAGCTAATGATACTCAGGGAAAAAGTGAAAGCACATAAAGACCTCCATGTAAAAATGTGACTTAAGAGACACAGACTTCTGTTATGATTTGGTGTGAGATACACAGAACTGACCTATCTATATTTCAACCAGATATTTTAAAGGTTACAAAGAGGCAGGAAACAAGAATGACTCTACATTTTTATTTTATCCACACAATGAACAAATAGAGCTGGAGCTGGGATGGTGGGGGTTACTGTAGCTGAGATGACTGTCGCTGTTGGAGTGGAGTTGGTGGTGGTAGATGGAGCTGGGATGGTGGGGGTTACTGTAGCTGAGATGACTGTCGCTGTTGGAGTGGAGTTGGTGGTAGTGGTAGATGGAGCTGGGATGGCGGGGGTTACTGTAGCTGAGATGACTGTCGCTGTTGGAGTGGAGTTGGTGGTAGTGGTAGATGGAGCTGGGATGCTGGTGGCCACTGGAGTGGTAATGGTGGTGATTGCTGGAGCTGGGATGGTTGCAGTTATGGCCGAGTTGTTTTTATTGCAAAGAGGCAGGTGATTAATGAAGTCCTGTTTACGTAAAACTGTTGACTGGCAGTAGATGCAGTGGTAATGCCACTGTGGTCGGCAGTTTAACCCACATCTGTGAACAGTGTACCCTGAAACATAAATTATTATATTAGTATATTATTCAAAAGTGTGCCTCAGACTGATTTTTAATAGAGGTGTATGATAAATATTGATGCTGATAAATATCTACTCAAATTGTTGTTGAACTTAAACACAATGTCAAAGGGCTGAATTACAATTTTGAGGCAACATCTTATAAAAGTTTAGGTATGTTTGTGAAGTTTCTGGATGACCAAATAAATGAGCATTTGAAGAGTCAGAGTTAGTGTTTGTTTTCATTGTAATACTGATGTCAGATTTACTTTCTTCAGAGCTTTGGAAAATTAAGTCATCCATCTTTACTCACTTCATCAGAGCCCTGCCAATCCTTGGATTTGCATGAACTACATGTTATATGAAGTTATTTTTAAAATAAAATATTGTAAAATGATCGGTTGGCTTACTGGTATGGGCTATGATCAGGCAAGAAATTAGCTCATATTAGTATTCACTAACAAATACCATTTCATGCAGACACTTTGTAACTTAATTTGCATTTCCTGTGACAATGTTCTCAAATGTTACCTTCATGGAGAATAGCTCTGTTGAAATGGCTCTCCAAATGAGCTTTCACTTTGCTTAACTTCTTTAGGTGGAACACAGTTGAGCGACAGAATGGGCAATGAAATTGTCTGCAGCATGTAGTGCATCTTGAGATTCCCGGCAATGTTCTGCCTTCCTGGATGGTTATATGCATCTTTAAAAGAAAGAGACCACATAATTAGACCAAAAAAAATTCCAATAATTTCATAGAAAATCTAGAAAATCGTATTTCCTGTGAAAATACAGTGAGAATGCTGACTGCTGGAATGCACTTAAATACATTGCTGAAAATTTAGAAAAGCAAATGCAAACTACATAAGATTAAAGTTCATGGCACAAACATTGTTGATTAAGAGCCGAAACTTCAAAAAGCTTGTACGTAAATGCTAAATATAGTATTGTAAAAAGAGGGATATTTGAAAAAGTATAAAATGAAGAAAAACGTACATTACAAGCAGATAAGTTACAATGCAGGTGGATTTTTTGACATTTGCAAGAAAGAGAAGAGAGAGGTTTTTTTATCATTCTTTTAAGTTGACTATAATTATAGAAATATGATTAGTCAGAGACAATTAGGACAGTTGGGCTTTCCAAATCATTTCACAACACAAATGTTAATATACAGTCAGCATTATACAGGTGAGGTTAATTATAAGTGACCACAACCAGCTGCACAGTTTGAAGTAATCCTACCTGTTGATTGTGAAATGACAGTTGTCTAAAAGCTAAATAAAATAGTTGTATCAAACAATAGTCTTGGCCGAAAGGCGATATAATAGTTAGCGTTAGCTAAATACGTTAATAGTCAACATTCTAACACAGTTACAACAACCTCTCATAAACTTATTAATGTTGCACTAAGCCAAACTTGTGCAAACTTATTACATACTTTGTTAAGCCGACGTTTATTTTTCAGTTAAATTCATGCAAAGGACTTAATTTTTAATAACAAACCAATAAAACTTTCTCAGAACTCACTTCTCAGTTTGTTGCTCGTCGTCATACTCCTCGTCGTCTCTTTGTACAAGTAATGCAGCCCCCTAAGGTGAGTGGCGCTGTTCAGAGAAACCAGGGGTCCTGAATGTGAGGTCCTGAAACTGCGGTCCTGAAACTGCGGGCTCCGAGGCTGCAGCTATACCCTACTCGCGCCCCGCGGGCTGTGGGGCTTGTGCTGGGGTTCAATCCTGCAATTCCTGTCGGTGATCGAGGAAATCGTTGGTTGCTGTATCCTACCCTCTCTCGGGAGTGAACTGTACCACGCCAGCAAGACTGAGGAGCTGTCACCCAGTCTTGGACCAGCTGAAGCTCTCGCCGGCTTTACCTGTCCCCTAACCCGCCTCCAGGTGCCCCATGGGGAGAAGGACGTCTAGCTGCGGCCGCTACCATCCTCGGCTGCTGCTGCCCAGTGCCGTGCGCCGGTTTCTGGACGTGAGGACCAGGTGGTCGTCTGTCCACTACAGCCGGTGTCTACCTGGATCGTCCAGCTCTCCTGCCATTCTCCTGGATGTCAACGCTGTTAGCTGCTCGCTAGCCTGTTAGCGGCTAACCGTGTATTCCGGGAGTCACATCTGCCAAGAGGAGGTTGGTCACGGGGCAATAAGCTGCTTGGTTAGCTCCTGGTGGCTGGTTAGCGCCCTCAGCTCGAGGAGGCAGGCTGCCGCTTTGGCTCACTGCAGCTGGCTAGCGCGTTAGCCTCTGGTGGCTAGCTGGAGAGCTAGCTGCCGGTCGCTAGCCGTTAGCCCCCCGCCTCTCGCCTGGCCGTCAAGCGTCCCTCGTCAGAGTGCAGTGGCTCCAGCTACACCCACGGCATCAGGACCCTTCATCAGGTGACTTTCCCCCTTTTCGTCTTCCATAACCACAGCTCCAAATCTCTTCATTAACTCAAATCAATAACAGTGACTTCGGCGCCGGTACTGCTGCTAGTTCTCCTGCTTATCCCTGGATCGGTTTTCCACGTGTGTGGCGGTGTACCTGACCAGGTGCCCCGCCCACCTCTGTGTTTACTCAGCTCAATCACTGACAGCTGGTCCTCGGCCCCTGCTGAGCTGTCAAAGCTGTTACTGACATTTTCTGATGATTTACATTCAGATTTCCTTAATCAGCTTTTATGGTGTAATTCCTTTTTGCAAAATTGTTTTACTTGTACTGAAATTTCTTCTGTTGATCCTGTGAGGCCAAAAAGTCCTGTTTCTGTGACATCATGTAATGTCAAGAGAAAAATTTTCTTCTTGCTCATACTACTGCTGTCAGGCAATGTTGAGCCAAATCCTGGTCCGGTTGTGAATAACATCAGTACTCCTGATGAATTCAGAACTAGGTCAGGCCTAGGTATACTTCATTTAAATGTCAGGAGTCTGCTCCCAAAGCTAGACCTTGTTAAAATCTGGGTTCAGTCGACAAATACTGACATTCTTGTCCTTTCAGAATCCTGGCTTAGTAAATCAGTCCCTGACAAAGACATTGCTATTAATGGGTATAATGTTTTCCTGTGTGATCGCCCGAGGAAAGGTGGCGGGGTAACAATATATATTCAAAATTCATTTAACGTTACCCTCCTATCCTCACTTTCCATTTGCAAACAGTTTGAAGCCCTTGCCCTGAAGCTGGATTTTGCTCATGGCCAGACTCTCAACATCATAGGTTGTTATAGACCTCCATCTGCCTCCACTGATGCTTTATCCTCGCTTGTGTCGTTCGTGGCTGGGTTAAACAACAGTGAACTTCTTTTGGTTGGGGATTTAAACCTTGATTGGTACAGTTCACTCCCTTCATCAGCAGACAACCTTAAATCAGTCTGCAATTTGCTAAATCTAACGCAACTAATAAATTCCCCAACCCGACCAAATAATAAAAACCACTCAAAATCATCCTTAATTGATTTAATTTTAACAAATGCCCCCCACAAATACACAAACATAGGTGTTTTTGCTAATGATTTGAGTGATCACTGTGCCATTGCGGCAGTAAGAAACACAAAACTGCCAAGATCCAAGCCGCATTATTCTCTTTAAAAGAGATTTTAAAAACTTTTGTGTACAAGCATTTTTACATGATCTGACTGTTTTTAATTGGAGCAGAATTTCTCTTTTTTATGATGTTGAGCTGCAGCGCAGTCCTTAAGCAGTCTTGAACACACACCATCTGGACCAGCGGCCTTCCCTGAGCACAGTCTTCCTGACTCTAACCTCACTCCTAAAGCTGTGACAGATGGTGACGGTGGAAGAGGCACAGGTGTAAGAGGGGATGTAGCTGGAGTGGTGGAGAGACAGATGTGAGGAAGGAGCAGCAGTAGAAGAGGAAGTGGTCGCTGTGTCAAACTTGTTGAAGAACTGGTTGAATTCATTAGCGCGTTCAACATCACCCACAATTGGCTGCCTTGTCTTTCTGTTATATCCAGAGATGGTATTGATTCCTCTCCACACCTCGGGAATGTTATTATTTTGTAATTTTCTCTCAATGTTCTTTTTATATTTCACCTTAGCCTCCCTTAATCTCCTCTTTAGCACTTTTTGCACCAGTTTGAGCCATTCTTTGTCACCATCACCATTTGTCACCATTTGTGTTAGAGGAGAAGATTGTCTACGTTTTGATGCATAAATCATGTCTGTGGAGGACAGTTTGACGAAGTTATAACAGGATAATTCTGCTCAATCCACGATTATTCTTGTGTGTCTGCAGCAAGCGCTTCGGTCGGACGGGTCACGTGACACGCTCTGAGAACAGAGCAATCCGCAAAACTTGGTGTTGCTTAAAAATTCAGATTTAAGAAATTGTAGAAGCCAGCAAAAAGCTGATATGTAAAAATAGTTGAGAAGTCAGTGCAGCTTTTAAAGCATGAATGAAGTCTGTAGGCGAAAGCATGCCCAATCTGTGGAGTTTCAAAGCTGCTGAAGTTTGCAGTAGAGCTGCAAAAATGTCCCATTGATTTCAATGTAAAAATACATGCAGAAATTATTTTTTACTGTAAAAAGTATAACTGTTAAAGCTGTGAAAAATACAAGCGCACTTCTCATGAACATGCTGCATATGTCCATATTTTTCTGTGTGCAAATTTGAAGCCTGTGAAAGGTACCAAAGTCTGTGGTAGAATAAGAAGAAGAAGAAGAAAAAGAAAAAGAAGAATTAAAGCCGCAAGCGGCGATGATCGGGCCCTCGCCCCCCACGCGCCCGTTGGGCCCTGCTGCTACCGCCGCAATTTGCTTCCGCCAAATGCTGCTTTTTAGAAGCATTGGTGCAACCGCCAGCGCCAAAGTCCTTAGCCATATTGTGATTTGTAACATAAACATTAGTCCTTCCTTTTTTTCCTAGAAATATTTTGATTCTTTGGACGGATGGACAGACGGACAGACATACAGACAACAACTCTCCCTAAAACATAACCTCCTCAGCTGAGGTAACTAAAAAAAAGTGCAGAGTGGAAGTGTGATCATGTGTGTTGAATTTGAGGTAGATTGGATTATTTATAACATGCATATTGTATGTAATTAATATAAATTCTAGAGGTTGGTGTGATTGCAGTAGCAGAGTATTGAGCTTATAGAATTGTTAGGAGGTGGACCTTGATCGTGCTTGTGAATTTTGAAGCAGATTGGACCTTAAATGAAGGAGTTAGAGTGGCTTCCAGGTTCATGGCGATCAGTGAAGTTTGAGGCTTCGCCATGGCCACACCCTTTCACCTGAGGACACGACCTCAAAACTGATGCTTCATGAAGGTGTGAAGACCCTTTCTGAGAATATTTTAAAAAAATATATGTTGAAAAACAGAGGAGCTTTAAATGATCGACTAAAACATCAGATTTCCTGTTACCAGCAGGGGGCGCTATATTTGAGTGTGAAACAAAGAATAGAGATGAACTCAGGCAGGGACAGTGAACATGTGTACTTGTTTTGGTGAAGATCTAACATGTTACTAGTGAGTTATTAAGGTTTACGTGTTTTCCAAAAATGGTCAACTTTGGGCGTCCTTCCTGGCCACGCCCATTGACTTACGAAAAATCTTTTAACAACTTTTCATCGTCAATGTGTGTAGTATACACAAACCCAATCTGGAATTGATCCGCTAAAAAACCTAGGAGGAGTTCGTTCAAATGCGGGCCTCAGAATCGTGAAAATCGGAATTTCAACGTTAATTTACGAACTTCATGTTCGGATTTCGTGATGACAAATTATATATCTGTGATCGGCTTGGCTTGGGGGTTATGCCCAAAAAATTTCGTGCAAATCGGAGTTAGTGAAAAATTTGCCAAATTTGGGCGTGGTTTGTGGCCACGCCCATTGACCTACGAAAATTCTTTTAATAACTTTTCATCGTCAATGTGTCTAGTATACACAATCCAAATCTGGAGTTGATCCGACAAAAACCCTAGGAGGAGTTCGTTCAAATACGTACCCAGCAAATCGCCAAAACGCGACATTCAACGCTAATTTGCGAACTTCCTGTTCAGAATTGACCATGGTCGTAAGAGACTTTTTTGTAGCTCCGGGCATGATAGTCATGCCCTAAAAATTTCAAGTCGATCGGTGAAAGTCGCCGGAGGGGCTGCAGTTTAAGGCCACTAGGGGGCGCTGTGGCGCACTTTTTTTTGTGCAAACACTGGATTCATAAATTTTTTCGGGGGACTAATTTTTGGGCCTAGGCGCGTTCGCGTTTATCTCAAGTTGAAGGCACGCAATTTGGGGTTAAAGTCGGGGGAGAAAAACAAAAAATAATTAAAGCCGCAAGCGGCGATGATCGGGCCCTCGCCCCCCACGCGCCCGTTGGGCCCTGCCGCTACCGCCACATATTGCTTTCGCCAAATACTGTTGTTGCGAAACATTGGTGCCGCTAAATTTTGCTGGCACCATATGTCCCAAAAGCTGCATGTTGCTGCCCCTACATGCAAGTAGGTATTTGAGATATTAAAAAACAGCTAATGCCCATTGGGTGGCACTGTTCCTTTGTCCCAGGCCAACAGGTGAAGCAATACCTGTCACAGCAAATAGCCACACACACACACACAAACATGCAGACAGTGATGCTTCATGAAGGTGTGAAGACCCTTTCTGAGATTTTTTGAAGAAATTACTATCCCTGACAGTCAATGCCTCTGCCACACACACACACACATGCACACACACACATACACAGAATAAAGTCTGAATGAAGCATCTATAGTAAACAGAGAACATTAAATAAAGAGGATGACATGTCAAGAATCTATGGTTTCTCACTCTAAGCAGGGAGGTGGGAGCATGACTGACAGATCTCTGAGGTTGGTGTGGGGTGAAGAAGGGGTTGGGCTAATTAGTATGTGAGGTAACCTCAGCTCAGTCTGAGTAGCGGGGGAGGGGATGGAGGAAAGACTGCTTCTACACTCAGGATGATTTAAAGCATGATTAAGTGTTTTTGGCCTGAACACTGCTTCTGTCTATTAGATGGTACTATTCCTATAACACAAATATATGTTTAAATTAAAAAAATAAGTCCAGAGTGGAGCTGTGATCATGTGTGTTGAATTTGGGGAAGATTGGATTATTTATCACTTACATATGTATTTTAAGTAATTTCAAGAGGTTGGTGCGATTGCAGTATCAGAGAATTGAGCTTATAGATGTGTTAGGAGGTGGACATTGATCATGTTTGTGGATTTTGAAGCAGATTGGACCTTAAATGAAGGAAATAGAGTGATTTCCAGGTTCATGGCGATCAGTGAAGTTTGAGGCTTCGCCATCGCCAGACCGTTTCACCTAAGGACACGACCTCAACACTAATGCTTCATGAAGGTGTGAAGACCCTTTCTGAGAATATTTGAAAGAAATATGTTGAAAAACAGAGGAGATTTTAATGATCAGGTAAAACATCAGACTTCCTGTTACCAGTAGGGGGCGCTATATTTGAGATTGAAATAAAGCTTATAGACATACTCAGGCATGGACAGTGAACATGTGTACATGTTTTGGTCCGGATATAACATATTGCTAGAGAGTTATTAAGGTTTACGTGTTTTCCAAAAATGGTCAACTTTGGCTGTCCTTCCTGGCCACGCCCATTGACTTAGGACAAATCTTTTAATAACTTTTAATTGTCAATGTGTCAAGTATACACAATCCAAATCTGGAGTTGTTCCGATAAAAACCCTAGGAGGAGTTCGTTCAAATGCTAGCCTTAGAATCGGGAAAATCGGAATTTCAACGTTAATTTATGAACTTCCTGTTCGGAATTCCCTATGAAAATTATATATATCTGTGAAGGTCTTGGCCTGGTGATTATGCCCAAAATAATTTCATGCAAATCGGAGTTAGTGAAAAATTCGTCAAATTTGGGCGTGGTTTCTGGCCACGCCCATTGACTTATGAAAAATCTTTTAATAACTTTTCATCGTCAATGTGTCTAGTATGGACTGTTTAAATCTGGATTTGATCCGATAAAAAACCTAGGAGGAGTTCGTTCAAATACGTACGCCCAAACGTGACTATCAACGCTAATTGCGAACTTCCTGTTTGGAAAAGACCATGGTCATAAGAGACTTTATTGTAGATCTAATCATGATACTTCTGCCCTAAAAATTTCAGGTGAATATGTGAAAGTAGCCGGAGGGCTGCAGTTTAAGGCCACTAGGCGCTATGGCGCACTTTTTTTTTTGTGCAAACGCTGGATTCATAAATTTTTGAGGCGGACTAATTTTTTTGGCCTAGGCGCGTTCGCGTTTATCTCAAGTTGAAGGCACGCAATTTGGGGTTAAACAGGCAAAAGAATAATAATAATAATAATAATAATCCGAGCGATTCCAATAGGGCCTTCGCCGACCCCTACGGGTCGCGGCTCGGGCCCTAATTAAAGCCGCAAGCGGCGATGATCGGGCCCTCGCCCCCATGCGCCCGTTGGGCCCTGCTGCTACAGCCGCATATTGCTTCCGCCAAATGCTGCTGTTGTGAAACATTGGAACCTCCGCCAGGGCAAAAGTCCTGAGCCATATTGTGATTTGCAACAAAAATATTAGTCCTACCTTTTTTCATCTAAATATTTAGATTCTTTGTCCTTGAAAACATACCATTGGTAACTGGATTCATAATGATATCTATTCTATTTAGTTCTGTAGTTATTCACAAAAATCACTTTTTTTGCCATGGCTGCCAGACGCTTGTCTGGAACAACAAAATCGAATCAGTTCTTCCTTTTCCAATGCTGAACGTTTCCTGACAATTTCATCCAAATCCACCCATTACTTTTTGAGTTATTTTGTTCACAGACTGTCAGACGGACAGACAGACGGATGGACAGACAGACAACAAGTCTCCCAAAAACATAACCTTCTTGGCAGGGAACCAAAAAGAAAACGTAACCCCAACCCAAACCCCAACCCTAACCCTAACCCTAACCCTAACCCTAGGAGGAGTTCCTTCAAATGCAAGCCTTAGAATCGCCAAGATTGGAATTTCAACGTTAATTTACAAACTTCATTTTCCAAATTTCCTAAGACAACTACATATATTTGTGAAGGTCTTGGCCTGGTGTGTATGCCGAAAAAAAATTTCGTGCATATCGGAGTTTGAGAAAAATGTGTCAAAAATGGGCGTGGTTTCTGGCCACGCCCATTGACTTACAACAAATCTTTTAATAACTTTTCATCATCAATGTGTCTAGTATCTACATTCCAAATCTGGAGTTGCTTCGTCAAAAAACCTAGGAGAAGTTCATTCAAATACGTACCCTGCAAATCGCCAAAATGCGACCTTTATCGCTAATTTGCAAACTTCCTGTCCACAATTGACGATGGTCGTAAGAGACTTTTTTGTAGGTCCTGGCATGACAGTGATGCCCTAAAAATTTCAGATCAATAGGTGAAAGTAGCTGGAGGGGCTGCAGTTTTAAGCCACTAGGGGGCGCTATGGAGTACATTTTTTGAGCAAACACTGAATTCATAAATTTGTTGCCATGACTGAATTTTGGGACTAGGCGCATTCATGTTTATCTCAAGTGCAATACACGCAATTTGGGGCTAAAATGGGTGGGAATTCGCTGGATGATCCGGCCTTTTGGGCTCGGGTCCGAATAAAGATCAGACTTCCTGTTACCAGCAGGGGGGGCAATATTTGAGAGTGAAATAAAGCATATAGATTTACTCAGGCACGGACAGTGAACATGTGTACATGTTTTGGTCCGGATCTAACATATTGCTAGAGAGTTATTAAGGTTTACGTGTTTTCCAAAAATGGTCAACTTAGGGCGGCCTTCCTGGCCACGCCCATTGACTTACAAAAAATCTTTTAATAACTTTTCATCATCAATGTGTCTAGTATACACAAACCCAATCTGGAATTGATCCGATAAAAACCCTAGGAGGAGTTCGTTCAAATGCGAGCCTTAGAATCACGAAAATCGGAATTTCAACGTTAATTTATGGACTTCCTGTTAGGAATTCCCGATGACAATTATATATCTTTGGAAAGGTCTTGGCCTGGTGGTTATGCCCAAAAAAGTTCATGCAAATCGGAGTTGGTGAAAAATTCGTCAAATTTGGGCGTGGTTTGTGGCCACGCCCATTGACTTACGAAAAATCTTTTAATAACTTTTGATCGTCATTGTGACTAGTTTGGACTGACTAAATCTGGAGTTGATCCAATTAAAACCCAAGGAGGAGTTCGTTCAAATACGTACCCTGCAAATCACCAAAATGCGATTCTCAACGCTAATTTGCGAACTTCCTGTTCGGAATTGACCATGGTCATAAGAGACTTTTTTGTAGGTCCGGGCATGATACTTATCCCCAAAAAATTTCAGGCGGATATGTGAAAGTTGCCAGAGGGGCTGCAGTATAAGGCCACTAGGGGGCGCTATGGCACACATTTTTTTGTGCAAACACTGGATTAATCCGATTTTCGGCGTGACTAATCTTTGGGCCTAGGCGCGTTCGCGTTTATCTCAAGTTGAAGGCACGCAATTTGGGGTTAAAGAGGCTGGAGAACAAGAAAAATAATAATAATTAAAGCCGCAAGCGGCGATGATCGGGCCCTCGCCCCCCATGCGCCCGTTGGGCCCTGCCGCTACCGCCACATATTGCTTTCGCCAAATACTGCTGTTGCGAAACATTGGTGACGCTAAATTTTGCTGGCACCATATGTCCCAACAGCTGCATGTTGCTGCCCCTACATGCAAGCAGGTATTTGAGATATAAAAAACAGCTAATGCCCATTGGGTGGCACTGTTCCTTTGTCCCAGGCACGTCATGTGAAGCAATACCTGTCTCAGCAAATAGCCACACACACACAAACATGCAGACAGATGCTTCATGAAGGTGTGAAGACCCTTTCTGAGATTTTTGAAGAAATTACTATCCCTGACAGTCACTGCCTCTGCCACACACACACACGTACACACACACACACACACATACACAAAATAAAGTCTGAATGAAGCATCTAAAGTAAACAGATAACACTAAATAAAGAGGATGACATGTCAAGAATCTATGGTTTCTCACTCTAAGCAGGGGAGGTGGGAGCATGACTGACCCCACACCAACTCTGAGGTTGGTGTGGGGTGAAGAAGGGGTGGGCTAATTAGTATGTGAGGTAACCTCAGCTCAGTCTGAAGAGGAGGGGAGGGAAGGATGATTTAAAACATGTTTAAGTGTTGTTGGCATTAACACTGCTTGTGTCTATTAGATGGTGCTATTCCTATAACACAAATATATGTTTAAATTAAAAAATAAATCCAGAGTGGAGCTGTGATCATGTGTGTTGAATTTGGGGAAGATTGGAGTATTCATCACTTACATATGTAATTTATGTAATTTCTAGAGCTTGGTGCGATTGCAGTAGCATAGAATTGAGCTTATAGATGTGTTAGGAGGTGGACCTTGATGATGCTTGTGAATTTTGAAGCAGATTGGACCTTAAATTAAGGAGTTAGAGTGATTTCCAGGTTGATGGCGATCAGTGAAGTTTGAGACATCGCCATCGCCACACCGTTTCACTTGAGGACACGACCTCAACACTGATGCTTCATGAAGGTGTGAAGACCATTTCTGAGAGTATTTGAAAAAAATATCTTGAAAAACAAAGGAGATTTTAATGATAGAGTAAAACATCAGACTTCCTGTTACCAGCAGGGGGCGCTATATTTGAGTGTGAAACAAAGTATATAGATTAAGTCAGGCATGGACAGTGAACATGTGTACATGTTTTGGTCTGGATCTAACATTTTACGAGAGAGTTATTAAGGTTTACGTGTTTTCCAAAAATGGTCAACTTTGGCCGTCCTTCCTGGCCACGCCCATTGACTTACGAAAAATCTTTTAATAACTTTTTCATCCTCAATGTCTCTAGTATACACAAACCAAATCTGGAATTGATCCGATAATAACCCTAGGAGGAGTTCGTTCAAATGCGAGCCTTAAAATCGCCAAAATCGGAATTTCAATGTTAATTTACGAACTTCCTGTTTGGAATTCCCTATGACAATTTATATATTTGTGATCATCTGGGCCTGGGGGTTATGCCCAAAAAATTTCGTGCAGATCGGAGTTAGTAAAAAATTCACCAAATTTGGGCGTGGTTTGTGGCCACGCCCATTGACCTACGAAAATTCTTTTAATAACTTTTCATCCTCAATGTGTCTAGTATACACAATCCAAATCTGGAGTTGATCCGATAAAAAACCTAGGAGGAGTTCGCTCAAATACGCATTCTGCAAATCGCCAAAACGCGACTTTCAACGCTAATTTGCAAACTTCCTGTTTGGAACTGACCATGGTCGTAAGAGACTTTTTTGTAGGCCCGGGCATGATAGTTAAGCCCTAGAAATTTCAGGTCGATACGTGAAAGTAGCCGGAGGGGCTGCAGTTTACGGCCACTAGGGGGCGCTATGGTGCACGTTTTTTTTTGCAGTCACTGGATTCATAAAATTTTCGCCATGCCTGACAATTTGGACTAGGCGCGTTCGCGTTTATCTGAAGTTGAAGGCACGCAATTTGGGGTTAAAGAGGCTGGAGAATAATAATAATAATCCTAGCGATTACAATAGGGCCTTCGCCGAAATTTCGGCTCGGGCCCTAATAATAATCCGAGCGATTACAATAGGTCCTTCGCCGACCCCTACGGGTCGCGGCTCGGGCCCTAATAATAATCCGAGCGATTACAATAGGGCCTTCGCCGACCCCTGCGGGTCGCGGCTCGGGCCCTAATAAATTTGTTGGATAAAAATATGTTGAAATGCTGACATAGCATTTCAACATAATAAATTTGTTGGATAACAATATGTTGAAATGCTGAGTCAGCATTTCAACATAAAAAGCATATCCTGGAATTTTAAGGAAAAGTGAGTGCAGAGGTAATGTGATGGATGCTCCCTTCACAATACAAGAAATGAAGAAGGCATTAGCAAGAATGGGATTAACAGCTCCGGGCAAAGATCAGATTTGTTATGAAATGTTAAAACATTTAGGAATTCAGATGGAAAATAAGATATTAGGTATGTATAATAAAATATGGGAAGAAGGTAGATTGCCAATAAGTTGGAAAGAGGCAGTGATTGTACCTATAGTTAAACCAGGGAAGGATCCTTCCAACCCTAATAATTATAGACCAATTGCTCTTACTTCACATGTGTGTAAAGTCATGGAATGGATGATTACTAATAGGTTAACATTTTTTTACTGAAAGTAAAGGTCTAGTATCTCCTTACCAGAGTGGATTCAGGAAAGGGAGGGGAACTATGGATCCAGTAATCTGTTTAGAAACAGAGATAAGGAAAGCACAAGTTAATAAGGAATATGTTATGGCTTTATTTTTTGACATAGAAAAAGCATACGACATGGTATGGAAAGAAGGATTAATGATTAAGTTAAGAAAAATAGGAATTGATGGAAGAACTTTTAAGTGGATTAAAGATTTCTTATTTAATAGATATATACAAGTTAAAGTTGGAGCTAGGCTCTCCACCAAGCATCAGGTGGATAATGGAGTGCCCCAGGGAAGTGTAATTAGCCCAATATTATTCTCTATTATGATTTTTTTTATGATTTATGATTATTATGATGTTTTTGATGTTGTGAATTATGATATCGGAAGATCATTATTTGCTGATGATGGGGCATTATGGAAAAGAGGGAAAAATCTTAAATTTATCCAAGGAAGGATTCAAGAAGTAGTTGGAAAGGTGGAGAAATGGTCATATGCATGGGGAGTCAAGTTTTCTGTGGCAAAAACAAATACTTTGATCTTCACCAGAAAGAAATTAACAGAAGCAGTTGATGTAAAGTTGTATGGTAAGAAACTAGAGCAGGTAAATACCTTTTGTTTTCTTGGTCTTATATTTGATTCAAAGTTAACCTGGAATGAACATATTAATAAAGTAGAAAAGAAGTGTAAAATGGTATTAAATGTTATGAGATGTCTGGCAGGTTCTGAATGGGGAGCAAGTCGATGTGCTTTGAAGAACATTTATATTTCCCTGATTAGATCAGTGATTGATTATGGATGTATTGTGTATGGTTCAACATCTAAATCATTGTTTAAAAAGTTTGAGGTGATTCAAAATCAGGCGCTGAGATTATGTTGCGGGGCAATTAAGACTTCTCCAGCTGCTGCAGTTCAAGTGGAAACGGGTGAGCCACCATTGGATTTAAGATTCAGACAGATAATGTTGAATTACTATTCTCATTTACAAGGTCACATGGAAGATCACCCTGCTGTAGTAGCTCTGACACCATGCTGGGAAAGTGGAAGAGCTAAGAAAGAGTGCTATGCTTGGACTGTGAGCAGCCTGGCAGTGGAAATGGAAATTTATAGGACAAACTTTTGTCCCACAGTACCTTTCCCAGTGACACTCATATGGCTTTTACCTTCCGTTATTATAGACACTTTTGTACATGAAGAGATGGAAAGGAGAAAAGGGAAAGGAAATTGGGCAGAGATAGTGGAAAAAAAATTACAAACCTCACATGAATCATTTATTGCAGTATATACAGATGGCTCAAAGGAACCTAAGAATGGAAGTACTGGATTTGCTTTTGTTATACCGTGTCTAAATGTAAATGTTAAGAAGCGAACATCTGATCATTTATCAGTATATACAGTTGAGATGCTGGCTATTACAATGGCTCTGCAGTGGGGAGAGCATAATAAATTTAAAAAGATCATTATATGTTCAGACTCATTATCAGCCCTTGAATCACTTCAGTCTATGTCATCTCACTGCAGACCAGATATTCTATATGAAATCCGTGAAACTTTATTCAGACTACACCATGAAGAGGCAACAGTCAGATTCATATGGGTATCAGCACATAGAGGTATAGAGGAGAATGAAATTGCAGATTTTTTCGCAAAACAAGCACTGAAACAAAATAGGATTATGGAAATAACATTTAGTAAATCCGAAGCAAAGGCAGTAATAAAGAACAGAATCATGAATGAGTGGCAAAAGTGCTGGGATGTAGGCAGTAAATGTCGACATCCTTATGAAATTAAACAAAAAGTGGGTACAATGGAAATCATAGGTAAAACAACCAGGGAGCAAACAGTTATGTCAAGATTAAGACTAGGTCACACCGGGTTAAACAAGACCATGAATTTAATTGGAAAACATCCAACAGGGAGATGTGATTGTGGAGTTGAGGATGAAACAGTGGAACATGTTATATGTAAGTGTCAAAAGTACAATAATCAAAGAGAAATTCTTTTAAGAAAACTACAGAAAAGTGGAGAGTGTTGAACCTTAAAAATCTATTTAGTTTGGGAAAAGGAGAGTATAAAGCAGTGTTTGATTTTTTTCAAACAAACAGAATTAATAACCAGAACTTAGTGTAAGGGTTTTTTTTGTGTTTGTTTGTTTTTTTATTGGAATAGGGACCTCTGGTTCACACTCCTGTATGGTAGGTGGCGGTAATGCACCTCTAACGTTGGATGCCAACTGCCGTAAAACCAGAAGAAGAAGCAGGATCCACACTCCACATCAGGTGGTGGCGGTATTGCACCAATTCGTTGCTTGCCAACCACCAAGAAAATCCACAAAAGAAGAAGAAGAAGAAAAGTTGTTGCGAACATGTCCCGAACCAGCTGGGAGTATCATGTTGCCGTCTACTTCATCAGCTGCCATAGTCATATTCATTGAATAATGACAGGCAGAGGAAATCATTATGGCCAAATCTGGCTCGGCTTAGAAGACAACGGAGTCTTGGTGTTTTACCCGATAATGCCCCAGTCACACATTCCCGCTTCTCATGGCGGTTGTGCACGATTGACATAATCCTGATCAAACGTGCTTTGGTCGTGGTGCATGCACTTCTTGGTCTGGATCAGCCTTGTATAGTCGTGGATGAACGGCGGGAAACATGGAAGGATCCCAACAGTTTTGAACTGTTCAAAACTGTTGTGGAGAATCGCCGCACTCAGTATAGCGGGATGGAAGCCTACTGCAGTCCTAATGCGAATGGTATTCTATGGTACCTGGAATGGTAATGCTACCTAACGGTAGCGTGGCATGTACAGAGCTCAGTCGGGCTGATCGTGGCTCAATCCTGACAGCTTTATGAGGACATCTGACAAGGATGTATCCGTTTGTGCCCCGACTGTGTCCCGTTCAAGACGGCGCAAGCGACGGGGCTCAGTTGGGGCTTACGTGACGCGAACTGAGCTCCAGCTGGGCTGACGTCGTGTCGGCGGGATGGATATTCATGCCATCCTCGTCATATCCCTGTATTCATAGACATAAGAAAGAGTAGACGCCTCATTGGCAGGCGGGGGGCAAGAAATACAGCCGCCATCTTGGTCCGGTCAGCTGCTCCGTTCAGTGTAATGTATTTGCCAGGCACATTGAAGTGTCAGCGCATTTAATTCATCATAACTCCATGAAAACTGAATTGATTTCACAAATGTTATTTTTCCTGCACACGTCATACATGTAGGTATGATTGAGACACATGGTTCAGCGTAATTTTTGTGAGCTTGACGGTAATAGAACTTTCTGATGTGTGGCATATCTGTATGACAGGTATTTTACAAACCACACACACGTGTATATAAATATATAAATACATATGTGTATGTATATTGTGTGTATTATTGTTTGTATATGTATATATATATATATATATATATATATATATATATATATATATATGCACATACAGTATGTATATATATGTACATATATATATATATATATAATAATATATACAGAATTTCCTTTTTTCTAATGTATGCCTTCTACCTATTGCGATATATCTTCTATATATCATATGAATATGAAGTATTCATGTATTGTTTCTTTATTTGTCAACTTATTAAAACTGAGAAGTACACATTCTGCTTACTCTTCTGTTTCATGTATTCGCATTTATATTTGTGTACATTTATGTGTAAGTGTGTGCGAGAGAGATACCCTTCTTTGTATCTATGTATATATATATATATATATATATATATGTATGTATGTATGTGTATATATATATATATGTGTGTATATATATATATATATATATATATATATATATATATATATATATATATATATATATATATATATATATATATATATATATATATATATATATATATATATATATATATATATATATATATACACACATATATATACACACCTGTCATACAGATATGCCACACATCAGAAAGTGTTAATAGTAAAGGTGTATTACCGTCCAGCCAGCGAAAATACGCCGAACCATGCATCCTATCATACCAACATGTATGACATGTGGAGGGAAAAAAACGTGAAAATCAATGTAGTATACAAGAAATTATTATGGATTAAATGCGCTAACACTTCATTTTGCCAGGCAAATACATTACACTGAATGGAGCGGCTGACCGGACCAAGATGGCGGCCCGACGGCTCGCCAGCGCCAATAGGTCGTAGCGGTCGATGAGGTGTCTACTCTTTATTATGTCTATGGCTGTATTAACCTAACTGGAGCGGAACGAACGCCGCCAAAGCGCTGTAGCAGCACTGGAGAAGTGCTACTGACGGAGTATTTACGGGGTGTGTCCTGGGGGGAGACAGTCATTTCATCCCGTATCATAGCGATCACACCAGCCTCCTCAATCGTGCACAGTCGTGCACAATCGCTATGAGAAACAGGAATGTGTGACTTAGGCATAACAGTCGGACGAAGGCTGTTTTGGAATATGTTTAGTGAATTCTTCATTGAGCATGGACAAGTAATGGAGTTAAGATAATGCATAATATATAGCCAGATACCGTTGTTGTCTTGATCTTGTCGCACATTCTAGAAAGAGTTGTCTCAATGCCGCTAAAAATGACTTTGTTTATCGAGCTCTGCCTCTTGGTAAGGTGGGGTGAGTGCGGTGTCTCCCTGGAAACTCTGACAGCACAATGTGACAATGGAAAGGCAGGATGAGGCTCTTTTCTGACAGCTGGAGTACAAGCTCGATTTAGCTTGCACATGTATTCAACAAATGTTTTTGTGTCAGTTGTCTTTGGATAGGGACATGCCAGCAAGCTCTGTTCACTGGGACTGCCCGGTGTCCTCTTGGCTAGTGACCCCTCAGGTAAATGTCCTTACAACCAGTGGTGTAACTTCCTGTTTTTTTGAGGGGTATGCAGACCCAACACAGGCGCCCCCACCGGCCAGTGTTTGTGCATAAATACTACCCATATAGGTTTTTGTGGTCTCAGTAGTTCCTACCTAATGTCATCACTGGCCTCTTCTATAGCAGATGACATCACTGACCTCATCTCTCTCTCCTGCTCTCCTTCTCCAACAAGCCAAATTAGTCATACAAGCATTGTTTAATAGCTTTGATAATAAATGCCACATCTTGCCAATGTAATTTTCAATATGAATATATAATTACAAATTAATCACTTGGTATCAGGTGCATGTTCCTACACTTCTGCCTAATATTAGACCAACTCGTCTTCTTCCCCTGACTCTCCCGATTCATTCTGCCTTTCTCTATTCTTTCTCCCCATCCTCACACCTGAATGACATGAACTTTGTGTTATGGAGGTTTCAAATTATATCAGTCAACCTACATGTAATGAACATGAAATCTTAATTTAAAGTTATGTCCTTCTTGGATATCAGTTACTGATTGGATATTTCATCCGATCAGACTAATAAGATACATCACAACAGCACTGTAGTGTTATGTCTGAGTGAAGACAATTACACTCAAGTGTTTCACTCCCAGGTTCTATTAATGATCTCTTTTATTGTTAAACATCTAGTTAAAGAAATTATACTAACTGTCTGAACAACAAAATAACCACAAACCATTTGTTTTTCTTTTCATGATCTGCTATATTGTAAATACTGATCAGTACACAGGAAGGCTGCAGTAAGTGAGTGGTTTTGTAATGTAGTACTCTTATCAAATTTTCTGTTGATTGATTGAGCACTCTTAATCACAAATATTACATCCTTTTAAATCAATCCCTCAGTTATTTTTCAAGCCAAATAGTACTAGACAAATAAAAAAAATATGGTTGTTCCCTTAAATGGACTACTTGAATGTGAATTGATTCTTTTAGATTATGCCCTAATTGAGGTTTAAGAATAATCTCTCAGGAAATTCTGACTCCTTATTCTTTATTTTTGCAGTCAACATTTATTTTCTCTTTCTCATTAGGTAATAAGACACAACTATGATGGCGTCCTCTGCTTTAATTATTAGTTCAACATTTCCTCCTCTATAATTCTTCACTATCCACACATTGTGATGATGATATCCGAAAGCTAGACTATGATATCCCAGCAATGTGATCTATTTCTAAAAGAGTGTTCACTTTCAATTTCTGCAACCACCATATCTAGACCAAGGAACAGGTTTTAGGGTAAAGCTGTCTCTGTGATCTGTAGAATCCTGGCTGTTGTAATTGGTAAAAATGAAGTGTCGCATTCCCACGCGGGGAAGAAAGAGAGAGGAGGGAGATAGATGGGGGGGGGGTCACCTGAAAGAGCATGTCTCTCCTCTGTAAAACTGTTGGGTCAATAAGTGAAGTCTACAAAAGTCTCGCAAGTCTGATTTAAGTTACCCACAGTCAGTGAATGCATTGAGGGGCAGCAGTAGGAGTGCATGTCTGTCAGCATGAATTAATTAATCAGCTTCTTTCTCGACTCATGAATTAAACACAGAGAAGTGCATCTTAAGTAACAGTGAAAACTTTGACAATGAGGCACTTAAAGCTATGGTCTACGATTTGGAAGCTTGGTACATCTTGATAACACCGTTCGTAAGGCTGTTATGGTCCGATCTACGCAATATGAAGACCAAAAAGAATGAAAAAAATCCATTCAGTACGGGTAGGCTCTGTCAATAGATTTTAGAATAAGTTAGCCACTCATCGTTTACATTGTAAACTGAGCTGGTGAAGACACGCTGAGAAACGTAAATCCTCGCCCACAATCGGCTCTGCTCTGATCGGATAGTGGTGACGCCAGACCCGCTTCGCTGCCGGTCCAATTGAAATGGGTACTGCTGTGTGTTACAAAGGGGATGACTGCCGTGTTTGTTACTTTCAGCTATGAGGAATCTCATTTATCTTCAACGCCAATGAATATTTTCTGCCGGTCGGCTTCTTGCTCTATCGGAGGGGGCATGTTGTTAGGAGGCGACACGAGCTGGGGGGCGGGATCTTGGAACACGGAGGGGAGGGGTGAGTGAAGGGGGGGCAGGCTGCGGTTTTCATATCTGTCCACTGATTCTTGGGAATTTGGATAAAACAGGTTTAATTTTTGAAAATAAAAAGTTAGTTATATTACAAAATCTGAGGGTATATCTTTATAGACCAAGGTCTTGGCTGTTCAGCAATGTACCGGTGCAACCTCCCAATTTTGTATTTTTTTATAAAAAAGCCGTTTTTCCAGTTATTACTTTGTTTTTTTCAACACCGTCAGACACAATAAAAAGTAAACTATTTTTTATTTATTTGGTCTTTTATGTATTTATAGTTTTTAAATCATTATTTGGCTTTCTTAGTACACATATATGCTGTTATATGTTGAATATTCACTTTTGTTCATTTTTTATACTGTTTCACGTGTACTCCTTTAAAAGATCTAACATCATATAGCGTTTACTTTAAGCCTAAATAGAAAAAGTAATGTTTTTTTATTTAACAAACATATTTTAGTATTAAAAGAGACTTTTATTTTAATAACTCAACAGCACTGAAGAAACATCTTGTAAGCATATTCATTTAAAACACATAAAACTCCCTCTGACGGTGGTGACTTTAGAACTGACGGTGGTGACACTAATCTGACGGTGGTGACAGTGGCCTCATTACAACATACAATTCCAAAAGGTACACCACTCAAGTCAATGGCTTCCTGCTTAACAACTTTTTAAACTACTTGCTCCAAAAATTACAGTCCTGAGCACTGTGATAAACTATATATTGGACATGAAGAACAGATAGCAAATAAGAATTTTGAGCACTGTGGCAAACATTCAGTAAGTAACATATAGGTTCAAGTAGCAATAGGCTATCATTAATAAAAGTACCCCTTAATAATCATCACAAGTAAAAAGAAATCATTACCAGTAGCAATAAGATTCATCACTGACCTTATATTTACCTGTCATGTAGTGGCCCCCACTCATAAAATAATATATATAGATCATATTCTTCTGTATATTGGACGTGAAGAACAGATAAATGAATAACTGCGTTTTACAGTCTTATTTCCATAAACTGAAATGTTTCAAAATACAGAAAGCATTCTATGTAAATACCACAAAACACATGTGGCACAAAAATAATAATAACCCTGTAAAACCCAAATATAGAAGAAATGTGCACAATTTTTTTTTCACCTCTCAGATGTTGTTAGAGAGGGCTTTTGAAGCACAAATTAAAGGTTTTTAGAGTTTTTTATGTTTTAGTAAGTTTTTAGGAACGTTGTAGTATTACAACGTTGGGCCTTTGGTAACAGAATTTCAGTGTTAATACTCCCACTGTTTAAAGAA
The DNA here is from genome assembly GCA_036419115.1 of Scarus forsteni. Lineage (NCBI taxonomy): Eukaryota > Metazoa > Chordata > Actinopteri > Labriformes > Labridae > Scarus > Scarus forsteni. The sequence continues at coordinate 5,367,203 of JAZDUH010000331.1, read as the reverse complement.
ATATACTAAACAAACGATGGGTCATTTGCAGGGTTGAGCTCTTATGTTGCCCAATAACAGTCCATACCATGAATAATAATCACACAACCTTCACTTTTTTCTTTTTTTTCTGTCATTTATTACTAATAAATAAGAAGATAAACTGTATTTACAAAAGTCAGAATTTAAAGTCCCCCCAAGCATTCAGTCAAAGTGTCCAGTGTTCATTCATATTCATTTTCAATGATAGTCCCAGAAACAGTTGTTTTCCTCTGAAAATTAGGTTACACGTGCTGCATAGGGTGTTGTCCACATAGTCGTGAGCTGCACAGTCAGTGGACAGTAGATTTTCTTTTTGAGCTTTAAGGACATCTACATCTGTCTCCTCAGGACTGAAAAACATTGATTTTAAAGTCACTGTCTCCATTCATGATGGCATCTTTCACATTCTGCACAGTGTATTGAACACATAGCTTTGCTGGTGGCATTATGAAGGGGAAAAATTAAATAAAATAAATAAATATGTAAGTAAGATATATGAGCATTTATTCTCCAGGCTAAATAGTTTTAATTGAAATATATCCTCATCTTACTTAGGCCTATACCTTCAACCAAATTCACACTAAAGTGTCTGGATAGCCTCTCTACTTAACCACTCTACTTATCATCCTAAAGTAGGTGCACTATGTGCATCCCAGATGACGTAAGCCAAATGAACATAGCATGATAGTGAATTGAGAGAGAAATATAGGGGGAATTACCTAAATAAAAATATAAAAGAGGTTAATGAAACATTTGTACCAATATATTGGTATTTATTGTGATCAATAATCAGATTCTAGCCTCCATTTAGGACCATTTGGAGGTTTCTGTCACCACCGTCAGACTGTACGTCACCACCGTCAGACAGAAAACCTGACGGTGGTGACGTCTGACGGTGGTGACAGAAACCTACTCTTTCACATGGTATGCATGAGTTTTCCACATTAGCCATCTTGTTTCCCATCTGTTGCTAGCTACTTCAGACCTCTTCTTAAAAAGTATACATTTATATCATAATCTAATATAATATTTTTTATACAAAAGAGACGGTGTTGACATGTTATGGTTGTGACAGTAGCAGTGTCCAAAAATATGATCAATTTTAAGAGAAAATAGCAAATTTACAGGAGCTTGAGTGATATTACATCATGCAGTAGAGCTGAAAGTTTGAAATTGGGTCCTTAGGACTGTAGTTGACCTTGTAGTTGCCTAATTTTAATGCTTTTTATAAATATCTGACGGTGGTGACGAATATGTGGGACTCATTTTGAGCAACCACAAAATAATAGTAAATATTGTTCAAAACTCACTGTTTGTAGTTTTTAATACATATTACAATATACTCTTTCATGTGATAAAGATATTATTCAAATCAGTTATTACTTTTATTTTTTTTAATCAAGTTGAAATGATTATCTCCTATCTGAGGACAACTGGTTTTGTAGGCAATGGGCCCGGATAGAATCATTAAATTAATAAAAAATAAAAATAAACCTATAAAAGAAGAGGACATATGTGCAAAGGACCCCCTGATTATAACCTTGATTCTTTTTATTCATGAAAATGTTATTAATTTCCAACAGAATTACCACTTTTCTTGGTGGGACATGTTTTATCCAAATTCCCAAGAATCAGTGTGTCCCAACAGCCAAACTGGTTTTCAGATCATAGACCCTAGCTTTAAATAACCAACCACCAATCCACGTGAAACACAGCACAGTGTCCAAGCTTAGACCATGGCATATATGGCTTACATGACTGATGTAAGCAAATAATAAAGCAAATAATATCACACAAATAATTCAAGGAATTGTTTCACCCCTGCTACAACAGTAGCCTGTCGTTTTTAGGAGTAGCAGATTTGCTAAACTGAATATTTATGAGCCTCCTCTTGATACACTGAAAAAAGTTACCTGCTGTCTTTTAGCCAGATTAAAAAGCTTTTTTTCATCTAAAATATTTCTCCCTCTCCCTCTTCCTGTTCTGTGCCCCTGATAACTTTCTTTTTTGCCTCTCCATCTTTAGCTTTCTGTAATCTGTCAGCACGATTCAAATGAAAACACTCTTACTCCAGTGCATGCTCCAGAGGGCGTGCCCTTTTTGTATTATCTTGATGATGGAACTACTGTGGCCAGCATGTCATTCTGGCATGCTGGTAACATAAGTCAATATGGGGAGAGGTTTGTCTCAATATTATGCACAAATATAAATCCACAATTTACACGTATTTTGCAGATCCTCAAATATATTTACCATTTACACATGTTTTTAAAATTTTGTGTGTGCATTTATCATGACTTGCCTTTTGTAAATCTTCAGTTCTGCTTGTGAATTGTTTAAAATGTGTTTGTGGATCATCCAGCACACGCATTTCTTTATTGACAAACGTGACAGTTTTGAGAGATTCACACAAACAAATTGAATATTTACATGTCAAGAACCCTGCCCCTCCCTTCACTATGTGGGACCGTTGCTCTGTGTAACGGTCGCCAGCAAGGGCAAAAGGCCTTTAACGGCTTGATGCAATTCAATAAGAGGGAAACACCTTCAAAAGCAAAAATGTGCTTCAAGCTAGAAATGAAAGCAGCCAAACCTGCTCCACTAGTAATTTCTGCCCCCCACCATGATCTGGATAATGTGTTTTATGTACAGTATGTATACTATTTACTTATTTTTCTTAACAAAACTTTGACAATCATCAACAGATGAATGTAAACACCTCAGATGCAGCATCACTGTGGACAGCTGATACCTCCTCCTGCTACTAAAGTAAGAAAGATATCACAAATTCAATGGTCTTTTTAATCACTGTCATGAAGACTAAGCTACAACCTAGTTTTTCAAAAAATGAGCCGTCCTCCAGGCCATACAACTTCAATCTGTCTCAATAGTTGTTTTTTTTCAACAATGAGCTTTATTTTATTTGACAAAATACAATATACAAACACTTGATAGGAAAAAAAGTTGCAAATACAAACAAGTATCACAAATGAACAAATTATGTTAGAAAAAATGTAACATTTAGCACAAGGCACTTCAGTCATTCAGGCATCAAAGCTTTCATTTATAATCAGTCCATTATGCTCTCCAAGAAACCAAATTGTCCATCTATGAAAATGACCTGTGACAATGATCAGATAATTGTAAGGAAGTAGTTTCCTTACAATTAGTTTTTAAGGAAAACAGGAACAGGCATCACCAAATGGTGGACTCCGGTCTGGATCCAGACCAAGTGATGGTTCTGTCCGGACCTGTGACTCTAATAAATTCACAAAAACAGATATCATTTGAGCATTTTTTCCGACAGTCGCAGATATAGGCTACAGAGGGCACTGCTACTCCAGTTAACACTGGAACCGCACAAGCCCGTCATGCCATGTGTGCTCCTAAATATATGTTTTCCAAGGCTTATAAGGTTATTAATGAAGCACTAAAGAGGAATGAGACCCAATGATTCATTTAGCAGAGGGGATTTTCCCATTGCTATTGTGTTTGCAGCATGAGCTACAGCAGCCACAAGCACCAGCAAACAAGAGGCGGAGCCAAATAAACAGCCTGTGTAAAGACATAACACCTTTGCAGGCTTTGAGACCGACTTGTGTGGGCAATACTAATGAGGGCTGAGAGCTTTTGCGTTTACATGGCGCCGAAAACGGTTAAATCCGCTAAGTTTTCATTGTGTTTAAGCCTTGCATCTACATGGAAACTCGTTGAAAACGGAAACATTAGTAAACGGGCCCGTGTGAAAAGACTCCAAAACGTTCTCCATGCAGCCCCTTGTAAACCCTCATCGGAGCATTTCAGGGTGAAACGCTGGCGTCACTGCATGCGCAATACTCTTTCAGATGAAGGCTGCACGTGCATACCAGGAGCAACAACAGCTTCGGCTGTCCGCCGAGTAACGTGTGAGCCTCTTACTATGTGAGCCTCTTACCGTGCTCGGTTTGTTATCCAGACAAAACTATCCAGACAGTTTGTTGTCTGAACTGATTTGTTGTCTAGAAAGAAACTCCTGCGTCTCTGTGCGTCTATTTGACATTGTTGTTTGTGAAAAGTTTTTCTTCTTCGTTTGTGTGTTGTAGCAGCGCTGCCTCTCTGCAGACCTACACCGCCATATACTAAACTGGCATGCACACTACAGTGGATTAACTTGTCTCCGAGCGTCGTCGTCTGAACGCAGAAGAATTCTAAAACGCAAAGGAAACATCTTTGCGTCTTTAAGTCAGGAGTTTCCATGTAAATGTAGCCTTAGTTGTTTACTAATTGAGTTGATCTTTTGGGTTATTTTCATTGTTTCAGATCTACAGTTTTTAGCACTAGTTTGCTCCCTAAAAAATTTCACATTTTGGAAGTCCAAGCAACACTTTTCTGTTTATTCATCAGCCTATGTGAGTGTGGATTTATGCAGTTGTAGCACTGTTTGTGTGTGAGAAAGAGAAAGACTGAAAGATAGACAAAGGGAGAGAGAGAGAAAGAGAGTGAGTGAGTTAAGGACAGAGTTAAAGAGATAGAGAGCAAAATCTGGAACCTGCGCAAATAAATATTTATCTTCCTTTCACTTTCTTGTTCCATAATATTGCAACAACACAGTGATAAAACAGTTACAGATGACAGATGATTGTATTTTTAAGAATTAATTTCTTGAATTTTGAAGATGTAGACTTTTTTTACTGGAAGTATAGGCCTTGGATTTGTAGGCTGTGACCTCTTTTATTTAAGAAAAAAAAAGAAAAATATTAAGTCAGTGCTCTTTATGCACCTACTTTTTTCTAAAAAGAGCCACTTTTTATTTATCATTTTCTGAAGATGTTGACTTTTTACTTGATGTGTAGGCATTTAATTCTTGGCTGGGACTGCCTTAATTTAAAAGAAAAAAAGGGTTATTCAGCTCTGTTTTGCACTTTAAAAATATTTTAGTTTTTTTCTTTTTTGTAATCTAAAAAAGATCTTAAATTAAATTGATAAATTAAATTGCCAAGGACTATTTTTTATGGTAAAAGAGTCAGCTGTGCACTCAAACGTCTCCTGCATAAAAAAATGACAAATGTTGAGACCATGAAATGTAGGCATAGGGGAAGGCTTTAAGATACAACTGCACTTTGGTTTGGACCTTTTATTGGAGGAAATTTTATTAACTGGACCTCGGTGACTTTTAGCTGAAAACTCCTGCACTAGAATTTAGAAAGATCTTCACGTAGGAGACAACTGTATTTACTGGATGATTGCAGTTCAATTTTAAACACAGTAAGAAATTGAGTTTTGTTTTACCCTTTACTTTTATGATTATGGTATTTACCCATAATTACCTCTGCCAAGGAGGTTATGCTTTCGGGAGAGTTTGTTTGTCTGTCTGTCTGTCTGTCTGTCTGTCTGTCTGTCCGTCCGTCTGTGAACAAAATAACTCAAAAAGTGATGGATGGATTTTGATGAAATTTTCAGGAAATGTTCAGCATAGGAAAAGGAAAAACTGACTCAATTTTGGTGTTTATCCAGATCAGCGTCTGGCCGTCATGGCGAAAAATGTGATTTTTGTGAAGAACTACTGAACTAAAATAGACATCATTATGAATCCAATTGCTAATGGTATGTTTTCATGGTCAAGGAATCTAAATATTTTGATGAAATAAAGGTAGGACTAATATTTGTGGTCAAAATTACAATATGGCTGAGGACTGTGGTGCTGGCGGAGGTCTGCGCTCTCCGAGTGCTTTTCTAGTTGTTATTATATTGCAAATTTTCAGTTCCATCTGCAGATGATTATTACCCTACAGTATTTGCTCTAACTTGAACTAGGTAATTTTGTCCATTCTAATTTTCATCCAGTTCATTATATCATCCCAAAATGTTTTTATCACAGCGCAAGAGAAAAACAAGTGTTCCAAGTTTCATCTTCTTGGGAACACAAAACACAACACTCTCCACCTCAAAACCACCTTTTTTGGCACAGCTGCTGTTGGAAATAACCATTTAATATTATAAATCACATTTTTTTGATTTTAGAAGGTATTGGCCATTTCATGAATGTGATATATTTATTTGTTACCCTATTGTCACAGTGTCATATTTTAGCATTTAGGTCAAAATCATGAAATAGTTAACTTTTAAATACATTGCTAATAATGTTATTATTACATTTTTTGTTGTGTACAGAAATAAGGTTCACTTGTAATTGAGGCACTGTTATTTGTCCTTTAGAATAATGTAAATGATTTTACACTATGTTCAATAATGCTGTAAGTATTCCTTTGCATACTCTAATGTATTCCCTTGATGACCCTTGTATATTGAATTTTGTTATAAAATCTGTGCAATTAAAAATTGCAGTCTGTCCCTAAACACTGACGGTGATAGCTTAACAGCTAAGGGACAGACTGCAAGTTACTACAGCTAAGGAATGCTATGAAAGAAATTTCAATATCATCAATGAAGACATTTAACATCTTCAAAAACACACTGCAAATAAATGACATTATGCAAGTCACAATACATGTCAGTTTGAAAAAGTATCAAAATATTTTACTCAGTTTTTTGATTGATAAAAAAAGCCAGTGCCATCAAATTTATGAGGTCTGCTGACAGAATGATCACAAAATATGAATGTTTATCTCCTCTACTTTATACTATAGCTTTTAATTCAGAGAAATAGACCTCAATTTAATTTTTTATGATTTTTTAGATATTGATTGATGTTAATTTATAGACAACGGCTATAACTGTAATAACCTTACTGTTTACTGTAGTTTTACCAAACCCTGATAATGGACTTCTTCTCTAGTTTATACTGCAGCTCTTACTTTAAATGAGAGAGTTTTTATCCAGTGTAGTTTACATTAAGTTCTGTTTATTAATAGATAAATCATGGTTTTGTCTATATATGTTATTCAGCTATATTTTCACTTTAATAGGCTCAAAGATCCCCAGTGGATATTACAAAACCACTCTCCAGCACTGTTTTATACAAGAAGTTTTTTTTTCAACATAATTCATGTACATTTACTTTGGAAATGAAATTAAGCACAATAACATTTGAAACCAATCATAATTCCTTTTATTTAATACTTTTAGTTAGTGGCCATGACTTAGTCATGACATGCCAATATTAATAATATTCATAATAGATTGCAAGAAAATTAGTATAACAATATCTTGGATTCAAGGAATTATGTTAAAAAAGTACTTTCATTATAGTCAAACTTTAAAGTGTTAAAACGAATCCCCTAAAGTAGGAGAAATCAAATATTTTGGACAAAATATGATACCGTAAACATATTTTTCTGTCAGCTACAGTCAGCAATTATCTATATGTGTGTGCAAATCACTTCACATCCAACTTCTTATCCACTTCCAGTCAGTTCAGCATAGGACTGCCGACCGGACTTTTCCTGAATACAGGCTTAGCACCATCAATCTGTCACTAAACCTGATGATGGAAATGTGAGTATTTTAATGCCCTGTAGTATTTATTTTGCTCAATGCTACAAGCTAATGCAAACAGCAGGGAAAAGTGAAAAGTTACCACAGGTAACTACACATGTTTGTCAGTGTTAACGTTACTTGTTGAAAGTCTGAAAGGTAAACATTCCTATGTCAGCCAAGAGATGTTTAACAGTCGACTGATTATAATCTGTCCTTTGCCCATCCCATCACCCCGTCATTTCATCTCATGTTAGCCCGGAGGGTAGCCTAAGTTGCAGCTGTGTACCACTACTGTGACAGAGGTTAGCATGTTGTGCGTTATCCTGTAATGTTTGCAAAAATGAAAATGAATGCATTGCAAATTGTACTCCAACATTCCAGTGCACTTTGCTTAGCTCAAGATTTTCTTCTTCTTTGTGGTGTTTAACAGCGGTTGGCCTACCTTGCAATGAGGAATTACTGCCATTCCCTTGAGATACACTGCTGATCTATCATTAAGTCCCTGTTGTATGTACTGTGTTGGCCACCACTATGCTGTGGCTCATTAGCATATTATGGGGACCGCCCTCAAACCAGCCATTCTGCACAGAGTGGTAATGTAAATGTGGAAATAATGTAGCTGTGCTTGATTCATAGGCTTTTTGGACCAAAACGTCACTGATTTTTCATGAAGACGCCAAGGATCCATTTTTAAACTGCAGAAAAGGAGCAAAATATGTTGCTTTTAATTACTAGCATTTAATATTTCTTAAAAATCATAGAAATCAAATTAAAACTTACTGTCAGTAGGCTTCATAAATTTGATGGCACTAGCATTTATACATCAGAGGAATCCTGTAAAACATTTTAATTGATATTTTTTCAAACTTTAAAATGCAGTATGAATTACATTAATGTGTAGTGTGTGTTTTTTAAGATGTTACATCTGTTCATGATGACATCATTGAATTGTCTCACTGCATTCCTTAGCTGTGGTAATTTGCCCACAGTCTAGCCATCACCGTCATTTTGAGACAGAGTGAAGTGATCTGGCTCAAATCACTGTTCGTTTGGATGAAAACTAGCTTGTTGCTCACAGTTTTCATGACTAGATTAAAAGAGGGGTTGAATCTGTAAGTATCTTCCTTACTTTTTACCCACGTAGCAGGAGGAGGTGTCAGCTGTCTGCAGTGGTGTTGCACATGACACGTTTACTTTCATCTGTTGACAATGATTGTCAGCATTTTGTTAAGAAAAATATTGTACATATACAAAAGACATTGTCCAGGTCATGGTGGGAGCTAGCAATTACTACTTCGCGGTTTTCATTTCTTTTCATTTTGTGGATCCGCAAAACGTGGTAAATCGTAAGTATATTTCTGAATCTGCAAAACATTCATAAATCGTTGATGTATATATTTGTGCATATTGTTGAGACACGTCTCTCCCCATATGTCAAGTCAAACAGACTATCTTGGCTGCCCTAACGCCATTTTGACTAGCGTTCTTTTTCTCTTGTCTTTACAGGAGCCTCTCATCATCATTGATACACTGTATGATACAGAAGTGAGTAGCCCACACAGTGCGAAGCACTCTTCCCAACCATTGACTTCCAAATGCTTAATGGCTAACTCCTCAAATCACATTTAGGTTATACTTGGAAAGAAATGTTTAAACTAAAGTTGTTTTAATGGTGTACTGTGATGTGCTTTTTACAGCCGTATTTGAGTTTGTGTGAATCGTTTGTGTCAACTGAAACATTAGATTGCATCTAATTTTGTACCTATCTCTTCATTACAGTCCGCAAGGCAGATTTGCATGGATACATATATTTCATACAGTCAGACCATTCCAACTAGGTATGTTTCTTTTACTGACGTGTAATGTGTATACTTAAGAGAAAAAGGGGGTGCCACATTATTTTAAAGTTAAATTGGTGATCAGTAAAAAGACACAGGTCAATAGACATCACCATGGATACTTTTTTGATCCCACAACAATGTCTGTCCAGCCTGCTTGTAAATGCTTTGCTTTGTAACACTGTAATATGATATTAAAGATATTTTCAGAGATAAAACAGGCAATTTTAGGAGACGTGTAAGGGTCAGTGATATGACATGCATATTTTTGTGTCCAAGTAGCATTACTTTAACGTATAAAATCAATCAGAATTAAATATATCTTCAGCCCACTCATGCAATACTTTTTTTAAAGTTAGTTTGTCAGTGATATAAATATATATATATGTATATATGTATATATCTATATCTATATATATAGATATATATATGTATATATATGTGTATATATATATATATATATATATATATATATATATATATATATATATATATATATATATATATATATATATATATATATATATATATATATATATATATATATATATATATATATATATGTACATTACTTACTTACTTTTTGAAACATTTCAAATAAAATACTTTTTGCAAATAAAAATAGCTTTACATCTGTTGAGGTAGATCAAATACTTTTGTCCAGCAATTTGCAGTTTGCTAAATGTCAGGGTGGCGCAACTGTAACATTGGACTTTTATTTTGAAGTGAAAAGGAGATAACAGTAAAAAGGTTATTATATCAACCAGAGGACCCCAACTGACCATTTAGAGCAAGTGAAAAGTTTGTAGATCTCTCTTAAATACAGATCAAAATTAATATTTTCAGTTCATAGGTAGGCTGGTACAATTTCCATGTCAGGTGGTACAGCCACCATACTGGTGAAATTGTCACAATCTCAGTTTCAGCCTCAGCCTCATCCGCAGCCTGTCACTCCCTGCTGCACTCTAATCAGTCCAGACTCACCTCACCTGTGTTGCTGCTCACACCTGCACCTCGTCTCCTGCAATCAAGCCAGCTACAAAAGCCCCAGCTCCACACTCAATCGTTGTCAGACTGTCTTTGCACTCATGCTGAGAACTCCAGACTTGTTTCCCGGATTGATCACCCGTTGCCGACAAGTTTCGTCCCAGACTTTGCCTCATATGCCTGACCCTCAGCTTGACTTCAAGGTATCGACTAGCTTCTGTCCTGCATTCACCCGCCTGTCTGAATCCCCGGCTTTCGATCCTGCTTCAGTCTTCTGTTGCCGAGCCCTGTCTGCCCTACGTTGTGTTCCACGCCTGGTACCTGATCCTGCTTCAGTCTTCTGTTGCCGAGCCCTGTCTGCCCTACGTTGTGTTCCACGCCTGGTATCTGATCCTGCTTCAGTCTTCTGTTGCCGATTCCTGTCTGCCCTACATTGTGCCATCCTCCTGGTATCTGACTCCCTGCCTGTCTTCGACAACGTGAGTTCGCCTGAATCACATCTCCGAGTGTTCCTGACCGCCTCTGCTCGTCTGTGTGTGAGTCAAGCCTGCATCACCTCCTCCTCTAAAGACTGTGTGAGCTTCTGTCAGTGCATCTCCTGTGTGGCTCAGTCGGTAAAGCGTCCGACTACAGATCTAGCTGTCGCGGGTTCGACCCCCGCTCAAGCCACAGCCTTTTTCCTGTTTAAACTGTGTGGGTCTCAGTTTTGGACTCCTCCTGTGTGTTGCAATCAAAGAAGTGTTCATCTTCAAAGTCTGCTGTCGCGGGTTCAACCCCCGCTCAAGTCGCAGCTACACCCGTGTAAAGACTGTGTGAGCCCCTGTCTGAGCATCCCCTGTGTGGCGCAATCAGTAAAGTATCCGATTACAGATCTTGCTGTCGCGGGTTCAACCCCCGCTCAAGCCGCAGCTTCTCCCCTGAAAAGACTGAGTGAACCATTGTCTGAGCATCCTCTGATTAGCTCTGTTGTTAGAGCACTCGTCTGCAGATCTCATGGTCGTGGGTTCAAACCCTGCTCTGAACTGTGTCTGAATTGCTGTCAATTAAAGACTGTTCATTGCTCATATTCATCTGCTTGCTTCTGGGTCATAACTACAACCGTCACAGTACAGTCTGACCAGAAGTTGGATCCAGCGAGTAGTTCACCATCTGCAATGGACAGACTAGAAAGAGTGGAAGGAGTGTTGGCTCATCACGAGGGACTGATCGCTACAGCCACCACTCACCTACAGGGGGCCGTAGATACACTCACTCGGACTGTCACTGAACTGGCCTCCAGATTTCAAGCTCCACCACCAGCTCCAGATCCTGTATCTGTTACTCTGCCTCCTGCCTTGCCCGACGCTCCAGAACCACGAGTGGGCTCTCCTGAACGCTACGATGAGGATCCAGAGATCTGTGCAGCCTTCATAACCAACTGCACCCTGCTCTTTGCTCTCCAACCTCGCACCTTCTCCTCAGAAGCCGCCAAAGTGGCCTACACCATCAACCATCTGACGGGACGTGCAAGACTCTGGGGAACTGCTGAGTGGGACCGTCAATCTCCTGCATGTTCCAGTTTCTGCACCTTCTCTACTGAGCTTCAGAAGGTGTTCGGCCAGAATCCTGACAGAGCTGGGGTAGCTGCAGGTCTCCTGAGGCTCCAACAAGGTCGACGGTCAGTAGCAGATTACTCCATCGACTTCCGCACTCAAGCCAGTCGCAGTGGGTGGAACTCTTCGGCTCAGATCGACGCCTTTGTTCACGGGTTGGCTGACTACATCAAAGATGGTCTGGTCCCGCACGAACTCCCTTCGTCCCTGGATGACATCATCGCCCTTGCCACAAGGATCGATCTTCGCATCAGGGCCAGAAGAGGAGCCAAGAATCTGACATCGACTCATCAGCCCATCCTCAGTCCGCGAGCCAAGACTCCACCTCGACTGTCCTCCTCAACAATGGCAGGGGACTCCGAACCTATGCAGTTGGGTCGCACTTCTCTCACCCCAGCTGAAAGAAGACGTCGGTTCTCCTCCCAGCTCTGCCTGTATTGTGGAGGACAAGGACACTTCGTAAAGGACTGTCCAGTAAAAGAGCGAGCTCACTTGTAAGAGAGGAGATACGGGTGAGCTCTTCCCTCCAGACTCCTCAAGTTCATCGTCCTTCCCTGCCTCCTCGTCTGCTCCTGCCTGGTGGACCTCAGACCCTGGCTACCCTCATCGACTCCGGCTCCAACTCCAGTCTCATCAGCAAGAGTTTGGCTAAACAACTTGGACTGAGTCTGCTTCCCCTGAATCATTCCATCCCAGCCAAAGCACTGGACGGCCACAAGATGGGTGTCATAACCCACCAAACCATCCCAGTCATCATGCTCATCTCAGGCAACCATAAAGAAACCATCCAGTTTTACGTCCTCGACCACCCTGAGGTACCTCTGGTGCTTGATTTCCCCTGGCTCCGTCGTCACAATCCCCTCATAGACTGGTCCACCAGCTCCATCCGTGGTTGGGGAACCACGTGTCATCTCACCTGTCTGAAGGACGCCTCGTCCCCGCTTCTTCCTGTCAGCACCGAGGTCCAACCTGATCTCTCCCGGGTACCCCCCGAATATCATGACTTCGGAGCTGTGTTTAGCAAGGCTAACGCTACCTCTCTGCCACCGCATCGACCTTACGATTGTGCCGTAGACCTTCTTCCGGGCACTACCCCACCTAAAGGAAGGCTGTATTCTCTCTCAGCACCTGAAAGAAAGTCCATGGAGGAATACATCGGCAATTCTCTGGCTGCTGGCATCATCCGTCCTTCTTCGTCCCCTGCTGGTGCAGGGTTCTTCTTCGTGGAGAAGAAGAATCACTCCCTAAGACCCCGCATTGACTATAGGGGTCTCAACGACATCACGGTGAAGAATCGCTACCCCCTGCCGCTCATCTCTTCAGCCTTTGAGCTACTCCAGGGAGCAACGGTCTTCACCAAACTCGACCTCCGTAACGCCTACCATCTCGTCCGCATCCGGGAAGGGGACGAGTGGAAGACGGCCTTCAACACTCCCATCGGTCACTACGAGTATCTGGTGATGCCATTCGGACTGACCAATGCTCCAGCAGTTTTTCAGGCCCTGGTCAATGACATACTCAGAGACATGTTGAACAAGTTTGTTTTCGTCTACCTGGACGACATCCTCATCTTCTCCAAGACCCTCAGTGACCACGTGCATCATGTCCAATCCGTCCTTCAAAGACTCCTGGAAAACTCACTCTTTGTAAAGGCAGAAAAGTGTGAGTTTCACGTTTCCACAGTTTCTTTCCTGGGCTTCATTGTCTCAAAGGGCAACATCCAAATGGATCCAGCAAAAGTCTCAGCAGTCACCACCTGGCCTGTTCCTGAATCCCGTAAGCAGCTCCAACGTTTCCTGGGCTTTGCCAACTTTTACAGAAGATTCATCAGAAACTACAGCACTGTCGCTGCTCCTCTCACCGCCCTCACCAGTAGCAAAAAGACTCAATGCCCGCCAAGCGCGGTGGTCCCTGTTCTTCTCCAGATTCAACTTTACCTTGTCTTACCGTCCTGGTTCCCGCAACACCAAGCCAGATGCTCTTTCCCGCCAGTACCTCCGAGATGACGACAGCTCAGAAAAACCTGTTCCCATTCTGGCTCCTCCTTGCATCGTCGCCGCCCTCATTTGGGAGATCGAGGAGAGGGTTAAAGCCGCCAATCAAGGTCAGCCTGGTCCCAGTTCCTGCCCTCCTCAATGTCTCTTCGTGCCTGATGCTCTTCGGTCGGAAGTCCTGCAGTGGGCCCACACTTCCAACTTGACCTGTCACCCTGGATCACTTCGTACCCGAGAGGTTCTCCTGCAACGTTTCTGGTGGCCCACACTCGAGGAAGACACCCGGGACTTCGTTAAAGCCTGCCAAACCTGTAATCAACACAAGTCTGCTCATCAGGCTCCTGCCGGTCTCCTCCAGCCTCTGCCCATCCCTCATCGCCCCTGGTCACACATCTCTCTGGACTTCGTTACTGGTTTACCTTCCTCCAATGGACACACCACCATCCTCACCGTGGTCGACAGATTTTCCAAGATGGCCCACTTCATTCCCCTGCCAAAACTCCCATCCACCAAAGAAACTGCACAGCTGGTCCTCCACCACGTCTTCCATATCCATGGTCTGCCTGTGGACGTGGTGTCAGATCGAGGGCCCCAGTTCTCATCAGTTTTCTGGAGAGAGTTCTGCCATCTCCTGGGAGCCAGTCTGTCATCTGGTTTTCAACCACAGTCAAATGGACAGACTGAACGCATGAACCAGAAGATGGAGACGGCTCTTCGTTGCTCTGTATCCCAGAATCCATCTACCTGGTCCCAGCAGCTCTTATGGGTCGAGTACGCCCATAACTCCCTGGTCACATCTTCCACCGGCAGGTCCCCGTTCCAGTGTGTGTACGGCTACCAGCCCCTGCTGTTCCCGGCTCTGGACAATGATGCCTCCTATCCGTCCGCTCTGGCTTTCGCCCGCCGATGCCAGAGAACCTGGGCCCGAGCCAGGGCTGTACTCCAGAGGGCTGTCCACCGTTACTCCTCTTCAGCCAACCGCCGTCGGACTCCTGCTCCAACCTATCAGGTAGGTCAAAAAGTCTGGTTATCTACCAAAGACCTACCTGTTAGAGTTGAGAGCAGGAAGCTTGCACCTAAGTTTGTGGGTCCTTTTCCTATACAGAGAATCATCAATCCGACGGCGATGAGGTTGACACTTCCCCGGTCCATGAGGGTCCATCCTACGTTCCATGTCTCCAGGATCAAACCGGTCCATGAAAGTCCCCTGTCTCCAGATGTCGCGCCTCCTCCTCCTCCACGGATGATCGACGGGGGTCCTGCCTTCACCATCCGCCGTCTGCTCCGTTCTCGTCGGCGAGGGAGAGGCCTGCAGTACCTCGTGGATTGGGAAGGTTACGGTCCTGAAGAGAGGTCCTGGGTACCCTCCCGAGATGTGCTGGATAGAGACCTCGTCAGGCAATTCCACGAGGACCACCCAGAGCAGCCGTCCCTGAGGAGGCAGGGACGCCCGTCACAGCAACCCTCGCTCGTCAGCCCCGTTGATCCTCCAACCGCTGAGGACTCTGAGGAGGAGGAGGAGGAGCCCCCCAATCCACCTGATGTCTGTGATGACTCCGCCTCGGAAGAGTACTAGGCACTCTTCCCACCCCCCCCCCCCCCCACCCCTGTTGATGTTGTTGGACGTCGGGAGCCGTACCTTGAGGGGAGGGTTCTGTCACAATCTCAGTTTCAGCCTCAGCCTCATCCGCAGCCTGTCACTCCCTGCTGCACTCTAATCAGTCCAGACTCACCTCACCTGTGTTGCTGCTCACACCTGCACCTCGTCTCCTGCAATCAAGCCAGCTACAAAAGCCCCAGCTCCACACTCAATCGTTGTCAGACTGTCTTCGCACTCATGCTGAGAACTCCAGACTTGTTTCCCGGATTGATCACCCGTTGCCGACAAGTTTCGTCCCAGACTTTGCCTCATACGCCTGACCCTCGGCTTGACTTCAAGGTATCGACTAGCTTCTGTCCTGCATTCACCCGCCTGTCTGAATCCCCGGCTTTCGATCCTGCTTCAGTCTTCTGTTGCCGAGCCCTGTCTGCCCTACGTTGTGTTCCACGCCTGGTACCTGATCCTGCTTCAGTCTTCTGTTGCCGAGCCCTGTCTGCCCTACGTTGTGTTCCACGCCTGGTATCTGATCCTGCTTCAGTCTTCTATTGCCGATTCCTGTCTGCCCTACATTGTGCCATCCTCCTGGTATCTGACTCCCTGCCTGTCTTCGACAACGTGAGTTCGCCTGAATCACATCTCCGAGTGTTCCTGACCGCCTCTGCTCGTCTGTGTGTGAGTCAAGCCTGCATCACCTCCTCCTCTAAAGACTGTGTGAGCTTCTGTCAGTGCATCGCCTGTGTGGCTCAGTCGGTAAAGCGTCCGACTACAGATCTAGCTGTTGCGGGTTCGACCCCCGCTCAAGCCACAGCCTTTTTCCTGTTTAAACTGTGTGGGTTTCAGTTTTGGACTCCTCCTGTGTGTTGCAATCAAAGAAGTGTTCATCTTCAAAGTCTGCTGTCGCGGGTTCAACCCCCGCTCAAGTCGCAGCTACACCCGTGTAAAGACTGTGTGAGCCCCTGTCTGAGCATCCCCTGTGTGGCGCAATCAGTAAAGTATCCGATTACAGATCTTGCTGTCGCGGGTTCAACCCCCACTCAAGCCGCAGCTTCTCCCCTGAAAAGACTGAGTGAACCGTTGTCTGAGCATCCTCTGATTAGCTCTGTTGTTAGAGCACTCATCTGCAGATCTCATGGTCGCGGGTTCAAACCCCGCTCTGAACTGTGTCTGAATTGCTGTCAATTAAAGACTGTTCATTGCTCATATTCATCTGCTTGCTTCTGGGTCATAACTACAATCGTCACAGAAACATAATTTAAACATAAAATTACTGATTTTATCTAAAAATGATACATAGTTACCAGTTGACAAAGGCTAATGCTAATACAGTTGTCTAAGCAGATGCCTGTTTAAATTGAAATAAGTTGTATTGTCAGGTGGTGCACATTTCGGTTTTTGTGCTAATTTTAAGTTAAAAATGTCATAATTAGAAGTTTTTCTCATAATGGCCATTTGGTATATAAATGTAAACATTAGGGATGGGAATTTATGTGACTTTATTGATACCGGTGCTATTAACAATTCTGCTAAAAGATCCAAGTGTTAAACGATTCCCTTATTGATCCCTGCAGATTTTCTGTGTGGACAAATGTTGGCCTGTAGATTTTCAGTGGCAACAATGTCTGTGTAAGGGCTGTCATGCCAGGACTCTCTGGTAATCATGGCAGCAGTGATTGTAGCCAGGCGTAGGCACCGAGGCAGGTGAGATGACAGGCGCACACAAGAAAAACCCGCTATAGCTGCAAGTTCACGTCTTGTACCTTTTGTTACTGCTTATTGTTCTTGTGCCGTTGTTTGTTTTTACTGCTCAGTGTACAGGAGACTATTAGCAGGAGCAATCCATTCTTTGTGGATCTGGCCCTATGTGTTTATGGATGTAGATTCTGTATGAAGATTAGGTCCCTTTAACTCTACCAATACACACATATATACACCATTATGTGCTTCATGTGCCCTTTCAAAGCCCAGATCATGTCTGTGAAACTTCAAACAAAGAGGAAGGGCTCTGTTGTCATGGTAACCAACAGTCAAAGGCATCACAGATGCTCTCACTTTTCTTAAGGCATTTTTGATGCCTTTTGACAGTGTCGAACAGGTGCTTGTTACTACGAGACCGTCAAAGCTACGTGAAAAGTAAACACACCATGAGCGTCGGACAAGTCTTGGGATGGTGAATATGTAATTTTTATGAAGGTAGTGTGAGAAATGACAGAGTTATTACGATTTAAAAACATTAAATCCAGAAGATGGATAAGGTTTCAGATTACAATGGATGTCTATGGGAGATCTTCATGGACTTTGTGAGTAACAACAGCTGGCTCTCAATTATTTTTCAAAAGAGTTAGGGCTCCAAAATTTGGTTTATATGAGGCCAAGGAAACACAACTCGCTTCCTGTGAAAAAAATTTCCCTGTCTGATGTATCGTTGTCACTCTAAGTGATGTCATTCTCCACTATAGCAGGCACACTTTCTGGAGATTTTGGCCGATGCAGGGGAGTTTTTAAGACTCGCTGACCAAAAAACCTGAACCCTATCGTCATACTGAATACATTCCTGATGAGAGGAGAAGAATGGCTGCATTTTGAAGTTTCAATGATCCCTGTAGATTAAAGTATGGCGAAACAGTCGTGGTTTGAAAAAGAAATGGGGTTATTTGGTGTGTTTGAGGAGTCTCCCCATTCATTTTCAATGGGACTTTTTTTGCAGTTTTTCGTGAATAACTCAAATTGTCGCAAAATTCTTATAAGTCATAGCACACACATTGGGACCAAGACGCTTGTTTTGATATGTAATTTTTGGGGGTTTTCTCAAAGCCCTAGGACTCGAAGCGAATCAAAATCTGGCCCGCGGGAATCGAGAGTGGGGCTCAGGCCGCTGCCGGGCTTTATCTTTTTAATACAGGCCATACAATACAGACTCTAGCAGTATTTCGGCTGAAGACATGCTGAAATAGTTCTGGAGATGGCAGGAGACTTCATTCATGTGTTTAAGTCATGTGTGGCCTGATGAAGTGATGATCATCAACTGGCACCTGACCTTGACCTGTGTTCTTGATATACCTGGTGGTGTTTCCCCAGACTAATGTCCACAAACACTTTATAAGTCTGCGTGTTGTTAAGGCTTCCATGTCTTGAATTCACACACACACACACACACACACACACACACACACACACTCACAAACATGTGCGCTTCGCGCACAGCTTCATTTAGGAACACATACTACGCATTTGTAGTATGTGTCCCCATTTATAGTATGTGCCCCCAAATACTGATACTGTGTAAAGTCGAGGTGCTCTTAATGCTATAAGTACAGGCACACACTCACACACACAGACCACAGAGACTAATGTCCACAAACACTTGATAAGTGGGTGTGCTGTTAAAGCTCTCACGTCTTTATATCACACACACACTCACAAACAGGTGCGCTTCACACACAGTTTTTTATTTAGGGAACATACTATAAATTTTAAGTATGTGTCCTCATTAATACTATGTGTCCCCAAATACTGATACTGTGTTAAGTCGAGGTGCCCCGCAATGTCATAAGTACAAGCACACACACAGACCACAGAGATCAAATACCAGATTAATGTATCAAACTTCAAAGGGAGAGAGAGATTGCAATCAGTCACACAGGTGTTTCACTGACTTTTGTAATGCTATTTCTGGCTTCTTCAATGGTGTCGAACATCCGCTTATATTTCACAAACCGTAAAAACTACGTAAATTTTAAGCACATCCTGAGCATCAGGCAAGTCTTGGGATCAAGAATATGTCATTTTATATGAAGATAGTTTAAGAAAGGAGTTATCACAATTTACAAACAGCCTGTCCAGCATGAGGTCTTCATGTCAGGTTTGAATGGACGTCTATGGGAGAGATTGATGGACTTTGGAGGAAACAGCTGGCTCTCATTTAAATTTAAAATGAGTTAGGGCTTCGCATTTTGTTTTATATGAGGCCCAAGAGTTGAATATCCATTTTTTTGAAAAATTATTCCGATTCGATGTACCGTTTTGCCGCAATTTGTTCTGGGATTTTTTTGAGTGCTCTCGCACTCAAGATCTTATCAGCAGATCATGTCACCCACTAAAATTCTGTGGATTTTTGATCGACACAGCGGTTTTTGGAGGCTTGCTGACTGAAAACCCTAAGCCCTACGGGTTGGACGGGTCCTCGCTCTGTCACAGGTCCCTCATGCCCCGTTGACCTCCATTTTGAGGGTTTCATCCCTTTTCATCCCTTTAAACTGCTCTAAGTTACACTGATATGTGTTTCTTCAGCTCTGTCTAGAGCCTCAGTCTTTGTAATGGCTGTATATGAGACATTCTATTGCTCCTCCTTTAGTGAAGTTTAACGACAGAAGGGTGACATCACTATTGGCGCTCTGAGTGACAACATAGATGCCACAATTTTGACTCAGTCCCTCTAAAAATTAGATATTTTTACAGCACAGGTTGTCAGGAACTCAGTCATGTAGTTTATACAGATTTGTTTTGTTTGTTCTGTAGAGGCCCAACTGACACAGGATGTCTCTTGCTGTTCCATTGTTCCCCATTCATTTGAATGGGAGTCCTGTTTCAGGCATGACTAACTTTGAGGACTTGTCATTCGGAAACAGTTTGAGAAACAACAAATCTCTTCATAACTTTTGTTCATCAATGTCTCCTCTTATCTGTCTGCATTTCAAGCGGATACCATTTATGGTCTAGGAGGAGATAATTTTTCTGTCCGGCATATCGTGAATTGTGGGACTTGATGAGACAAGCATTGTTGGAAGAGGTTGGAAGAGGAAGGGGCTAGCTCCAAACTGTTCCCACAAAGTTGGGAGCATGGAATTGTCCACAATGGCCTGGTGTACTGAAGCATTCAGAGTTCCTTTCACCGGAACTAAGGGGCCAAGGCCAAGCTCCTTAAAAGCAAACCCCGCATCATAACCCCCTCAACAAACACACAGTGAGACCAGCTATTTTCTTTTTTATCTGAAGTTTGTTTGAGAAAGTGGGCTGTCATTGCTTTTGTTGATTTGTTATAATGATCTCTATTGTACAACCAATTGGCCCACCTTGGTGCCAACAAAGCAGGACTAAGACTTTGTTTATGTTAATTTCAGGGTTAAGAAAGCTCTTAACAGTAGTGAAGAAACCCTTGAAAATGTTTTTGGAGATTGTAGAATTTAGACAGTAGCCCCATTCACATTGTCTTTATGCAAACCACTTCAAAGAGACTCTGTTGTATTGACACCTTGAGACATTTGATTGAGTTCTTATGGCCATTATATCTGTTTCAATTAATGCTACAACAGAGCCTTGACATCAATTGAGAAGATAAACTGAAAAATAAAAAGAAATGAAAAAGAATACTGTTTAGGATAATATCCATAATTTATGTTTTGGATTTTGTCATGCATATTTAATTTAATTTGAGATGTTTCTTCTCATAGTGTTAGTGACTTTTCACCTGTGTTCAGCCAATAGTATTTGTGTCCTGGGGTCGCACCTTGGAGCTGTCAACCATGGCAACTCCAGCAATTTGTAATTGGCTTTTGACAGCTACTTTGTTGGGAAACAAGTCTGATGATGTAAGAAGAAGCAGAAACTATAACTTATTGTTAACCTGGTCAGCTGAGACACAACAGAGATTGGCCCATTCAGAGGAATACCCAGCTAAGTTTAAAGTTTGTTGACTTGACTTGTGACTATTTTGATTGCATTACAAACAGCACAGCTGTGATATTTTAGTAGTCATTTAAACGTTCTAAGAAGATGTTATCATACATTTGTAGGAGTCTCTGAGGCAATGCTGTGAGCAGACCCTTTCCTCTCTCTTGAATGATGTGAAAGAAGCAGAGGTACAGTCACTCTCAAAGAAGAGGAGCTTAAAACAGCTCAAAGAGAGGGGCAAAATCCTGCCCATTTGAGGAACCCTAAGGGGAAAACAAAAGAGACATATTAATGAAAACATGAAAGAAAGCACAACAGATGTTTCTTGGGGTTTTTTTCTGACCAAAACAACAGTGACTTCCTCTACAGGGAAGGAGATGACCAGAAGCACAACACCTCACATGGATCATCTTTACCTTCTGAGAACAAGATTATCTCATATCCTCCACGTCGAAGTACAGCTCCCTCACATCTAAAGAACCAAACTGTAAATCCAAGCTTAACACCCAGGTCTACTGCTCTATTAGCATCAAAAACACCTTTAACTGCTCTCAAAACTGTTTCAGAGTCTCAAAGGTTCAGGCTAAACCAACAAAAAGCTGTACAGGAGTCCAGTATTAGACATACTGGACTCAGAGGCCCAAAACTTTCAGCTAAGTTCAAATTTATGGGATATTAATGGGATTATAAATGGGACTTAACTACACTGCCAGATGTGAAACACTGGCTTTTAGTCCAAAAGGTGAGGGTAGAGCCTTGCTTGAACAAAGCAATTTGCAGTCTGGTAAGTCTGAAGAGAGACACTCAGAGAAAAAGGACAAAGCAAATGGTAGGATAAAGAATAAAGAAGTAGTATATGTTAAAGAGAGAGAGGGGAAGCATTTACAAACACACAGTGACACAGACTCTCTTAATAACAGTGAGACGACTGGATCAAATTCTATTTTCAAATCTGAATCTGAGTCCCAGTTTCATCCAAGTTTTGTCCCACAACTGTACCCTAACCAACAGCCAGCCGGTTACATGCCCAAACAATATGGCTGTAAAGGCTGCCAAGAAGGTGACCATGGTAAATGCAAGGACTTGTGGATTGTGGATGAGGGATTGCCAAGAACCCCCAGGACTGAGGAGGCACTTTGGGCAGCAGCAGCACTTGGTTTTCTGCTGGTTCTCCTGACCTTGTCAGTACTTCACACATGCCTCTATCATTTTTTGAGGACATCACCAAGCCTATACTGGCACAACCCAAAGCAAGAGTATGACAGAGTGGGAGGTAGGTTAATCTCACAGGATTCAGTCACCAGATTGCT
The DNA here is from genome assembly GCA_036419115.1 of Scarus forsteni. NCBI lineage: Eukaryota > Metazoa > Chordata > Actinopteri > Labriformes > Labridae > Scarus > Scarus forsteni. Next base: position 5,344,778 of record JAZDUH010000331.1, on the reverse strand, counting down.
GGTTGCTCCTCTTTGCCTTTAACAGCCCTTAAACCTTTTTTCTATCAAGCAAGCTCCTTCTGGCTATAACTGTGCAAATGCTTTATAATGGTACGCACAGAAAATTTTATGAAGATGGATAGAGATGAGAGGGCGACTTCACTATACCCTAATGAATTTGAGGTGTGTTTTTTTTGTGATTTCTCCAGATGTGATCCACAGGAGACTTCGATTTGCAAAGAGGAGGCAACAAAGGGGGAAGAGGCAAGAATGTGTTCTGCAAAGCTCCTCTAGTTCAGATGAATATCTATAGATAAAGGACACATTTCAAGAATTATTAAAAAAAAAACACATGCACAGGTCTCCCCCTGCCAATGGATGGAATAAGAAGTGGACTTAGAGACTTTTAGCTGTACATTAGTAGATCATCTCATACTATTGCAAATTGAATAATAATACCCAACAAGTTCGGCTGCGCAGTGTCCTTGCCTTTTTTTTTCAATCTGCATCCTTTTTTCTGTCTATTTAAACAATGCTGCTGAAGGGCCATCAGCTTTTGTGGTTGGTAGGTGAGTGGAAAGGATACAGTTGGAATAATGTCAGCTAATACATCCTACTTTATATGATGTGATTGCGAGGTGAAACTGAAGTGGCCGTCATGTCACTGAGCAACAATAAAATGTATTTGTACAGGCAAAAGGACTTCGGTTTGTATCGCAATTTTGGTCGCCAAGTCGTGTTCGGTGAGAATGTACCTTTAAACTAATAAGAATGTTAGTGTGAAAGTTGCTGTTCTTATAAGAAATTATGCATGAGTATATGAGTTCATTTGTATAAACATGTTTTATTGACATTTTTGCATTGTTTTAACATAGACCATATATCTTCTGACAGATATTTTTCAAGGGGAACTGCTGTTTAAAATGGCTGCTGTAGTTATTGTAGATTATCTCCTCTATCAAGATATTTCGCACTTGACCTGTTAAACCAGACCAATACATTAATCCTTTATGCCACAGCATAGTGATATCTAGAGCCCCACCCCCAGCGAAATATTTATGTTAAAAGTTGTAGTAGGTTTTTTTTTCCACAGAATCAATGAGTTCTTTGGTTCATGTGAGGGTGTTTCCTGGTGAGTCCCCTCTTATCAGAGACAAAATATTCTGTCTTGACTTCTCACTTCCAGTTTCTATTTTCAGTTGGAAGGCATTTCACACAGGCATATAAAAGGATCATACTGCATTCATACTCATAATAATAATATATATTATCATTATATTATCATTTATCACAGCCATAAAATGGTAATAGGAAAACATGCCCTGAGCAAAAAGTTGTTTATTCTATGCTAAAACTGAGGCCTTATAATTGAATGTTTCTTTTTGTAGACTATATTTTATCTACTTAAAAATAGTATAATGAAGTATTCTTGGCCTATACTGAAAAGTATTAAAACAATTTAAGACTAAGTACATAAATACTAAGATGTGCACTTGTACTTCAATTCTAAAACTTGTACTTTCGTATACCTTTTACTTCTTTCTGCCACAAAGTACTAATGCTTAGTATATCTTGATACAGGTGCAGAATAAGGGCATTCTGCTTACATTTGATGTAGCAAAATTAAAATGTATTTCACTACACACGTGATTTGAGGTTTTACCCCTGTTGAACACCTACATCTTCAAGATCATATAGTGCAGGAGTTGACAAGTTTACAGTAAAAAGTGTATGCTCAATAGCATTATCTTTACGTACCTTAATAGCAAACACATTCACAGAGAAACATTTGACCTGACTTTATTGATCAAGTTCTAGTCCCTTTCATAAGGGTTTGGCAATGGTGTTATGTACACAGCGTCACCTGTTTCAACATGAACACATTTTGTTTTAATCATATCGGGCCAGACAGAATTAACAGTTCGTTTATTTAACCTCATATATGAAAGTACTTTGTTCATTGATCTGTGAAGCTTTACATACAGGCCTGTGATTAAGTAAGTACCTCAACTGAAATACAACAGAGTTTGGCATATGGATAAAAAGCAGAAGTTTGATGTCAGTGCTATTGTTTAGAAATAACCAAGTTCCTACTTAAACAAATGTACTATCTTTCAAGCATACAGCACTGTTGCATCTCTTATTAGTCTGTCATAGTTTTGACCGTGATTTAGAATTTTTTTGTTTAATTTGTGCATGTAGGGGCACTACAAGAAACTGGAACTTACAAGTATATTAAAAGTATAACAAACTAGCGAAGTAGAAAAAATAGTATTTTGTAGTTCATAAAAGTATGCTTCAATATACTAACATTTTAAGTAGATGTATATACCTGGTACATTAGTAGTGGTTATACATACATGTACATGTAAAGTTAAATGACCTCAGAAAGTATACTTTAACTTTACTTTTATAAACTTAAAATTTTCCAATTTAGCCAGAAGTATTAAGTCAGTATTCTTTCTGGTACACTAAAAGTACATGATCCGTAGTATACTTGCTATACTTATATTTAAGCATACTTAAAAAATGAACTTCGGGTATACTACTTTTTTGCAAAGTGGAGTATAACCCCCAAATTCCACTGCACGCAAAAGCGCCCTGCCGCGCAGTGAAGCGGAGCGCCGCGGTCTTGCTCCGACAGGCAAACCCCACTGAAAGCAGCGCCCAGAAGCGCCGCGCAGCGAAGCCCCGGAGGGGGAGGGCTCATCCCCGGAGAGCCACAGGCTATCATGAGAATAGCGATGTCACACGCTCATAAAACGTGTTATAGACTGAGAAAAGAAATAAACAACACCTTGCTTAGCTTCTCTAAGGTCCCTTTACTGGTACAAACCACACAGCTTCGTGAATTATTCAACTTCTATCCGTCTATATCCATGATGTATACAATTTTATATATTTCTGTACCTCTACGATTCACTTTTCTTCGTCCATGGTGTCGTGTTGTCTCTGAGACCCTCTGACCGACTGCTGACCTGATGCTCGTGCCTCCGGTTTTGACGTAATGACAAATAATTGAGGAACATTACATGCAAGAGTCCGTGGTTTGTGTTTTATTTTGAAACTTCCGGGTACTCCACACGGTGACTTCCTGTCTGGTGCTTTCTTAACGACAGTGAATTTACGAGGTTTGGAAGCGGCCGCGCAGAAAATAGACCTGAAGCGTATCTCTCGCACCTTGGCGCGCGCCGGCGCTTCAGAATCGCGGAGCGGCGCTGCGCTTTCGCGTGCAGTGGAATTTGCCTGATAGACTACAATGGGAGCTAAGTGCTCCGCAGTTTGCTTCAAGGACGCTGCGCTGCGCTGCATGGCGTGGCGCTTTCGCATCCGGTGGAATTTGGGGGGTATTAAGGCTTATTATATTATGGGCTGTAAAAATAAAAGAACCTTAAAATCTATTCTAAAAGATACAGGAAGCTACTGCAGGTACTTTAAAATTGGGGTGATGTGGGCTCTCCTTCTGGTCTTTGTCAGCATACCTGCAGCTGAATTTTAAAGGAGCTGTAGATGTTAAATGTTCTTTTTGGGAAGACCAGAAAGGAGGGCATTGCAGTGATCAGTTTTGCAGGTAATAAAAACAAGAATAAGAGTCTCTGCATTGGCTTGAGAGAGAAACTGTGTGCAATTCTGGCGCACCCCGTGCAGTGTTAATTTCGTGCGATGCACCGCCGTGCGCTGCACCACTGTGCAATGCACAGCCGTGCGCTGCACCGCTGTGCACTGCAAATTTGACAATTTGGCAGACTGTCTGCGCAGAGATGGGTGTGACGGCACACCGGAGGGAGGTGACGGCGCACCAGGAGGAGGTGCCGACAGATTCAGGTTGGCACAGTGACAATTTTGTGCCAAAAAACTGTGTGGAGGATGCGCTGAAAGCTCGCCAGCTCCAACCTGGTCTATTCTCAGTGCAGGCGAAGCGCACCCTCTGCAGCTGTAATTTGGTGACAGGCGCACATGTGCGCACACGTCAACAAAGCCTCAGAGGCAGGTTTCCAGAGTGTCAGGCACATTTTAATGCAATAAACAATCACAGCAATCGCTATTTAATGTAACGATCTGAACCAGCATATGCATTTGTATCTATATTAATTGTCCCGTCACATCTGATGTCAGATTGAATTGAATTGATTTTTATTTCGATCATGTCAGCACACTTATACAACATCACACATTGTCAATAGATGATCACATTGTACATGTCCGAAAGGGAAGACGGAAGAAGCAGAGCTTATCTAGTCCCATCCCCATTTCCTCAATATTTAGTCCCCTCTTTTTCTCACGTATCATCAGATTATTGTAAATTTTTATTCCATTTACAGAAGTATGACATAATTCTTGACTGTCTTTTAGTGTCCATATGTGACCTTAAATGTCCAATCCTTTGCTCCACGTACAGCATAATTCATGAGTGCCTTTTCAAAGTTCCTTGATTTGATTTTTTTTTTTTTTTTTGTCAGTCCCGGTTAGTGATGTGGGGGTGGTGTGTTCGTGTTGTTTTCCTTTTTTTTTTTTCCAGGTTTCAAACATGTGTTAAACGTGTGACTCACCGTCACTCTCCTCTTCACCCAGGCGTGCTCCTGCACTGTTGTCCCGGGCTCTGCTGCAGTTTTCAGCCATGCAGGTGTTTCCGCCTCCCTCTCGGATTTTGTTGAAGGGTGCGCGAGCCTTCTTTCTGTGAACTCCGGCTCTCTTGATCTCATCACATGCTTGCAGCATCGCCTCTCTCGTTGCTGAAAACTCAGCCTTCATACGTCTCAGCCTCCACACAATCCCGCCGAGGCCCAGTCCTAGTCCCAGGATTGTAATCGCTACTCCAATTGCAGCAAACATGAACACGTCTTCCACGTCCTCAACCTCCAGGATTGACAGACACACCACTCTCCATTTATTCCAGCCGTCCATTGCGTACCCAGCTAGGAATGTTCCATCTGGGCATTTTGGTTCTCTCGGGCCAGCTTGACGGGTTGAGAAAAACTTATCGAATGCGTTGAGAGCCCAACTTAGTGGATCCATTTTGAGACTGTCTGTCCCTCTGCAGTTAGTAGATTAAAGCCGTATGTCATAATGGAAACTTAACCTGATGGCAGCTGGAAGTTTGCTGCACATCTTACAAGTCAACAATAAACAGCCTTAACATCCGATACTGAGTATATATCTGGATTCTCTCATTTCAGGAAATTCAAAGAAAAGAGGGAGAAAAAAGAGAAAATAAATGTATGTCACCAAGGATTTACCTGTGATTTCCCATATTCCTCTGTTTTAGTCTTTATTTTTAACGGGTTGTGTTAAACCCACTCGAACCTTTTCTCCTCCCTCTCTGGCACTTGCGCGGAGGGGCAGGGACGGAGGCGTGGGTGCGCCTCTCTGCGCCTGCAGTGCACCTCTCTGCGCACTGCTGGAAACTTGCAAAGTGCGCTGGACACATCCTGTCCGCGCAGGCAAGTTGAGGCACAGGGCAGGGCAGATGCGCCTGCGCCTGGTCTACGAAATTAGAGCCTGTTGTGTCCCCAAACCCAGGAAGAATCTGGTTGTTATCAAAATGATTTTACCCCTCTCTAAATACAAATTTAAATTTTATGGTAAAAATGTTTCCACCTAACATAAATCCTTTATAGCCAGAATATATATATATATATATATTTTTTTTTTTTCTAGTGTAGCTACTGCAATTTTCACTATAATAAAACTGTAGAGGATTAAGATAAAACTAAGATAAAAACCTGACGTGTCTTTTTGGTTACCAAAGTCAAGGTTAGACTGACTGTTTAGCAATATCACAATTTAAATATAATTAAGCCCCTCCCTTCACTTCTGTATAAAGAACACGATGTTCCATCTTCAAATAAAAGGATGTTGAATAAGTAAGTTATGAGACCAGAAGAAACATGCCTTTGAAGTTGAAATGTGATAGGGATTAAAAAGAAATTAAACCAGGTTCATGTAGGTTTCTCTCATTAAAAATGCTTTTTTCAATCGCAAAATCAGGCAACACACCTAGATGCAGCAATGGCGAGTCCTGAGCAGTCTGTAGAACTAAAACTGTCGTTTTCAGGATGGAAGGACAAGAAGCAAAAGGCAAGAACACACGTGAAGTGTAAATTATGTACTGAAGCAAAATGTTTGTTGTAAGTAAATGTAAAGTCTAATGACCAAAAACACCAAGAACTCTGCTGATGATGTCAGCAGTGCTACAGCAGGCAAGGTAACAACAAGGAAGGACACAGCCACATAGTTCAAGCAGCAAAACATTTTTCAGAAATGTAACACATCAATTACTCTCCCTGGTGACTAATTACATTTATGAGGAGTAATTCTGTTAGTAATTCAGTTACTTTTTTTGGGAAAGTAACTTGTAACTATAACTAATTAGCCTTGGCCTTTAGTTTGGTTAGAGATTATCTTTTGGGTTCTTTGTGTAAGCAACAATGCTCAGTTCAGTCAGTCAACTCACGTTCAATTGTTTTATTGTTGCTGCAAATACATGTTATAGGTTTGGCGTCCAGGCTCCAGTCTCATCACTCCTTGCAGAAAGGTTTACATGAAGGCATGGAGGAGTGATGAGCAAAACAAATGAACACCCCAAAACTTAACTGATTGGAGCCTGGCACTGCTGATGAGAACTGCTATGTTTGGCTATTCCCCCCCGCGCCTGCTGTTGGAGGAATATACTACCTAGTGAACTACTATGTGTGGGTCCATTATTGCAAGACATTATTTTCTCCAATACCGTAAATGGTATCAGCTTTAAATGCGGAGAGACGAGAGAGGAGACATTGATGAACAAAAGTTGTAGAGGGATTTGTTGTTTCTCAAACGGTTTCCGAATGATGAGCCGTCAAAGTTTGTGAACCCCGGAGAAGCCCTTCCTGCCTCCCCTATCAAATATATTTGAGAGGAAAACTCAGAGTCGGACATCCTGTGTCAGTTGGGCCTATACAGAGAAACATATAAATCCACTCGTATGGATTTAAAAATGACACAGTTGGATTCCTGAAAAAATTTCACATGAAAAGGTCATATTTTTAGAGAGATTGAGTCAAAATTGTGGCCGCTATGAGGAGTTGTTTTAAAAAGTTTCCACTTGGAGCGCAGGCCCTCAGAGTGATAGAACTCTCCTCTGCCTTTGGTCTTCGCAGCTGATGATGTCACCGAAGGAGGAGCAATCCTGTGTCAATGAGGCCTCCACAGATAAAAAACAACAACAGATAAACATGTCCAACTGAGATCTGTATGTAAATGTCCTCTCGAAGAGAGGACCAACTTGGAGGAGTGAAAAAAGAAACAGCACCAAGAGGTCCTTTTGCCCGAAGGGCAAGGACACTTAAGACCCACCAGTCATGCACTGACATTACTCAGCAATATGCCCTTCAAAATAAAAGCTCACTCGATAATCCTCACTTCGCACAATAATTTGACCCCCAAAAAGCTCACAGCCAGACCAAAACATACACACATGCCAAATGATGTAAAAGAATTCATAAATAGATAAAAAATAACCCCCAGTAGGCCAAATGTGCTCTCTAGTGCCCCCTATGGACAAACACTACTAAAATGGCTGGTTTCTCAAACAGTTTCTGAATGACGAGCCCTCAAACTTTGTGAATCTCAGAGAAGCCCTCGCTACTCGTCCAAATCAATTCAATAGGGAAAGGCAGAACAGCAATAGACATCCTGTGTTAGTTGGGCCTCAACAGAAAAAAATAAACAAAATTCAGCTCTAAAACTTGCATGACCAGATTCCTGACAACATGTGCTGTTTAAATACTCATTTTTAGAGAGATTGAGTCACAATTGTGGCATCTATGAGGATTTCTTTCACATGTTAAAACTCAGACTGCAGGTCCCAGAGAGCAGTTTGGCCAAAGGCCAAAAGTGATGGAACTCTCCTCTGTCTTTGATCTTTAAAGCTGATGATGTCACTGAATAATAATCCCGTGTCACTTAGGCCTCTACAGAAAAAAAAAACATACAGATAAACATGTTCAACTGAGATCTGTCTGTAAATGTCCTCCCGCAGGGAGGACAAACCTTGAGTAGTAAAAAAAGAAACATTAAAAACTTGCAGATGATGTCACTCACTGATTGACAGGTTCAGTTCATGTGACTCAGTGGAGGGAGAGTGGACTGTGTTCAGTGTTGTGTGTAACGCGTTACAGTAACGAAACTACTTTTTCGGGTAAAAAGTGAAGTAACGCGCTACTGTTGAAAATTTGGTAACGAAACGTAGTTCCTTTTTTAATGCAGCGCGACGTTACATTTCCCTCGGACAGATCTGACACTGAAGCTGCCTTCTCAGCTGCTCGCACAGACACGAGCAGCGTTGCCAAGTCCGCTCGTTATAAGCGTCTAAAGGCTGAAAATCTCGTGAGTCACGGCCGCAGGTCGTGGTTTTTTGGGCTTGTTTCTAGACGTGAAGTTGCTTCTAGGGGCTCTTAAGTCTGTGTGTATCCCCCTGATTATCTTCCAGCTCCTAACATAAAGGAAAACACGACTGCGGTAGGCAGTTTGTCCACTTCCTTGTTTCCTGGTTATATGCACGCCCCCAAACACACTCACGCACATGGCGCATGCTCCAGAGCCAAAGTTGCCAGGTCTGTTTATTATAAGCGACGGTCTTTTCTTGAATAGATACTTAGCACTGTGATATTGAAATGTAATGTAGACGAAAATTAACACACTTTGTGTAGACTTCTCTTTTTAAAAAGTAGTTTATCACATTATCACATTTTATTTACCAGGTTGCTTATTTCAGAAGCAAAATGTGGAAACACTGGGCAGGAGCTCTCATTCCACAGAGTATGTGACATTTTGTAAAATAAAGAGCACAAAAAACTGTTATGTTCTCTGTAGTAGAACTTTTTGTAGGCCTTCACATTTAGGAATAGATATGGGGTTCTGTCCATGATCAAGCAATGTAAAAGTAACCGAAAAGTAACTTGAGAAGTTACTCTTCATAGAGGGTAACTAAGTAAAGAGTTACTTTTTTCAGATGTAACGAGTAACGAGCAAACACTACTTTTTAAAAGTAACTTCCCCAACACTGACTGTGTTATACTAACCCATTATAAAGTGGAAGAGCAAGAAACACATTAAACCAGGAGGACTGCAACTTTAATATAAAACAGACAAACTAAAGCAGAGTCTATTTGAGATCAAACTGAACCCCAAAAATACCAAAATGTGCTTTCTGTCATCACACACTGTGGTGTGTGATGACAGAAAGCATCTCCAAAACACTAACACATAACAAACATGTAAAATTCAGAGGAATAAAAATTTTGAGAAGATCGAATTTAAAAACAACAAACTAAAATAGGGTCTAACTTGGATCAGACTGAACCCCCAAAATACTAAAATATGCTCTCTTGCATCAAACACTGTTATATCCAAAACGCTCAGACATAGAAAACATGTTAAGATCCATAAAACAACGTAATACTAAAGGGAGGACCAACCTTGAACAGTCCAACTTTAATCTAAAACAGGTCAACTATAGTAGCATCTACCTGTGACCAAACTGAACCCCAACTATACCAAAATGTGATATCTTTGAACCATGAATGGATAAATAAATTGTAAAATTCACAGGACTAAAAAATTTGGGGGGAGAAAAACTCATTGAGAAAAAGCAAACTATAATAGGGCCTAACTTGGATCAGATTGAACCCCAAAAATGAGCTCTCTAGCATCACACACTAATATCTCCAAAACACTAACACATAGGTTGCATGTAAATTTCAGAGGGCTAACAGAAAGCTGGCAAACAAACCGAGATACGCCCAAAACAATAAAACATAATATTGACATCTGAATGGTCATGTACTCCCAAAGGGAGGACAAATGGAGGAATACAAAAAAGATAAATAAAATCATAAACTGAGATACCTCCAAAGCAATAATGCTAATATGGACATCTGTATGTCCACCTATCTAAAACAAGAAGGCCATCATATGACTTTTCAAACAGTTGCACTGTTGCTCAGCTGTAGTGATGTCAGAGATTGACAGCTCAGAGTAGCTGGTCCTGTGACTCACTGAAGGAAAATTATAAAGACTGTGGATGAGCAAAAAAACCTTCAAAACTTAAACTGCCTAACATGAAAAAAAAAACTGAGGTGTCCCTCAGATTAAGATAACATGTACATTTAAGAATCATCTGTCCACATCATGCTGGATCCTCACAGAGATGCAGGTACACACATCAGTGAGACTCTGAGCAGGTCACAGGAGGATTTCATCGAAACAGTAGAAATGGCATTTTGAATTGCATTAGGGCATAAATTCACTCTTTGAGGCAAAAACGAGATCTCAACAGATATGACTTACTCATCAAAAACTTGAACAATCATTAACATGTATGACTGTGAACGTCTCAGGTGCAGCATTTCTGCAGACAGCTGACATATCCCCCTCATTCAGCCACTCAGGAACACGTCTGCAGGAACCTTCACTGTGAATTATTTGTCTGTTTTATTATACAGAGCTGTTAAAAGACACCTCATTAATTTTCCTCAAGGTCACATCAGCCTCAATTCACAAAAACTTGATTTTACTCATCCTGAAAACTGTCATTTCCATCTGATAAATCCCATTAAAGCTGTTTGAGTAGAGTCAAAAAATAATTTCATCTGATATCTTAATACAAAAGCGTAAATTCATGTTTGTGTTACTTACCCTGTGCATAACAGAGAAACCAAGTGTTGGTCGTCCCAGCGCTTTCTCTCTCTCTCTCAAACTTTATATGTGATACTTATGGAAGCAAAATAAACTAAAACTCCTTACTGTCACAAAATTAGATTTACATTTTTAATCATCTCTATAGACACACTGGAACAGTAGGGGATAATCATTTGAAAAGGATTCAGATTGTATCTGATACTTTCTAATAACAGCCCAGTGAAGTAATTTTAAACAGACAAAAAAGAGTGAGTTTTCTTATCAAAATACAATAAATTACACTTGTGAAACATGTAATTAATGAAAAAAGGCATGCTGTAGTGAAACAAAGATCTCAATCACATCTGAGTAAAATAATCTTATTTTTGTGAATGTATTCATCACCATCACCAAGGACCCCCTTGCAATTGCACCACGGACCACTAGGGTTTTCGGACCCCCGGTTGAGAAACACTAGGATATGAGTACGGACAAAATTCTAAATATTTTGCTCTAATACTTTTTTACGGTAGACACAACAAATGTTGCCATGCATTTATTTATTCTTTACGATAAAAAATGCATAAATGCACAGAGTTCTCATAATAAATCAGTTGGAGACCCTTAAAAATTTGCATGTTGAAAATATTTTAGATAGATCTGCACATTGAGATGAAATAGGTTGATAGTCAGTCTACCCATTTACATGGACTTTTATTCATCTGTCTGGCTGCAGTTATTTCTCATATCCACAAGACTAACTACAAATGTGAAACAAACTTTTTTTGTCTGTTGGGTTGAAATTAGCACTTTTAAAATTGAAATCCTAACTTCTAAAAATTCACTGACAACAGGGAACATCATTTCTTCTCCATCCAATTTCATCACGGGGTTTGACATCCACTACACAAACTTGAAGTGAATTAGCTTAAATGAACACACATCTGTCTGACTGTCATGAGAGGAAGACCAACAAACATCACTCCACAGAAACTTCTCATCTTGACTCAGCTGACACCTCAATCAAAGTTTGAACACCTTATGTGGGTTATGTGTGCAACTTTTCAATGAAAAAGCTCATAAAACTTTAAAATAGAATAATAAGTTAAAACAAGTTAATTTCACAATAAGTTAAATCGCTTCAACACACATCACACAAAGTTTGACCAGGCTGCATCACACTATAAACCATGAAAAATGTTACCATTGACCTTTTTTTTAATCACATTACATGGGAAACATTTCAACTGTTAAAAGAGTGACAGACAAAATTGATATTTAACACTATATAATTTATTTTTCAAAACAGTTAATTACATTTAAATGTTAATGATTTCTTGATTACATCTATTTCAGTTATTTTAATTATCATTACATTAAATTATATAATATACACATTATATTGTATTATATTATTGTAATTTATTTATCTGTATATTTTTCTTGTAAATTTTCTCTAAAAATATATAGAAAAAGTTAGTCAACATTAACATTAAGAAAATTAATAATTTAAAAGAACAATTCATGTAACACTAATTAGAAATTTGAAATTAGAAATCTAAGGACTATGATTCTATCTCTGCTGTCAAACTACATATAAGACATCTTAAATTTTTTCTCTGAACTACTTTGGCACATAGGGTGGTGGGGGCGCGCGGGCGCAAGCCTGGCGCACTGGCGCAGTGTTAATTTCGTGCGGCGCACCGCCGTGCGCTGCCAGTTTGACAATTTGGTAGACCGTCTGCGCAGAGATGGGTGTGACGGCGCACCAAGGGGAGGTGATGGCGCACCTGGGGGAGGTGTCGGCAGATTCATGTTGGCGCAGTGACAATTTCGTGCCAAAAACAGTGCAGAAAGTGCGCTGAAAGCTCGCCTGCTGCAACCTGGTCTAACCTCGGCGCAGGGTGGAGCGCACCCTCCACAGCTGTAATTTGGTGACAAGCGCACATGTGCGCACGCCTCAGAGGCAGGTTTCCAAAGTGTCGCCAACCTCAGGCACATTTTAATGCACTAAACAATCACAGCAATCACTATTTAATGTCCCCATCTGAACCAGCATATACATTTGTATCTATATTAACCTTCCCGTCACATCTGATGTCGGATTAAAGCCGTTTGTCATCATGGAAACTTAACCTGACGGCAGCTGGAAGTTTGATGCACATCTAACAAGTCAACAATAAACAGCCTTAACATCTGATACTGAGTATATATCTGGCTTCTCTCATTTCATTAAATTCAAAGAAAAGAGGGAGAAAAAAGACGAAGAAAAAAGAGAGAAAATAAATGTATGTCACTCAGGATTTACCTGTGATTTCCCCTATCCCTCTATTTTAGTCTTTATTTTTAATGTGATCTAAGAAGATGGAGTACATTATTGCAAGGAGGATGAGGAGGAGACACCGGGAGAGTATACAGCATACCACTAAAGGCTCTGCTATTTGGCGATGACAAACCAGGAATGCAGGTGGATCACAAGTATTATGAATGGATAAGCCAGCGGGTGTGAAACTGTCTCTTATTTTTTTTACTCCTATTAATGACAAAGGAACAGATTACATCTGTCCCGGGAGCTGGCCCACACGGTGACGCGCTCCGCTGTCCATTCTCATGCTGAATGACAGCAGCTCTGACCGTCTCCAGCAGCGGCGATCATTCAGACCAATCAGACGCTGCGCCTCAGCCGCAGCGCATTTAAAGGCGAGGAGAGGCGCTCATTTGATTGGTGAAGACATCGATCGGCTGTGATAATCCCACTCACGTCTATTGTCCTCCTACTCTGACATTTGCGCGTAGAGGCAGAGACGTGGGCGTGGACGCGAACCTCTGCACCCCCTCTGCGCCATGAGTGCGCCTCTCTTGGCACTGCAGGAAACTTGCAAAGTGCGCTGGTCACACCCAGTCCGCGCGGCGAAGGCCGGCGCAGGCAGGTGCGCCTGCGCTTGCGCCTGGTCTACGAAATTAGAGCCCATAGACTAAAAACATGTTGATTCGTATCCAAAAATCTCTCGTTGCTCATCTCATTGGGGGTGGGGAGGTTGGCGATCACTGCAGCAACTTCGATCATACAGTTTGACCTCAGAGGGAACAAAAATCAATTTTAGAACAAAATCATCAGACTACGAACACTGTCAACAAAGTAACTACATACACAGATTTTCAATAATGCACCTAACATTGATTTACAAGACTACTGCTTTGTAAAAAGTTTCAGAGGGATAGGGAGAGAGATAAGAAAAGACTGGAGGACATATAACAATATGTTAAATAATGACATATAACAATAATAACTTCTTTCTGAAACTGTCCTGTCCTGGCAGTCAGGCATACAGAATGAGAAGTCTGTGTGCCTTTTGGTGCCAGAACAGATTTAATCTTACTTCATGGTCACATACATCAACAATTTTCATGTGAACTGTTGAAAGTGAACCTGATGAAGATTTAAGAGGACTACACTGAACTATTAACTACATAATTAACACATATGTACATTTAAAACACACAGAAACCAACAGTTAATGTGCAGCAAGCAAAGACTAACATCTAAAAACACTAAAAGCTAAGACACACATGATTATCTAGATTTCCTGCTCTAATGATGAACATTTTAGACTTCACTGATTTCCCTTGTGACACCTGATTCGTTTAATAAACATTTACATCATGATTATCATAGCATCATTATAACTAAAAAAATTCAAACACAATAAATACATTCAACTCAACAATCTCACCATCTATAAATATCATAAATAAATATATAAATACAATAAATATACAAGTTAAAACCCATAAACAAACAAGTTACTGCTAAAATGTCAACACGATCTTCACTATGCGAGTGGACAGACTCTACACTAAAATACTAAACTACAACCATGGTGGTAGCCAAAATACACACCATGAACAATGCAACACGCTACACACCAGTTTTCTCTTAAAACCCCAAAGATAAACACATCTAACACAAAAGCACCTATATCTGCACCATGACACGGTGATGTAGCTGTTTGACTCATCAGACAAAGAACTCACACTGCCACTGTGAATTTTTGTCTGCCTCCTTTGCCAAACCAACCACACTAAACCAGATCTGAATTAAATTCAGCATCCAACAATTCCTCTAAATCATCAGCATCAAAGTCAACCTCCACCTGCCCCTGATCATCTTTAAAACTACACAGAATTCCTTCATGATCACTGAAGTAAGTGGGAATCACTGCACAGTCGACATCATACAGTACTGTTTTAACATAAACATGATCAATCAATGTCCCCTTCTCTGTGGTTGCTTCTGTTACACGCTGCTTAAATCCTTCTGACCCCATGAATTTACAAATTGATGTTTTTTGTAAAATGTTTTCATTAAAATCTCCCATTATTACAATTGTGTTACTGATTGGATTTAACCAATCTAGTAACTTCCCCAGATTGTCTTTGAATACTGAATTTGGATAACATGGACGATAAATCACTGCCAATAGGATGTTCAGTTTGACACACAGGCACACCAAACACTCCAGATTTAAATCAGGTACCTGCAGAATCTCACAGTCCAAATTGTCTTCACTGTATAAACCAACTCCACCATGTTCTAGCTCCTTAAGCTCTAACAATTTGGCATGACTGCTGCTGCTGTAACACACACCACGAGGACGGCTGTGGAAAGTGTAACCATCAATTTGGACACTGTGCAGTGAGGACTGTGCAGTGAGCCACGTTTCTGTGACAGCATAACAGGTAGGCTGTAAATGCTCCGCGCAAGACACCAGATCCACCACATGGCGGCCTAAACTTTGAACGTTCATTAGATACACAGAGAAACTGTGTGCATCTAATGAAGGTTTCTGCTGTCCAATTAAAAATGGAGGCATGGCTGCTAAAGCCTCCTTTATGGTAGCCTTGCAGTAAATGGCCTTCTCTTCAAAATCCTTGATGATCAGTCCAGACAAAGCTCTAACACGACTCAGTGCTACATACGCCTGTCCAGGTGCAAACACCTTCTCAAAGGAAACTACAGCCTGGTCTACAGTTAAACCCTGTACTTTGTGTACAGTAGACGCCCACGCTAACCTGAGAGGAAACTGAACACGCAGACCCCACCACTTGGTCGCCCTCTCCTGCTCTGGATCAATAGCAGTAGAATCCCTGCTTTCTACTGCTGCATGTGCACGCTGTCTCCTCCTCTGTGAGCCAATCTTAGGGTCGTCAAATTTAACAAAAACTGTTCGAGGAAACGTGTCATCATCATTATCAAAATCGATCTGGGTGACTGTGCCACATGCTCCATTGACCAGACCATCCCCGACATCCACGTTCTTACACAGCATGACACGCGCGTTCCTCGCCAAACTCAAACGCTCTTGCAAACGTGTCTGATGCTGCACTATGATGCCCGGACATTTTCTCCAATTTGCCTGTTTTGCTACTGTTTTTGTAGTCCTGAGCATCAATGTTAACATAATCAGGACACATGGCAAAGAGCTGCTCGAGGTTGTGCTCAGACACTTGCCTATTCGTCGGGAGAATATGCAAGGCTGAGCTCTGCTCCCCGGTCTCACGCGACTTTAAAATTTGGACATCGCTATCTAACAGGGGCATGTCCTTGGAGAGCACCCTCAACCTATTCAACAACCCAGCAAACACACTATCCTTCTGCCTGACTACTGTGGTCAACTCCACGATGCTAAAGTTGCACCACAGATCAACACCAATGGGACAGCTATACAGAGGCTTCCCTTTAACAGGAGGCAACTGATAGAAGTCTCCAACAGCTATGACACTAACACCACCAAAAGGGGAAAAGTCGCCTGTCTGTCTAATCTGCCTCAACCTGCCATGAACATAAGCCAGCAGACTGTGATCAACCATGCTGATCTCATCGATTATTAGAATTTGGAGGTGACCCAATTCAGCTCTTAGAGAGTTTAGTTTCTCCTCACCTAAAGGGGTGTAGGGTAAACTAGCCTGTTTGCCAATGCCGAATGTGTGTTGAATTGTTGCTGCATTTAAATTGTATGCTGCGATGCCCGTAGGAGCAGTCAGCAAAACACAGACATCATCTGGTTGATCACAGAGTGCTGACAGCCGCCTCCCTGCCTCGTACTGAATAGCCCTGATTAAATGACTTTTCCCCGTACCTGCTCCACCTGTGATAAACACCTGCAGAGGCTCTGGGTTTTTGCCCATCACCTTCTGCAAACACCAATGTCTCACCTGATAGAAAACAGCTAACTGTGTCTCATTCAGAGACCTGACCAAACACAGACCCTCACTACGAGACATGATGTTCCTCTTCTCTAACTTCACCCCCTGTTTAGCGCCAACAATCAAATCAGGAATGTTTTCTAAACCTTCCACTAGCTACTCTCCCTCTCTCTCTGCTGCCTGCTGCAGCCTCTTCTCCTCTAAACACTCGAGGCGCTCCACTTCCTGCTCGGGACAGAGCTCCGCCCACGCATCCTCGTCCACCCCATTGAGCAGCTCAGCGATCTCCTGAGCTCGCTCAATATCTTCACAGTCAAATTCAAATTTGGCCCTATTCTCGTCGACCACGGCCTGCACCGGATGCACGGAGCCGTCACTAAACGTCACTTCCCCGTCCTTATAGAACTGACTGAACAGCTCAAAGCCCTCAGGTTTGAGGTCTGAGTCAGCTCTATAAGGAAGGAACAACTGCAGCAGACTCTGGAAATGAGCCTCCTCCTGCTTCTCTAAGTTAAAACGCATGTATCTAACCACCGCAAACTGAGATCGTGTTCTCCTCAGGATGAAGCCCAGGTCATTTTTCAATTTGATTGCATTTTTGATTTGATTTTTTTCATTCCCGTAGAGAACACGATACTTCGAAGCAAACGTAGCCATACACATGTCACTAAACACCTGATCGTCGGGCCTGTTCCTGAACCTGTCTACTATGCTCGTCATCCACATATCCTCTGACCGAAGATCATGTGATGACGCCCTGTGCTGCAAAACGCTGAGAGGTAAACTCATCTTAACTACATTGCTCCCTGTTGGCACAAACACAACCTTTCTGGAACACTCCTTCAGATGCATGGACGTTAGCCTGTACACTGCCTCCTGGGCGCAGACGTCTCTGTGGTGTAAATATACACTGCCGAGCTTCTTCAAGCTTTCTCTAGCAGAGAGATTTCCCTGTTTTGAGGCTTCTTTGGGCATTGCTCAATAAAAGGCCAATTTCTCTCTGATTTCGTAATGTACGAGATGATGTAGATCACGACTGCGAGGGCGCCAGTGACAAAGCTAAGGTCCATGTTGGCGTTCCAGCACTTCAACAACTTCCTACTGTACTGATTGACCCAAACACTGTTTACCTCTCTCCGATACACTACCTTAGTCTTCTTCTCTAAACGCCTGTATGCCAGCTCAAAGATCTCCTGATTGATGCTCAGGCTAGCAAACAACTCCTCTACACAAGCCGCAGGCACCTCCTTTTCCACTGCTTCCTTTAAAGCCGTTAAAATCGCCTGTGCTACATCTTTAGGAATCTTAATGTCGTCGTCAAAACACTTACAGACTGGCTTGTTTTTTGAATCAGAACCCTTCTCTGTGCCACGTGCCTTTTTCCGATCACACGTGCACTCTTTCATGTGACAGATAAACGTCCGCGCTGAAACTGGTTTTGGGAAATTGAAACGACATTTTGTCTTCTTGATCCTACATGTTTTTGCATGTCGTTTGGAGTGTGTTTGAACCAATGTCACAATGTCCAATAATGTGACATCGTCAGAGGGCAACTGACACGTGACGTATTTATCTATAAAAGCAACGACCTCCTCATCTGTGTTCTTACCAATTTTGGGGGCGCCCTCGATCCAAAACAAACAGTGAACATGAGGAGAGCCGCGCTGCTGAAACTCAACCCTATGAAAATGATCGACGAGTTTGCCAATTGGTTCAGCAGGAGACATGAGAACTGCTTTCAGAAAACAGTGCCATCTGTAATCGAACATCCGCGCAGCAGTCACCGGATTACGACGCAACAACTGACATCTGTCTGCCCACTCCAAATCTTCCACCGTCTGCATCCTGCCCTCCTGTTTAAGGATGCTGGTCAGCAGGTTCTGCCAGCGCATATCAGCAGACGAAAACGAGCAAAACCACGTCGGGATCCCTAACTGACGAACACAAGCCATCACCTCTTTCTGCACTGACTGCCAAAACGCTGGAGTCCCTCTAATTGGTCTCAGGAACTTAAAACCATCATCAAACTCTAACAACTTCTTCAAAGTCTCTTCATCTTTCAACATGCTCTGCGTAATCCTCTGAGACCTCTGGCCTACTTTGCCCTTACGCAACGCCACAGAAACACTCGATATCACCCGATCTAGCTCTGACATATACTGAGCAAAAAAGATATACTCAACATTACGCGCAAA
This sequence comes from Scarus forsteni, assembly GCA_036419115.1. NCBI lineage: Eukaryota > Metazoa > Chordata > Actinopteri > Labriformes > Labridae > Scarus > Scarus forsteni. The sequence goes on along the minus strand of JAZDUH010000331.1, from coordinate 5,325,738 downwards.
ACGACCATCTGCATGCATAACTCTATTGTTAAAATAACGCGTCATGGTCAAGTAAGAAGGCCGACTGTCATGGAAAGTGTTATCACCACGCGGAAACAACACCGGGAAACACTTAGCCTCATTTGTCCGGTCAGAAAGCATCTTCACTGGACAATTTCCCTCTGCAGGCGCAATATTCACAATATCCTCAAAATACTGATCTAATGCTTCCTGACCAATATCAACAGGCATAAGACAAGTGTCCTGAAACATGCAGTGCTGCTGCCTGTCATGTAACATTTCATCTTGAATTATTTCTGATGATTCCTCTACATTCTCAGCTAATTTAGCCTTTATCTTCGGCTGATCACCTCCCTGAGCACCAACCTCACCCTGTCCAACAACCTGCTCCACAACACCACCAACCTCACCCTGTCCAACAACCTGCTCTGAAACAGCACCAACCTCATCCTGTCTAACAACTTGCTGTACCACAGCACCAACCTTGCCCTGTTCAACAACCTGTTCTACCACAACACCATCCTTACCCTGCCCTACAACCTGCTCAGAATCAGCTTCATCCTCACCAGACTCAGCCTCTTCTTTTTCTTCATCCTCAATCCTACAAAACTCATTAACCCAATCCTCATTAAAGTCTATATCAGCATAAAGGGCATTTGTCCTCTTTAAATACTCTAGCGCCTGTCTTACACGTAATGTATCAACGAACTGATACTCGTAATGCCCTTTATAAGTCAGTTTCCGCTTCAACTTGACCTGTACCAATGACCCCACCATACTGGACCGGGGCAACACGCGAGTCAACTGCACAATGTCGGCTGGAACACAAGTCACAGGTCCATGTACTCCGTTCTGCCCACCTTTTGGCAGTGCCAACATTTTCATAAACGGAATATGCAACGCTATCAAATGCTGCTCTAAGCTGTTCAAACATCCCAGTTCAGGTGGAATGGGATCCAGCTCCAGGTTATTGATCCAGCATTCAGCTGGCATCTTACCTTTTCTAATCTTAGCATCACACGTGTAACAAATCCAAATCTTTCCTCTAGATACTGCCAACTGACAGGGTACAGCACATTCATCATTACAATGATGCAAATAACACTCACTAATGCAACTCTGTGCAAGATCAGCAGTTTCTACACTTGTGCTGTAAGCTTCTCTCTCACAACTGACCACCTGATATTTAAAGAACGACCTATGACAAACACAGCAAACATAATCTGGACCTTCTCTGACCTTTTCTAAAAACTCATTCATGACAACATTGAAATTTTTTGACTGCTCTGCCCTCTTTTCCCTGCTCAACCTTACACGACCAATAACTTGCTGCTTATGCTCTACACTATCATACTTTCTTTTACTTCCCTTTCTACTCCTCTCTTTAACTTTCTCCCTATGCTGAACACTGCCTCTATATTTCATTGTACTCTTGGCTTTAACTTTCTCCCTATGATGGACACTGCCTCTATATTTCATTGTACTCTTTGCTTTAACTTTCTCCCTATGATGGACACTGCCTCTATATTTTATTGTACTCTTGGCTTTACTCTTTGCTTTAACTTTCTCCCTATGCTGAACATTGTCTCTATATTTTACCATACTTTTTACTTTTTTTTTCCTCCCTGTGCTTAATGTTTTCTTTATATTTCTTCACACTAAATGCTTTAACACTCTCCCTGTGCTCAGTGTTATCTTTATATTTACCTACACTCAATGCTTTAGCCCTCTCCCTGTGCTCCGTGTTATCTTTATATTTAGCTACACTCAGTGCTTTAACTCTCTCCCTGTGCTCAGTGCTCTCTTTATATTTAGCTACACTCAGTGCTTTAACCCTCTCTCTGTGTGACACATTTTCTCTATACCTTTTAAAGCTCTTTATTTTTTTCTTTTCCCTAATCTCATTTTCTTGATATATATTTCTAAACTTCAACTGACATCTCTCCCTCACCAACTTTGTCTGCTGTGTCCACTCCTTACCCCTGATATACTTCGATCTTACAGACCGCCTACCTAACTCTACTTTCCTAGTACTCTCTTCAACCTCTGTATCTAAGCCCACATCTGAAACTTCGACATCATTACTGCATCTTACTGCTGTTTCCTCACCATCTACAACCACAACATCCAGACACCTCGTCCTAAAGCTGTAACCTGACACATCACTAACTTTACAGTAACCATAACAGCTCTGCAGTTCAGGCTCATAAACACAAACAACATTCTCAAAATGCTTCCCTAAGATATTCTCCAAATAAATACACCCTGCAGAAAAACGCTTGCTGCTACAGCTGTACTTCAGCCAACGACCATCATAAAAAGTACAGGCACTAACACCTAGCAAATCCGCTGTTACCTGAATTTCCACCTCTGTGGCCCAAGTGTTGACATTCCTCATCCTGGACTGCTGAATGTACTCGGACAACCGACGGAGTACCGAATGTACTCGCTCCTAATGATGCTGCGATACCTATCTGCGTTCCTCTCTAGCTCTTTACAAACAGCAAGCCTGATCTTACGATGGTGCTTCTGTGAACCACTCGCAGCCTGAGAGATGGCTCTGAAGAAGCAGTTACCATCGGCTACAATCCTCTCATTTTTACAAGGAACCCCTAACAATCCGACACGTGTGGACACCGGTCCACAAATCTTCACAAACTCCAGATCAAATCTGCTGCACAAAGCCTTACAGACATTAACACTGAGAGGATGGAAGACCAGCTCTGCATTTCTAACTTCATTAACAAACTCTACATCTGAATTAGCCTCACTAACATCAAACCGCTTTGATTTTTTTGACATACGAGTGTCGCTGCTCCCATCACTGCCCGAAGACGACATTGAAACGCCCGACAGTGCTGGACTCACATCTACTCTAACACAATGCTCAAGCACACAACTGCCTGCAGGAACCACATTAATTGACTCACTGACAACATTAAACTCTGGTGCTAGAGCAGTAGTCACCTCTGTGACAATACTCTCCACAGAAGCACCAGACAGCACTGGACTCACATCTACACTAAGAAGAGGGGAGTCCTCTTCATTTCTAACAGATTTAACAATCCCTACATCTGAGTTTGACCTTCTAACCTTTGACTGCTTCTTTGATTTCTTTGACATATGGGGCAAAGTTGGACTGGTCTCTACACTAACATTAACACTGAGAGGAGGGAAGTCCTCATCATATGTCAAAGGATTAACAACCTCTACATCTGAATCTACCCTTCTAACACTGAATCGCCTTGATTTCTTTGACATATAAGTTCCAGAAGAAATGCTACGATTTTTGCCAGCAGTAACACTTGGTCCTGCCTCTGAGCCACTGCTCACAACACTGGCATAAGACCCCACAGACATACATGACAACGCTGGACTGGCATCTACACAAACATCTACACTGAGAGGAGGGAAGTCTTCGTCATATGTTAAAGGATTAACAACCTGTACATCTGAATCTGACCTGCTAACACCGAATCGCCTTGATTTCTTTGACATATAAGTTCCAGAAGAAATGCTACGCTTCTTGCCATCAGTAACACTCGGTCCTGCCTCTGAGCCACTGCTCACGACACTGGCATAAGACCGCACAGAAATGCCTGACAGTGCTGGACTGGCATCTAAACTAACACATTGCTCAGGCACAACACTAGACTCTGGTGCCGGAGCAGTAGTCGCCTCTGTGACGCTACACTCCACAGAAACACCAGGCAGCACTGGACTTGCACCCACACCGACAGAGATGCCACACAGTTCAAAGAGCCTCTCCCCTGAACTGAGACTGTCGGCCAAACGACAGATGTAGTGGTGCAGGTCATCCAGGCACGCAAAATGCAAAACCATGCTTGTACCGTTACAGTGTAACAAAGCCAACGTTACTGCGTGAGTGACTGTCGACCACAGCGAACCGTCCATCCTCACAGATGATGGCACAAGTGTTTCCACACATTGTCAGAAGACATGTGCTGTACTGACTGAAGATCCTCTCCAGTCCGTTACGCAAACTGATGAACACACCGCTGTCGATGTGTTCACCCTCAGTCACGCCTACATCCCCCAACACAGTGTCACCAAAACCAAACCGAACAACCTCATCATCTACCACCAACTGCTGTGGCAAATCTCGAACAGACAACAGATTTGTCACATGGTTAAACACACCAAGGTCACGCAAACTCGTGTACAACGCATCGCCCAAAACCAACACGCGATCCAGCTCACGACTCCCCCAGGTAAAAACACTGCTAAACGTGTGTTTGGCTAAGCTGACCAAAGCTATAGCCATACACTGCAATCCCCCGTACACAAAGCGCCTGCTCCCCTGGTGAAACGACCCGCGCACAACCTTTGCTAGCCCAACGCCTCTCCTACCCTCAACCTTTGGTGCTACATCATTACTGTCAGAATCTAAACCAACATCAGCTATGCAAACATTAGGAAAAAAAACGTCCTTAGCTTTGCTGATCTTCTGTGACCTCCGGGTTCCCTCGGGCACGACAGGGCACGACGCAGCGACCTCCTCCACGACGACCTCTGGGACCACGGGCTCCTGCGCTGTCTCCACGACGACCTCCTCCACGACGACCTCCGGGACCTCCTGGGCTGCTGCCTCCGCCTGACACAAATCAAAACCAAAGTTTAACTGCTTAACAAACCAGGAGAACAAATGCAATTTTCACCATAAGTCACATGTTATGTTAAACAAAGACAGACCTGCTGCTGGACTGGACTGGGACTGGAGGCAGACTCCGTCACCTGGGCAGGTGAAGATGTTGCCACCACCTATAAAGAACAGAAAAAGAAAAAAAAACATTAAAACAATGCAACTCTTATCAAAACATGTACCACACCTCATCAGTCTCTCTCCACAAAACAATAAAAAAAAGAAAAAACACACCTGCCGCTTCCCTCCTCTGCGCTTCGTGGCAACACCTCGTGGCCGACGCTTCACAGGGGAAGCCTAGAGGAAGAAAAACAAACCTTTGTAACAGCTGTCTACCACTTCTGTTCTCAACTTTTTCAGACATGTGACTTGAGTGCACTTTACCTGGCCAGCTGGTGGCTCAGCGGTGCAGCCAGAGCCAGAAGAAGGACTAACCTTCTCCATAGCATCCAACATGTCACCGCTGAACCACACAGGGTTGGGCGGGATGACAGACCGAACCACAGCAGGTGCAGTCTTGAAAACAAAGACAAACAGAATTGTGTTAATAACATTTTACTTGCAAGCTCAGCACAAAACTATTAAACAATTACTCAAAAAAAACACATTACCTTGCCCTCCCTTCCAACCACAGTCCACTCCCAGGGGTCGCTGTGACGTGGCACGGGGACATGTCCTGTCGCAACTAGCCTGGGAGACACCGTGGCACGCGGCGATGTCTGGGGGGACACCGTGGGCGTGGGCGGAGATGGTGCCAGCTGCTGCAGGGCAGCGTCCCACAGCAGCTCCACCAGGATGGGGGTGCCATCGGTGTCACTGAGGTGCACCTGAAAAAAGTCCAACACAGAAGACATTTCACTTCATTAGTGTATCTGACACTAAAGAAAACATCCAACTCCAACTGTCATGACAATAAAGTAAGATGTACTCACGCCGTCGGGGCACCACAGCTCCAACCGATGGAGAGGGAGGTGCTCTGCCACAGACACGTAAGGGAGACCTGACACAAATGTCACAAAGCACAAAAAAAAACTTTAAATACTCTAAGTCTGATTTTACATAAGTGTTAAATTACATATGAGCATGCATTTACATGTAAATGATCATTAATGCATACGGTCAAATTTAAAAAAAAAACTCATTTCTCAAACATTGCAGCAGATATGAAACAAGCTCAACTTAAACATACCCATGCGTGCTGCGACAAGGTGAAACTCCTGACGCAGCGCCAGCTGCAGGCCCGGCTCGATGTTCAGGCGTGGAGGGAAGTCCAGCACGAACACCTTGCAGAAAAACTTTGGTCATCAGATCACATTCATGTCTCCAAAATAAGTGCAAGACAAAAACAACAGCTGCTCACAACAGCTTTTCTGACACAGAACCAAACAATCAAGAACAATAAATTGAAACCTGAACACACACCTTGGGCCAGCGGCTGCAGATCGGGGTCCACGGGAGATCAGCCTGCATGGCCTCTGTCCTCAGCTCGGCGGCCGACGCACCTGGAACAGAGAGAAAGGCAAAGGACACAGGACCTACCGGCATGGGCACAAAGTCGTCCACAATGGCCCGGAGGTGGGAGTCTCCAACGACGAACACCAGCTGCAAAAACAGAGACACTGCTTTACAACAGAGAAACCAACCATGACACATTACGAGCTGCAGTTTCTATGTGAAACAGAAAAACTAATACCTTCTGGTCCGGACGATGCGCTGGAGAGACAAACTTCCGGGTCCTGTGGGTCAGCTCAGAAGTTTGCTATCTCCGCGTACGATGGCGGTACCCCGTACCGCGCCCTGTTTCGTTGAGGTTGAAGTCAGACAGAACATCATTAGAGGAAAATTGACCTAAACAATATCAGTGAAAGATCTGAAATGCGAGCTTGACACATACGGGCGACGAACTCCGGGACAGGCGCCAGGGCGGTCCAGGGGTGCCCCTCTGCCATCCTCCTCTTCAGGGCTTGAGCTCGGCGGTGGCCTAACATTGAAATAAAGAAATGTTTGAACTCACCTTGGTTGAGGGAGAGTGTTTGTGTGTCTGTGTGTGTGTCTGCTTGAGTGTGGATTTGTATAGAATGAGTTAAAATGTGTGCAGACTATTACTTTGTCTATGTGTTTGTTTATTGAATAGATGTATCTGTATCTGTGTGTAAAGATGTGTGAGTGTTCTGGATCAGAGGATCACAGATGTAGAGCAAACAACCGCAGTCAAAAGCCAAAGCAGGAGAGTACCAGATCGCACAGCTTCAAGAGTTGGGAATCTACAAATAAATAAGATCAATTAAAATTAGTTCCATGGAAACATCTGATCAATAATTTATCTCATTTAAGAAACAAATGAAAGCCTAAACATGTGCTTATGCAAAACCTGAAAAGGTCTACCATTATAAGAAGATTTACATTTTCAGTCATTATATTTTCAAACATTGCAATAACTTGTGATTGGAATAAGTTGAGAGAAAAACTATTTTTTAATAAAATTAATTTTCATTAATCGACTTAATTGACTTATAGTCCTGCCTGAGCTGTAGGAAATTTTTAACTTAAATTTTTGACAAAACTTCTTGAGAGAATCAATTAAATTAATCTTAGCATAGTGGTTAACAAACAAACTAACATTAGCATCACACATTTGCTCTATTAAAAAGATATGTTGGCTGACAAAGCATTGCTCAACTATGATGGAGAACCAAAAATGAGTCTATGTCAGGAGCTAAACTTGGCCAGCACAGAAAATGCAGCACAGATGCACAGAGAGGGTCACAAACAGACACACATTCACACCCAAGGCAGATAGTAAAGTGATGTTTGCATATGTTCAGCATGAAAGCAAGTCATGCTTATTAATCCAAATACATCGCATAAACACTTGACTACATTAATAAACACTTTTCTCACAACAGATGGAAAACACACATCTTGATCATACAATTTATACCGTTATGACAACAATACCATACCATTAATAATGTCTATTTTTCAAAACTTTATCTGCATCAGATACTTCATTACATGCACTGCGAAAACAAATCATGCACACAGACACCTGCACACACATGCACAGAGATCTACAAGAAGACATGTCTTCACATTAAGTGCTATGCAGCCATAATGACAAGGACAAATCATCTCACAAACATGACTACTACGAAAAAAATATATTTTCAAAAACATTTGTTTTCCCAAAATACAGATCAACATGATACCTGAAGTAAGCCGAATTGCTCTAAACAAAGACAACAACTCTACATTACAAACTAGGGCTGGAGAATATTATAAATAAAAAAGCCCAAGACTTTTTTGTAACATCACTCAATTTATGATTACATTGATTGAATTGATTAATTGTCCCTCTCAAAAAAAGAATAATAAGATAAAAATGATCAGTGACACAAAATGACATGCATCAAGTCTTGGGTACATGTTGTTAAAATATATTTCCCAAACTTAACAGTATTTTCCTCTAAAAGTTAAAATATTCGTCAAAAAATGCTGATAATGCAGTTCAAACACAGACAGGATGTCTATGTAAATACTGAAAGCTCAGAAATTTTCACAGTATATTAACATCAAAGTCTGTTAAAAAGTAATCTCATTAAAAAAAAATTACAAGACATATTTATTTTCTTATTTAGTGAGTGCCTTGCCATAATAATTGTTGTGATTTGCTATTTACTGCCTTAAACTTTACCATGAACTTGTATAATTATGACGTGTGCTGCTGACCTCTTGGCCAGGTCACCCTTGTAAAAGAGATCCTGATCTCAATGGGTTTTATTTTGGTTAAATAAAGGTTTCATAAAATAAATAAAAAATAGAAATTATTGACAGGCCTACACTCTTGAAAACTAACTTTTCATCATTTACATTTTCATACATTGCACCAACTTACAGGTATTAACATAATGAGATTTTTTCAGTTTTTAAATCTCCTGCAAAAAATAATTATAATAAATTATACCAATTATAATAGAATAATATATACACAGAGATACGTATTAACACTGACTGAACATCACACACAGAAACACACACAGCACTCATCACGTCATATGCTTTCAACTTTCACGCATAACAACAAATAATGTTTTTTAAAGAAGAATATTTAAAGACCTCATCAATAGTTTGACCTGCCCTAACGTAAAAAAATAAATGTACTGCCTTGAATTGCAGGTTATGGGTGTTTAGAAGTTTGGTTGTGTTAATTACAGAATATGGCACCATGTACATCAATGTATAGCATTAGTGTCTAAGCTTTGTTTGACTGTGCCACACAGTTCAGAAAACACAACACAAACATTACAACAACTTATAGCTGCTAGGTTGTACCAAGTTAATCAAAAGAAATCTAGAGTTTTAGTTTATCAATCATCTGCTGACAATAATTCAAATTAATTAATTTAACTGACATATTCGTTAGCCTTAGCTGTAGAAAATATTTTTCTTAAATTTTTGACTTAACTTCTACACAGAATATTTTATCTTAACACTATGGTTAACAAACTAGCTAGCACAAGAATCACACATTGGTTCTCTGAAAAATGTGATGGATGATACGATATCATTCAACTACGATGGAGACACAAAACTGAGTCTCACAGACACACAAAGATCTTCCAAAATGTTTTCACAAAAAGTGTTGGAAAGTTTTCTCCCAAATTTGCAAGGAATACTAATCTTACAAACATGACTACACAGCACACAAGTTTTGTAAAACAACTGCTCTCAAAAACACAGACAACAGTAACACAGCCCCCGATGTCTGCTACACTTCTTAAGACACAGACACAACAACTCTACACTGCAAGCTGAGCTAAATAGTACACACAGAGATAAAACACACTCATGCAATAGAGTCCCTCTAACTCAGATCATCACTAAAAAAACTCCAAAAAATACATAATGGACAGAAAATTAAACCAATTACTTCAACTTCACACTATCAGACACACACATCAGTCATCACATCATATGCTTTCAGCTTTTACTCATAACAAAATATTTTTCTTCAATGAAGAATAGTTAAAGACCTCATCAATACTTTGACTGTACTTAATATCTCTCATATCTGAATCCTGAGCCTCATCAGAAACACCAACCAAACCACAGAAACTTTGACCATACTTTATTTCAAAGTGTGCATCTTTCATATCATATGCATTTGGCAGTTCATCAATCAGCAGATAGCCACTTCTTCCACCAATCTGACCAGCATCTTTGAGATAGGAGTACAACTTGTTACCTTCAATCAGCACGGTGTCGATGTCATTGTTCCTTCGGCTATCACTCCAGATGGTTATACTTTTCAACTTATGCATCATGACAGCTGCTAAACTGTTAGCTACACACTGTTTGCCTGCATTCTCCCCAAATCTGTGGTGAAGCTGTGAGAAGGAACCTTGTAAGAAAAACTTCTCAGGTACTTTGGTGGCAACATTCCCAGCAGGTTGCGCTGCATCACAGTGGTGCTGTACAAGGTTAGACTCCGTTGTAGACTCTGCTTCAGTCATGGGGTCAGGAACCTTCTCATCAACGCACTGCTCAAGGACAAAAGCATCAGACACAGGATTATTCTGCTCAAGAGCATTGTTAGAGATGGACAGAGAGTGGTCAGACATAGGAAGAGGTTTTTCAGACATAGGCAGAGGTTTTTCAGACACAGGCAGAGGTTTTTCAGACACAGGCAGAGGTTTTTCAGACATAGGCAGAGGTGCTTTAGACTTAGTCAGAGACTGTTCAGACAAAGGCAGAGATTGTTCAGACATAGGCAGAGGTTTTTCAGACACAGGCAGAGGTGCTTTAGACTTAGTCAGAGACTGTTCAGACAAAGGCAGAGATTTTTCAGACATAGGCACAGATTGTTCAGACACAGGCAGAGGTTTTTCAGACATAGGCAGAGGTGCTTTAGACTTAGGCAGAGACTGTTCAGACGTAGGCAGAGGTGTTTCAGACTTAGGTAGAGATTGTTCAGAGACAGGCAGAGGTTTCTCAGAGGATTTGTCAAAGGGTCTCGCAGAGGTATTTTCAGAATATTTCTCAGAGGACTTTTCAAAGGTTTTCTCAAAGGGTCTCGGGAATTGACATTGCGCTTTATAAGCAGTATCAAGGCTTGCTATAACAGCGTAGTCGGGGAGGGATGGATTTCTCCAGTGCCCATATAGGAGTCATCAGGGGGAGGGCGAACACTGGTCTGCCTGCGGGCATTCCAGGTCCTCCTCATGTGGTCAGCTCGCCGGTTCACTTTCGGGGGCATCTGAAATACACATGAACAGGAGAACCAGTCAGTAACCTGTGTATTACTTAATCCCCCAAAAGTGTTTGAGTTCACTTTAAATCAATGACCTCATATTATAGCATGTTCCCAATATTATACGAAATTGGTATAAAACAGATTAAAGAGAAAAAGTGTATAAAAACAACACCACACTGTCAAAATACGTTAACTTAATGTTCTACTCCCTGAAACAGTTCTTTCATCTGTATCACAAGCTCAGTTTCTACATGTGATAAATCAGAATGCATAGCAAACCTCCACAATTTCCTACACTGACATGTAACAAGGAAACATTAACGATAATGCCTTCGACACAAGTCATTTCCTAGAGGCATGAAAACACATTTAAGGCTGTGCCACAAAGACACCAGTAACAATGTGCTCACTATTTGAATGCATTGAAGTCTTTCTGTCATAGGATTCAAGGGTTGACAGATCAAAAAACATTTGTCCAAGTTGTCCTGTCATTTACTCTTTTTTTTAAATTATGAATCACAAAACATATAACAATCTGAAAGGTATGAGAACATGTCCCAGTCTTCCTTAAAAATATTTTGCATCATGGTACCTTTCACATAGTACAAATTTAGTACATGAAATAGTCAATTAAATATTCCTGGAATGTGGAAATAGTCATGAATTAACATCTTAAATTACCTGAGGTAAGGTAAAGAGCTGGTGAGAAAGATCAGTTTTGTGGGAAAAAAAAAAAGTCATGGCTTCACTTGTATACTGTGCAACAAACTAAACATGACTGGTATCTAAAGAATAACTTACTAGAAGACATATTTACAAAAATTATGAGGTGTTTCAGTTTTTCTTGCTTTAACAGCATATATAAAGAATGGTTCTACAAATTATTTTGGAAATGGCAGGTTGATTTGTGAGACATGCTTTTCTCCAATCCACTTCATCCCACAGTAGCTCAAGTGGAGAGAGATCTGGAGACCAAGGGGCCAAACCATTTTATTTGGTTGAAGAACAGCTTCCTCTTCTTTTCTTAGTTATCCTGTCAGCGCTTTGAAGAATGCTTAGGATCAGATGGAAGTGAACAATGCTGGAGGATGGAAAGGTCCTTCTTTAAGATGCCCTTTACTTCAAACACATTTACTACTTTATCACCTGCAAAACATCCTCATACCAGGGCACTACCAGCTTAAAGAGAACTCGCGGGTCTATTCAGGAAAATGGAGCACACCGACAAAAAGACAGTGACCATGCAGTAAATACACTCCATATACATGTACTTAATGCTGGCTTTTAAGGAAGACACTGTGAACACAAAACCCCAGTTGCTTCTGAAAGTTTTGTTGTGGTGTCGGTGTCAAAACTGTTAAATTCTATGAGCACTTGCACAACTTGCCAATTTGTACTGTACTACGCCTCAGCCCACATTTGGATCTTAGACAACTATTCCCTTTATAAAATAACATTTAATCACTTTATAAATCTATTACATGACCACTAATTCTGAAATACTGACACAGGTTCCTAAATCTAGTACCTGGGATGATTTATAACCACAATACAGAAAAGTTATAATTGTGATCAACATTTACTCTCAACATTTTTTTCAGTTAAATTATTGTCAATTTTAATTCATTATATAAATACAGCCAGGTCATGATGATACTCATTGCATCACACACTTGTTAATGTGGTCTTCAATTTACAGCTGAGTATATCTAAATATATAACCATGTTCACACACACAAAAAACACACATATATAAAACGATATTTAAACAAATTTGTTAATTCTATTGATCTAAAAAATGTTTCTACCTTTTCTGTCTTCACATGAATTGTAATGTACATGCATATCTATATGTATAGTTATTTGCATTTATACTTAAATGTTACATCAATTGTTAGTATGGTTGTTTTTATTGTTTTTGGAGTTCAAATGCATACAATTGTTTGGGATGTTTTCCTATCCTTTTTCTTTACATTTGGGGACTGTCTACAACCTCTTGTTGACCAATTTAGGATTTAATGTACTTAGTTACTTTGTTGCCAAATGTTTTTTGCAAAATCATCTCTTGGTTTGGACATTTTTACCTAGGGATGGGAATTGATAAGATTTTATCAATACCAGTGCTGTTAACGATTCTGCTAATCGATCCAATTCTTTAACGATTCCCTTATCGATTCCTGTAGATTTTGCATGTGGGCAAATGGTCTGATTTTCAGTGTCAGCAATGCCAAACATACATCAAAGTATAGATAACTGCTTCTGCAAGTTGCCAGTGTTTCCACTCACTTAAGGTTGTGCAGTAGGTGTAATTAAAATTAAGCCACAATTCTGACGTTTCTGAACCCTGTCAACTGAATGGAATTGATAAGGGAATTGATAAGCAAAAAGATTAATGATATCGATTCTTTGACGGAGCTGTTAACGATTCTCAACTGGAATTGGTTTTCGATTCCCATCCCTATTTTTACCTTCTGTAGTGTAGGTGTTTGAACTTTCAAATTCTGTTTAAATTTTGATTTAAATGTCGAGTTTCAGAAATCTCATCAGGACTTAAACTTCATACTCAAATTGCTTCAATGGTCATAATTTGATAATCTAATGAATCTATGGTGTTAATTTATTACAAGCATCATCTTGCATTAATTCTTTGATATGTTGTATCTGATAATTCATTGAAAGGTTTACTCTTATTTCATTCCAATTTCATCAGATTCATAATTACAATGCATCTACATTCAAATATGATGTTCACTTATTACATTTAGGACTTCTGAGCACCATTGTCTGGAAAAGATCTTCATCACTTTATTGCAACTCTCAAGTCAGACAAATGATCCTTCCACCTATGTTCACACTTACCTGTAAGTTAGCCAAGGCCAGACATCAGATCAGGTCATGATGTTGATAGAACACAACATGAAAAACAAAAGTTAGTGACAGAAACAAATATCATGGAACTACAAGTTATGAAGCACAACTGTAAAGTGAAAACATTTAGCAATAGTTACATTTATATGATGTCACATTTCACAATTAGACTGATTCAGGTTTGCCGACACGGGACTGAGCAGGTCAATGAATACAATAATTTGTACACAAGTGGGTTTATTGAGCTTGTTTCTTCAGGAAGTATGTGACAGAACAGGACAGTTATTCATGCTATTTGACAGGTTCTAGGATTTCAACTATTCATTACTGAACAGATATTTAAGCACTTGATGCATTAATTAATGCCCATTGACACACAAATATAGACAGGGGTTGCAAAATCTCAACTACTTAGGGTCACAAAAAACCATAACATAATTATAGACAGGTTATGAGAGATTGAAAATGTAATCTTCATTACTTAAATTATTCATTTCATTATCAGTATTACAAACATATGTAGAAAGTCATTTCTTCATATTCAGTTCTTCGCAGTTTGTGTAGCCTTCTACTCATTTCTGTGTGTAAATATATAACCACGTCTTTATATATCTATACATTTAGACTTATATTAAACTTGATATTTAATAAATATATCCTTAAATGTTATTCCTTTTTTGATGTTTCTTCTTACATGGCTTGACATTAATTATACTATCTTGTTTTATATCTATATGTACAATAACCCGTATTTACACTTTAATGACACATATCAATCGTTAGTACTGTTGTGTTTTTCTTTCAATATTGCGCCGTTTACTGTCAGTTTTAGCTGCACAAACTACGAGCATAAATGCGTTCACTCCACTTCTTTCTGATGGTAGACGGCAGTAAAGAGACCCCTCCAATATGGCATATAGGCTGGATTACGCTTCAGGCCTGATGAGGCGTCTACGTACATATCCGTATTAAACTTTAAATACGTTTTAACTAGAGCTGAAACGATTCCTCGAATATTTGCGAGTACTTGATTACAAAATATCCTCGAATTAAATTTTGTGCCTCGAAGCCTCGTTTAATATATAATTATACATATAAAATATATATCTGGACTACTATACAGTGCACGGTGTTTGACACGGACGGTAATTTCTGTGGCACACCTCGCCTGCTGCCTCAGCTGCTGCGCGTCTTGTAAAATCATGAAGGAAGAGAAAAGAGAGGGACAGAAAGGAGAGAGTCCGCAGAAGAAATGGCAGAGAGTGTCCCAAGTGTGTGGTCACTACAAGAAGGGACGAAAAGAAATCACAGTGCAGTGTGTCTGACGTCAAACGGAGTGAGCCTAGCACGTAGCTTAGCATGATAGCACGTCGTTAGGGCTGCAACTATTACTAGTACAGCATTTTAAATATGCTCATCACAGACATGCATCCTCTTTCCATGGTGGAGGACACAGGATTTAAGAACATGATCAAGGATTTCAATCCAAACTACACAATGCCCTCCAGAACACACTTCACAAATATAATTACAGAATTATATTACTGCTTTGTAAATCAGTATTGTATTGGCTTTGTTTTAAGCTAGTACTGGTTTAAACTTTGAAAGTTGTTAAAATAAAAACCCTTTTCTGAGGAATAAACGGCATTTGGTTGCTCATTTTGAAAGCCCTAACATGTTGCATTGTATACAATTGATTTATTTGTTTAAAAACAAAAAAGTATATTTTGTTAGAGTACTCGAGTACTCGAAGAAATAATTGACAGAGTACTCGATTCCAAAAATACTCGATAGTTGCAGCTCTAGTTTTAACTCAGCTGAGTTGGAATAAAACTTAAAAGGTCAACTCATTTCAATATTGCGCCGTTCACTGTCACTTTACGCCGTTTACTGTCAGTTTTAGCTGCACAAACTACGAGCATAAATGCGTCCACTCAACTAGTTTCTGGTGCTGCACCGGAGTAAAGACTGGCGGCGACGCTGGAATACGCTTTAAGGTGCGTTCACACCGCAAGCGACCTAGCGACAAAAGTCGCGTCGCCCACTGAGGTAGCGTCGCGCGTCCATAAATAGCCTACCTGTTTGGTCGCCTGGCGTTGGACGTCGGTCGGTGACGTCACGTCCGCTCGAGTTTTACCGCGATCGTATCATATATCACATAATAGGGTGTATAAGCGGACATTATTCCAGCTGTGTCCTTTTCACTCACTTTATCAGACACAAAAGTCTGCAGCTGATGATGCAGCAGCATTATCTGTGAGTTTACCGCGGTCCGTCTGCAAATGTCCTCACTGAGATTAGTTCCGCCTATGCGGAAGTCATCCGCTCTGTAGTCCGGATGAATAACTGCACCGTCACACGTACACACACTGCTGATTGGCTGATGCTGCACAGCCACGCACGACATCGCCTGAATAGATCAACTTTTTTTTAACTTTGACATCTCGCGACGAGTGAAGTGGTCGTCTTGTCGCCAGCTGTCGCATCGCGGGAGGGTTAGCCCCGCCCCATCGCGGCTGTACATTGACTTTGCATGGAGAGTGATCGCCGAGGTAGTCCAGGTAGCGTCCGGTGTGAACGCACCTTTAGGCCGTAATGAGGCGTCCACGTATAGGCCTCATGCTGCGTTCCATTTACCGCAGCATGAGGTGGGAAATGGGAGTGACGTCATCGCCGACTTATCTGCATTCCAGTTGAAGTCGGAAAAAAAACGTGCCGATCGACCAGGCTATTGTTAGCCGTTGTTAGCATGCCTGCGTTGTTGTTCACAAATATCACATGAAGAATGTGATTATCACTATGGCAGCATTTTTGTAAATATAAGTCTAAGAATACTATGTATACAGCTGATTTAGAGCAACACACACTAGTCAGAAGTGCAAATAAATTTACTATTACAGGAGCTGAATAACTGTTCACACTGGGGGCTGCCATCTTTGATCGTCAACTCGGGGGTGGTGAGGTCTCCCCGAGTTCCGAGTAGGATATTCCGACCTCGGGGGGCGTTCCAGATAGAATTTCCTACTCGGAAGTGGGAAATTCCGACCTCCGACTACAACTGGAACGCACCATCAGGCCGCGCTGTGCCCCCCCAGTACACTCTGAGGCACTGTGCTAAGTCACGGTGAACCGGCATTAAACAGCCGAAAGTCTTATAAATGAACGTCTCCGACAACCCCACTCTCCGAAATAAACTCATCAGATCTAAATGAGTCACACAAGTCACCAAAAACGATGATAAAACCTTAACATCCCCCCAAAAAACCCGCTTTATGTCTCCCTGATAGCAACGCTACCGTTAGCACGGATGCTAATACTATGGCTAACAAGCTCACTGAAGGCCTGAGAACAATACATTAAAGCCGAGTCAGTGTTAAATACGCTGTTCAGACTTCTGGGTCGTCACACACACACATTATAAATATACTCCGCTATAATGTCTTTGTTTCTGCTACTTTTGTCATATATGAGTAACGTTTTCAACATAATATAGCTGAGACATTAGTATGCATCTTACCTCGACAATGTCTCGTCGAAAAAGGAAGTTGAGGCCCAGATGCTGTCAACCTGTATCCACAGGTCATCCACATCATGTGACTGTTTCCGGGTCGTGAAAGATGGCTTTTAAAATAAAACAGTTCTTTTAATCGTATTATTTTGTATGGATTTATTCAAGACATTGCCTAAATATTTTGTATATTATGCATATTCATTGTATATTTTAGGAATTTAAAATAATCTACAACATTGAAAACGATAAAGCACAAAGGTTTGAAGCATTTTACTTTGATATTATATTTTGTGTTCCTTATGATATGATTAAAATTTTGTAATTTAGATTCATTAGATTTCTAAAAACCTTGAAAAAAGTCATGTTTTCAGATATTATTCAGATATTTTTCCTTTTTTTTTTTTTTGGAGTTGTGACAATGCCAAATTACCAAAATAAAAGTATAGTAGAAAAATGAGAAGAAGATAGTTTATTTTGCAAAAACTGTAGCGTTGCTATATACAACAATATTAATAAAAAAAACATAGGTGAAAAGGATCATAACATTTGAAATATAAAGGCAAATAAATCAAGTTATTTAAAAAAGAAGTAAGGTGCTTATAAATAAAATTAAAAATAATAATATGGGTATATAAATAGCTGTATTCATCAAAAATACATTCATTAAGAGAAAAGTAAAATATAAAGGCAAACATTTCAAATAAAAAATGTTTTTCTAAAACACATTTATTTCAACTTTTGATCCATGAATTAGTATTGCTTTTTTGACAAATTTTATTGTTGGCTTTACTGCACACATTAAATGTCACATTGACATTGTTTGTACAGCTTTCTTTCGTTCTTTTTATTTTACTGCTTAAAATGTCACTTTAAAAGAATATTTAGACTTGCTTTCTGTCGATTGTTATCCTTGCTCCTCTTTAAGGATTCCTTCCCCGCCAGTGGACAGTGACATTCCTACTGGGTACATTTTTCTGCATATATTCTCATTGCTCTTAAAGTGACATTGCAAGTGACAAAAGAAATATGGACTTATATTTTTTTAATTGAATTGATTTTATTGATAAGAACACTTCTTTTTTTAAGTCATTTTTATGCAAAGTTTTTAGTCTTTCATTGATGGATTTATTTTCTGGATTCATATTGCTTTATATAGTCACATTACTTATGTTTTATACTTTTCATAATTCCCATTCTTCTTCTTTTATAATAAATGTATTACTTTTTCTTCACATTTCACACTTTATTATTTTTTCTTTAATGGATTTAGTTTTTTAATTAATACTGCTTTATGTAGTCATATTACTTATTTTATTTAGTAAGTAATATGAGTAGAAGTATAAAGATGAATATTTATTTATTCATCTTCATACTTGTACTTTCATTTCCTTTTCTTTGAAAGTTTTTTTTGGGGGAATTTGGCACTCTCATTACGCCATGCTTTTTACTTGAAGAACATGTAAAAGTAAAATGTTTTTTAACATTGATTAAAATAGCCATTAATAAGAACCCATTTAGAATACAAGGTTGGCATACAACTGTATGTCAACATTTTCTCTCTCTCTTGTACTGGTTCAATTAAAATGCTTTCACAACTTATTAATTGTGCTTCTACTGTCTGAACAGCAATAGAATAGACAGGTTTGACAGAACACCCATGACACCTACCATATTGTTCCACAAAGTGGACCTGGAAGGACATCAGAAAAGCAGCATTTAACTGAATCGGAAGACCTATTTGGGGAACAACTAATGTAGCTTAGGTCATAAAAGACACATAAATGTACACCCTCATTTCAACTATGTTGCTTGTTATGTGGCACCACATACAGCCTTATTGGGAGGGATATCCTATCTCCCGATTCAGTTAATTCTGAATGTCCCTCAACTAATTCCAGATACGAAGCTTTTTCAACTACGTTTTACACAGTTAGTTTTTATTAAACCGAGGATTCCCATATATTGTCAGGTTTATTTCTCTTGGCAAAAAACATGATTCTACCCAAAGTGGTGGCAGTTACAGAATATCTCTGTGGCATTTGCTAATTACCTGATGAAGACTCTTAATTTTAATGATTCCAAAAATCAAAGGTATGAAAATGTCTTGCTATTCCACAAATGAAATCAAGGCGCTTAAAACTTTTTAAAATTCACTTGTACTGTCTGATGCTTTGGTGAACTAAAGTAATTATTTCCCACATTCTCTTGTGGACACACCTGTGATGTGCAACCAAAATGGACATATGGGCACGTTCTTTCTCAAGCAAAACAAATCAGAGGTGTTTGTGTTGTAAGGTTTGAAAGCCTTCAAAAACATAAATATATTCATAAAAAAAATCAAAGAGTGAGAGACACCTGCAACTTTAATGTCATCAGTTAATGAAGTAAAAACCAAATGTTTTATCAAGCTGTCTGAGGCAGAGTAATGTTAAATTCAAAATTAAAGTCAAAGTGGGTTTAAACCTTGGTCGGTCATTCAAAGGCATAGAACCTCACCTCTACTAGTAGGTGATGTTGCCAGATCCATATAAACATATCCTGTCTCTCTACTTCATGAAGAACAGGCAGTTCATGAAGAATAGGCCACATCCTTCTTCACTTGTGAGAATAACTGAAGACGTCACCTAAAGACAGGGTTGGTATTCTGATTTAGATGCATTTTTGTTACACTGGTTATAATGATCATTACATCCCAATGGTGATTAACGCATGATATCCAGCAACCACAAACTGTCTCAAGGTCATTCAAGCTCATCACAACTGAAAAATAGGTACTAAATGATGAATAAATGACGGTTATTTTAACCGATCAACATGTTACTCAAGATTTCGATTAGTACACCTCCCTAGATCATGTTCACCAAATTTGGTGAAATTCCACACGAAGGTCGTTGACATCTGCTCATGTAGTGTTTTTAGCACCCCCAAGTGTTCAGCGAAAAATGCTTGTACAGTCAGCTTCCCAGTCCCACTGTGAACCTTAACACCACACTTGGCAGTGATTAGACAAAGGGTGTTGAAATTATCTCCAGTTAAGTTTAAGCTCCGCCCAACAACAAACATATTTTGGTGGCTGTCAGGCGTGTTTTTTGTTTAATCAGGCTCATCTCAAGGAGGCTTTATAATGGTTGTCCCCTAAGTCCATTGCCTAAAGCTGGTGCTGAATGAGTCAATTTTTGAGAGGTCCTGTTCATGTAATTGTTTTTACTTTTATGCAAATTAGCAAAAATCCACAATAGCAGTGTTCATAGTTGCAATGTTTTTGTTGTAGAGGCACATCAGACTAAACTGTCATTGCAACTTCAAGTCATTAGGCTTTGTGGTATGGAAGTAATAGCCTGTAAATTTTGCAGATTTCCCTCAAAGCTACAGCGCCCCCATCAGGCCCGATTCGTTTGGGAATTTTTTTGCAGCAAATCAGTGACATTTAAAGTTGATCTGCCAAGTTCTGTGTCTCCAGGTCATTCCAGCTCTCTACAATTGAAGAAAAAGCAATATTCATTAAGCTCCGCCCACTGCTAGGATGTCTTGGTTCACTGTGGCTACATTTTTTGACCGATCTTGCTCATTTATAATAGAAATGACTGCTTCAGTCCCCTGATGCCATATATTGTGAAATTGGTGTTGATAACATTAATATTTCTAACTTTCTATTCATTTTACCTTTTTTAACATTATGCAAATTAGACATAAATCGATAATAGCAGCAGTGGTGGTGCAAGAGGCTTTTTTGTAGAGGACTATCAGGGGAAGATGTGTGTTGAGTTTCAACATGACAGGACTGACGCTGTGGAAGGGAGAGCGATTCTAGTTTGGCGCTGTATGTTATAGCGCCCCCTATAGGCCAATTTTGATCAATTTCTTTTTGCATTACTCAGACATCATTTGTAGTTGACCTATAAAGTTTGGTGTCCCTAGGTCATTTCAGTTGACCACAAATGAAGAAAATGTACTAAATGCTGAATAGGCCATGCCCACTTTCACCAAAAAATATGGCTCTCAAAATATGAGCTAATACTGGCCCTTAGAACATGCCCACAAAATTTGGTGAAAGCAAAGACCAATGGTCTTTGAGATATAAACATGTGGTGTTTATCGCGCCCCCTATGGGTTAAGCTGGAATTGTTTTTGCAGCAGCTTCCCTGTCTCATTGTGAACCCACCCAGCACATTTTGTGAGGATTGGGCAAAGGGTGATGGAGTTATCATCAGTTATATTTAAGCTCCGCCCACCTCCTTAGATGTTTTGCTGGCTAGCGGCCATGTTTTTCATTTAATCGGGCTCATCTATGGGAGCCTTTAAAATGGTTGTCCCCTAAGTCCATTTCCTGAATTTTGTAATGATTGAGTCAATTTTTGAGAGTTTCTGTTAATATCATTGCTTTTACTTTTATGCAAATTAGCAAAAATCCATGATATCAGTGTTCATGGTTGCAAAGGTTTTTTGTAGAGGCACATCAGACTAAACTGTCAGTGCAACTACACGTCATTAGACTTTGTGGTTTGAAAGTAATAGCTTGTAAATTTAGCAGATTTTGCTCAAAGCTCTAGCGCCCCCATCAGGCCCGATTTGTTTCAGAATTTTTTTGCCACATATCAGTGACATTTATAGATGACCTAGGAAGTTTTGTGTCTCCAGGTCATTCCTGCTCTCCAAAATTGAAGAAAAAGCAATATTCATTAAGCTCCGCTCACTGCTAGGATATCTTGGTTCACGGTGGCTACGTTTTTTGACCGATCTTGCTCATTTATAATAGAAATCACTGTCTCAGTTCCCTGATCCCATATTGTGAAATTGGTGTTGATAGCATTAATATTTCAAACTTTCTATTCATTTTACTGTTTTTGGCATTATGCAAATTAAGCCAAAATCGGTGATAGCAGCAGTGATGGTGCGAGAGGCTTTTTTGTAGAGGACTATCAGGGGAAGATGTGTGTTTATTTTCAAGTCAACAGGACTTATGGTGCGGAAGGGAGGCCTTTCAAGTTTGGCACTGTATGTTATAGCGCCCCCTATTGGCCAATTTTGATCACAATTTTTTTGCATTACTCAGACATCATTTGTAGTTGACCTATTAATTTTGGTGTCCCTAGGTCATTTCAGTTGACCACAAATGAAGAAAATGTACTTAATGCTGAATAGGCCACGCCCACTTTCACCAAAAAATATGGCTTTTAAAATATGAGCTAATACTGGCCCCTAGAACATGCCCACAAAATTTGGTGAAATTCCGACCAATGGTCTTTGAGATATAAACATGTGGTGTTTATAGCGCCCCCTATGGGTTAAGCTGGAATTGCTTTTGCAGGCAGCTTCCCAATGTCACTATGAAGCTAACCTGCAAGTTTGGTGATGATTGGGCAAAAGGTTTTGGAGTTATCTCCAATTATGTTTAAGCTCCGCCCACCACCTTAGATGTTTTGGTGGCTAGCAGCCATGTTTTTTCACCAATCTGGCTGATTTATAATAGAAACTTGTCTTTTTGTCCCTTGAGGCCATATACCAGATTTGGTGCTGATTGAGTCAATATTTCTTAAGTTCTATTCATTTTAGTGTTTTTCAAATTATGCAAATTAGCAAAAAATCTAATTAGGCGGACTTTAGGGGTCCTTGAGGCTTTTTTGTAGAGCACATTGAGCTGGACTTACGCCTTGATTTTCAAGTCAATCGGACTTACGGCGTGAGGGGCGCGGCCTTTCCAAAAAGCCAACTTTGAGCCTTAATTACAGCACCACCTTGTGGCTGACTTGGCTCATGACTTAGGCAAACCTGGTGCACATCATTACCTAGGCCTTGGCCAAGTTTCAGCTCTCTGGCTCATTCCAGCTCACGGGAATTTTGGCCTAAGCGGCAGAAGAAAAATAATAATAAATATAGCCGCAAGCGGCAATTGGCGGGTTCAAACCTTTTTCCGGCCCCCTCCAACCACCCAAAACCTCAAAACTACACACTTGCACTGTCACAGGCTTTTTCCTCTAATGCTCCGTGCAATCACAGCTTTCTTGGTCACTGAAGCTCATTGCAATTGAAGTATTGGTACTTAATGATGAATAGACCATGCCCCTTCAACCGATTAACTTGAAACTGCAACTTTCAGCTAATACTGGCCCCTAGAATATGCTCACCAATTTTTGTGATATTCTGGACCAATCGTCTTTGAGATATAAACATGTAGTGTTTATAGCGCCACCTATGAGTTTAGCTCAAATTGGTTTTGCAGGCTGCTTCCCTGTCTCATTGTGAACACACCCAGGAAATTTTGTGAGGATTGGGCAAAGGGTGTTGGAGTAATCATCAGTTATATTTAAGCTCCGCCCACCTCCTTAGATGTTTTGCTGGCTAGCGGCCATATTTTTCATTTAATCGGGCTCATCTATGGGACTTATTATAATGGTTGTCCCCTAAGTCCATTTCCTGAATTTCGTGCTGATTGAGTCAATTTTTGAGAGTTTCTGTTAATATCATTGCTTTTACTTTTATGCAAATTAGCAAAAATCCATAATAGCAGTGTTCATGGTTGCAAAGGTTTTTTATAGAGGCATATCAGCCTAAACTGTCAATCCAACGACAAGTCATTACACTTTGTGGTATGGAAGTAATAGCCTGTAAATTTTGCAGATTTCGTTCAAAGCTCTAGCGCCCCAATCAGGCCTGATTTGTTTCAGATTTTTTTTGGCCACATATCAGTGACATTTATAGATGACCTGCCAAGTTTTGTGTCTCCAGGTCATTTCTACTCTCCAAAATTGAAGAAAAAGCAATATTCACTAAGCTCCGCCCACTGCTAGGATGTTTTGGTTCACCGTGGCTACATTTTTTGACCGATCTTTCTCATTTATAATAGAAATGACTGTCTCAGTCCCCTGATGCCATATTGTGAAATTGGTGTTGATAGCATTAATATTTCAAACTTTCTATTCATTTTACTGTTTTTGGCATTATGCAAATTAGGCCAAAATCGCTAATAGCAGCAGTGGTGGTGCAAGAGGCTTTTTTGTAGAGGACTATCAGGGGAAGATATGTGTTGAGTTTCAACTCAACACGACTGATGGTGTGGAAGGGAGAGCGTTTCTAGATTGGCACTGTATGTTATAGCGCCCCCTATTGGCCAATTTTGATCAAATTTTTTTGTATTACTCAGACCTCATTTGTAGTTGATCTATTAAGTTTGGTGTCCCTAGGTCATTTCAGTTGACCACAAATGAAGAAAATGTACTTAATATTGAATAGGCCACGCCCACTTTCACCAAAAAATATGGCATTTGAAATATCACCTACTACTGGCCCCTAGAACATGCCCACAAAATTTGGTGAAATTCCGACCAATGGTCTTTGAGATATAAACATGTGGTGTTTATAGCGCCCCCTATGGGCTAAGCTGGAATTGCTTTTTTCAGGCAACTTCCCAGTGTCACTATGAAGGTATCCTGCAAGTTTGGTGATGATTGGGCAATGGGTGTTGGAGTTATCACCATTATGTTTAAGCTCCGCCCACCACCTTAGATATTTCGGTGGCTAGCGGCCATGTTTTTACACCACTCTGGCTGATTTATAATAGAAACTTGCGGTTTTGTCCCTGAGGCCATATACCAGATTTGGTGCTGATTGAGTCAATATTTCTCAACTTCTATTCATTTAAGTGTTTTTCAAATTATGCAAATTAGCAAAAATCTAATTAGGCGGACTTTAGGGGTCCTTGAGGCTTTTGTAGAGGACATTGAGCTGGACTTGGGCCTTGAATTTCAAGTCAATCGGACTTACGGCGTGAGGGCGTGGCCTCTCCAAAAAGCCAACTTTGGACCTTAATTACAGCGCCACCTTGTGGCTGACTTGGCTCAAGACTTAGGGAAACCTGGTGCACATGATTTCCAATACCTTGGCCAAGTTTCAGCTCTCTGGCTCATTCCAGCTCACGGGAATTTTGGCCTAAGCGGTAGAACGGAAATAAAAATAATAAATATAAAGCATCAATTGGCGTTCAAACCTTTTCCCACCCAAAACCTCAAAACTACACACTTGCACTGTCACAGGCTTTTTCCTCTAATGCTCCGTGCAATCACAGCTTTTCTCTTGGTCATTGAAGCTCATAGCAATTGAAGTATTGGTACTTAATGATGAATAAACCACGCCCCCTTCAACTGATTAACTTGAAACTGCAACTTTCAGCTAATACTCACCCCTAGAATATACCCACCAATTTTTATGATATTCTGGCCAATCGCTCGAGATATAAACATGTAGTGTTTATAGCGCCACCTATGAGTTTAGCTCAAATTGGTTTTGCAAGCTGCTTCCCTGTCTCATTGTGAACACAACCAGCAAATTTTGTGAGGATTGGGCAAAGGGTGTTGGAGTAATCATCAGTTATATTTAAGCTCCGCCCACCTCCTTAGATGTTTTGCTGGCTAGCGGCCATATTTTTCATTTAATCGGGCTCATCTATGGGAGTCATTATAATGGTTGTCCCCTAAGTCCATTTCCTGAATTTCGTGCTGATTGAGTCAATTTTTGAGAATTTCTGTTAATATCATTGCTTTTACTTTTATGCAAATTAGCAAAAATCCATAATAGCAGTGTTCATGGTTGCAAAGGTTTTTTGTAGAGGCATATCAGCCTAAACTGTCAATCCAACGACAAGTCATTAGACTTTGTGGTATGGAAGTAATAGCCTGTAAATTTTGCAGATTTCGTTCAAAGCTCTAGCGCCCCCATCAGGCCCGATTTGTTTCAGATTTTTTTTTGCCACATATCAGTGACATTTATAGATGACCTGCCAAGTTTTGTGTCTCCAGGTCATTTCTACTCTCCAAAATTGAAGAAAAAGCAATATTCACTAAGCTCCGCCCACTGCTAGGATGTTTTGGTTCACCGTGGCTACATTTTTTGACCGATCTTTCTCATTTATAATAGAAATGACTGTCTCAGTCCCCTGATGCCATATTGTGAAATTGGTGTTGATAGCATTAATATTTCAAACTTTCTATTCATTTTAGTGTTTTTGGCATTATGCAAATTAGGCCAAAATCGCTAATAGCAGCAGTGGTGGTGCAAGAGGCTTTTTGTAGAGGACTATCAGGGAAGATATGTGTTGAGTTTCAACTCAACACGACTGATGGTGTGGAAGGAGAGCGTTTCTAGATTGGCACTGTATGTTATAGCGCCCCTATTGGCCAATTTTGATCAAATTTTTTTTATTACTCAGACCTCATTTGTAGTTGATCTATTAAGTTTGGTGTCCCTAGGTCATTTCAGTTGACCACAAATGAAGAAAATGTACTTAATATTGAATAGGCCACGCCCACTTTCACCAAAAAATATGGCATTTGAAATATCACCTACTACTGGCCCCTAGAACATGCCCACAAAATTTGGTGAAATTCCAACCAATGGTCTTTGAGATATAAACATGTGGTGTTTATAGCGCCCCTATGGGCTAAGCTCAAATTGCTTTTGCAGGCAACTTCCCAGTGTCACTCTGAAGGAATCCTGCAAGTTTGGTGATGATTGGGCAACGGGTGTTGGAGTTATCACCAATTATGTTTAAGCTCCGCCCACCACCTTAGATGTTTTGGTGGCTAGCGGCCATGTTTTTTCACCAATCTGGCTCATTTATAATAGAAACTTGCCTTTTTGTCCTCTGAGGCCATATACCAGATTTGGTGCTGATTGAGTCAATATTTCTCAACTTCTATTCATTTAAGTGTTTTTCAAATTATGCAAATTAGCAAAAAATCTAATTAGGCGGACTTTAGGGGTCCTTGAGGCTTTTTTGTAGAGGACATTGAGCTGGACTTGGGCCTTGAATTTCAAGTCAATCGGACTTACGGCGTGAGGGGCGTGGCCTCTCCAAAAAGCCAACTTTGGGCCTTAATTACAGCGCCACCTTGTGGCTGACTTGGCTCAAGACTTAGGCAAACCTGGTGCACATGATTTCCAATACCTTGGCCAAGTTTCAGCCCTCTGGCTCATTCCAGCTCACGGGAATTTTGGCCTAAGCGGTGGAACGGAAATAAAAATAATAATAAATATAGCCGCAAGCGGCAATTGGCGGGTTCAAACCTTTTCCGGCCCCTTCCAACCACCCAAAACCTCAAAACTACACACTTGCACTTTCACAGGCTTTTTTCCTCTAATGCTCAGTGCAATCACAGCTTTTCTCTTGGTCATTGAAGCTCATTGCAATTGAAGTATTGGTACTTAATGATGAATAGACCATGCCCCTTCAACCGATTAACTTGAAATTGCAATTTCAGTTAATACTGGCCCCTACAATATGCCCACCAATTTTTTGTTATATTCTGGCCAATCGTCTCTGAGATATAAACATGTGGTGTTTATAGCGCCACCTATGAGTTTAGGTGAAATTACTTTCGCAGGCCTTCCCTGTCTCATTGTGAACACACCCAGCAAATTTTGTGAGGATTGGGCAAAGGGTGTTGGAGTTAATCATCAGTTATATTTAAGCTCCGCCCACCTCCTTAGATGTTTTGCTGGCTAGCGGCCATATTTTTCATTTAATCGGGCTCATCTATGGGAGGCTTATAATGCTTGTCCCTAAGTCCATTTCCTGAATTTGGTGCTGATTGAGTCAATTTTTGAGAGTTTCTGTTAATATCATTGCTTTTACTTTTATGCAAATTAGCAAAAATCCATAATAGCAGTGTTCATGGTTGCAAAGGTTTTTGTAGAGGCATATCAGCCTAAACTGTCAATCCAACTACAAGTCATTAGCTTTGTGGTATGGAAGTAATAGTCTGTAAATTTTGCAGATTTCGCTCAAAAGCTCTAAGCGCCCCCATCAGGCCCGATTTGTTTCAGAATTTTTTTTTGCCACATATCAGTGACATTTATAGATGACCTGCCAAGTTTTGTGTCTCCAGGTCATTCCTGCTCCAAAATTGAAGAAAAAGCAATATTCTAAGCTCCGCCACTGCTAGGATGTTTTGGTTCACGTGGCTACATTTTTGACCGATCTTGCTCATTTATAATAGAAATGACTGTCTCAGTCCCCTGATGCCATATTGTGAAATTGGTGTTGATAGCATTAATATTTCAAACTTTCTATTCATTTTACTGTTTTTGGCATTATGCAAATTAGGCCAAAATCAGTGATAGCAGCAGTGGTTGGTGCAAGAGGCTTTTTTAGAGGACTATCAGGTGAAGATGTGTGTTTATTTTCAAGTCCACAGGACTGACGGTGTGGAAGAGAGCGTTTCTAGTTTGACACTTATGTTATAGCGCCCCTATTGGCCAATTTTGATCAAATTTTTTCTGCATTAATCAGACCTCATTTGTAGTTGACCTATTAAGTTTGGTGTCCCTAGGTCATTTCAGTTGACCACAAATGAAGAAAATGTACTTAATGCTGAATAGGCCACGCCCACTTTCACCAAAAAATATGGCATTTGAAATATCACCTACTACTGGCCCCTAGAACATGCCCACAAAATTTGGTGAAATTCCGACCAATGGTCTTTGAGATATAAACAAGTGGTGTTTATAGCGCCCCCTATGGGCTAAGCTCAAATTGCTTTTTCAGGGAACTTCCCAGTGTCACTATGAAGGTAACCTGCAAGTTTGGTGATGATTGGGCAATGGTGTTGGAGTTATCACCAGTTATGTTTAAGCTCCGCCCACCACCTTAGATGTTTTGCTAGCTAGCAGCCATGTTTTTTCACCAATCTGGCTCATTTATAATAGAAACTTGTCTTTTTGACCCCTGAGGCCATATACCAGATTTGGTGCTGATTGAGTCAATATTTCTCAACTTCTATTCATTTAAGTGTTTTTCAAATTATGCAAATTAGCAAAAAATCTAATTAGGCGGACTTTAGGGGTCCTTGAGGCTTTTTTGTAGAGCACATTGAGCTGGACTTGGGCCTTGATTTTCAAGTCAATCGGACTTACGGCATGAGGGCGTGGCCTCTCCAAAACCTCAAACTTTGAGCCTTAGTTACAGCGCCACCTTGTGGCTGACTTGGCTCAAGACTTAGGCAAACCTGGTGCACAACATTACCTAGGCCTTGGCCAAGTTTCAGCTCTCTGGCTCATTCCAGCTCACGGGAATTTTGGCCTAAGCGGCAGAAGAAAAATAATAATAATAATAATAATAATAATAAACCGGCACAAAAACAATAGGGTTACCCAAAACCTCAAAACTCCACACTTGCACTGTCTCAGACTTTTTCCTTTAATACTCCCAGCAATCACAGCTTTTCTCTTGGTCATTGAAGCTCATTGCAATTGAAGTATTGGTACTTAATGATGAATAAACCACGCCCCTTCAACCGATTAACTTGAAACTGCAACTTTCAGCTAATACTCACCCCTAGAATATACCCACCAATTTTTATGATATTCTGGCAAATCGTCTACGAGATATAAACATGTAGTGTTTATAGCGCCACCTATGAGTTTAGCTCAAATTGGTTTTGCAAGCTGCTTCCCTGTCTCATTGTGAACACAACCAGCAAATTTTGTGAGGATTGGGCAAAGGGTGTTGGAGTAATCATCAGTTATATTTAAGCTCCGCCCACCTCCTTAGATGTTTTGCTGGCTAGCGGCCATATTTTTCGTTTAATCGGGCTCATCTATGGGAGTCATTATAATGGTTGTCCCCTAAGTCCATTTCCTGAATTTTCTTGCTGATTGAGTCAATTTTTGAGAGTTTCTGTTAATATCATTGCTTTTACTTTTATGCAAATTAGCAAAAATCCATAATAGCAGTGTTCATGGTTGCAAAGGTTTTTTGTAGAGGCATATCAGCCTAAACTGTCAATCCAACGACAAGTCATTACACTTTGTGGTATGGAAGTAATAGCCTGTAAATTTTGCAGATTTCGCTTCAAAGCTCTAGCGCCCCCATCAGGCCCGATTTGTTTGACATTTTTTTTCCGAGATATCACTAACATTTATAGATGACCTGCCAAGTTTTGTGTCTCCAGGTCATTTCTACTCTCCAAAATTGAAGAAAAAGCAATATTCACTAAGCTCCGCCCACTGCTAGGATGTTTTGGTTCACCGTGGCTACATTTTTGACCGATCTTTCTCATTTATAATAGAAATGACTGTCTCAGTCCCCTGATGCCATATTGTGAAATTGGTGTTGATAGCATTAATATTTCAAACTTTCTATTCATTTTAGTGTTTTTGGCATTATGCAAATTAGGCCAAAATCGCTAATAGCAGCAGTGGTGGTGCAAGAGGCTTTTTGTAGAGGACTATCAGGGGAAGATATGTGTTGAGTTTCAACTCAACAGGACTTACGGTGTGGAAGGAGAGCGTTTCTAGATTGGCACTGTATGTTATAGCGCCCCTATTGGCCAATTTTGATCAAATTTTTTTGTATTACTCAGACCTCATTTGTAGTTGATCTATTAAGTTTGGTGTCCCTAGGTCATTTCAGTTGACCACAAATGAAGAAAATGTACTTAATATTGAATAGGCCACGCCCACTTTC
This sequence comes from Scarus forsteni, assembly GCA_036419115.1. Lineage (NCBI taxonomy): Eukaryota > Metazoa > Chordata > Actinopteri > Labriformes > Labridae > Scarus > Scarus forsteni. Next base: position 5,294,984 of record JAZDUH010000331.1, on the reverse strand, counting down.
ACCAAAAATATGGCATTTGAAATATCACCTACTACTGGCCCTAGAACGTGCCCACAAAATTTGGTGAAATTCCGACCAATGGTCTTTGAGATATAAACATGTGGTGTTTATAGCGCCCCTATGGGCTAAGCTCAAATTGCTTTTGCAGGCAACTTCCCAGTGTCACTATGAAGCTAACCTGCAAGTTTGGTGATGATTGGGCAACGGGTGTTGGAGTTATCACCAATTATGTTTAAGCTCCGCCCACCACCTTAGATATTTCGGTGGCTAGCGGCCATGTTTTTTCACCAATCTGGCTGATTTATAATAGAAACTTGCCTTTTTGTCCTCTGAGGCCATACACCAGATTTGGTGCTGATTGAGTCAATATTTCTCAACTTCTATTCATTTAAGTGTTTTTCAAATTATGCAAATTAGCAAAAAATCTAATTAGGCGGACTTTAGGGTCCTTGAGGCTTTTTGTAGAGGACATTGAGCTGGACTTGGGCCTTGAATTTCAAGTCAATCGGACTTCTGCGTGAGGCGTGGCCTCTCCAAAAAGCCAACTTTGGGCCTTAATTACAGCGCCACCTTGTGGCTGACTTGGCTCAAGACTTAGGCAAACCTGGTGCACATGATTTCCAATACCTTGGCCAAGTTTCAGCCCTCTGGCTCATTCCAGCTCACGGGAATTTTGGCCTAAGCGGTAGAACGGAAATAAAAATAATAATAAATATAGCCGCAAGCGGCAATTGGCGGGTTCAAACCTTTTCCGGCCCCTTCCAACCACCCAAAACCTCAAAACTACACACTTGCACTGTCACAGGCTTTTTCCTCTAATGCTCAGTGAAATCACAGCTTTGCTCTTGGTCACTGAAGCTCATTGCAATTGAAGTATTGGTACTTAATGATGAATAGACCATGCCCCCTTCAACCGATTAACTTGAAATTGCAATTTCAGTTAATACTGGCCCCTACAATATGCCCACCAATTTTTGTTATATTTCGTCCAATCGTCTACGAGATATAAACATGTCGTGTTTATAGCGCCACCTATGAGTTTAGGTGAAATCACTTTTTGAGGCAGCTTCCCTGTCTCATTGTGAACCCACCCAGCAAATTTTGTGAGGATTGGGCAAAGGGTGTTGGAGTTATCATCAGTTATATTTAAGCTCCGCCCACCTCCTCAGATGTTTTGCTGGCTAGCGACCATATTTTTCATTTAATCGGGCTCATCTATGGGAGGCTTTAAAATGCTTGTCCCCTAAGTCCATTTCCTGAATTTGGTGCTGATTGAGTCAATTTTTGAGAGTTTCTGTTAATATCATTGCTTTTACTTTTATGCAAATTAACAAAAATCCATAATAGCAGTGTTCATGGTTGCAAAGTTTTTTTGTAGAGGCATATCAGACTAAACTGTCAATCCAACTACAAGTCATTAGGCTTTGTGGTATGGAAGTAATGGCCTGTAAATTTTGCAGATTTCGCTCAAAGCTCTAGCGCCCCCATCAGGCCCGATTTGTTTCAGATTTTTTTTGCCGCATATCAGTGACATTTATAGTTAACCTGCAAAGTTTTGTGTCTCCAGGTCATTCCTGCTCCAAAATTGAAGAAAAGCAATATTCTTTAAGCTCCGCCCACTGCTAGGATGTTTTGGTTCACTGTGGCTACGTTTTTTGACCGATCTTGCTCATTTATAATAGAAATGTCTGTCTCAGTCCCCTGATGCCATATTGTGAAATTGGTGTTGATAGCATTAATATTTCAAACTTTCTATTCATTTTACTGTTTTTGGCATTATGCAAATTAGGCCAAAATCGGTGATAGCAGCAGTGGTGGTGCAAGAGGCTTTTTTGTAGAGGACTATCAGGTGAAGATGTGTGTTTATTTTCAAGTCCACAGGACTGACGGTGTGGAAGAGGCAGCGTTTCTAGTTTGACACTCTATGTTGTAGCGCCCCCTATTGGCCAATTTTGATCAAATTTTTTCTGCATTAATCAGACCTCATTTGTAGTTGACCTATTAAGTTTGGTGTCCCTAGGTCATTTCAGTTGACCACAAATGAAGAAAATGTACTTAATGCTGAATAGGCCACGCCCACTTTCACCAAAAAATATGGCATTTGAAATATCACCTACTACTGGCCCCTAGAACACGCCCACAAAATTTGGTGAAATTCCGACCAATGGTCTTTGAGATATAAACATGTGGTGTTTATAGCGCCCCCTATGGGCTAAGCTCAAATTGCTTTTTCAGGGAACTTCCCAGTCCCACTATGAAGGTAACCTGCAAGTTTGGTGATGATTGGGCAATGGGTATTGGAGTTATCACCAGTTATGTTTAAGCTCCACCCACCACCTTAGATGTTTTGCTAGCTAGCAGCCATGTTTTTTCACCAATCTGGCTCATTTATAATAGAAACTTGTCTTTTTGTCCTCTGAGGCCATATACCAGATTTGGTGCTGATTGAGTCAATATTTCTCAACTTCTATTCATTTAAGTGTTTTTCAAATTATGCAAATTAGCAAAAAATCTAATTAGGCGGACTTTAGGGGTCCTTGAGGCTTTTTTGTAGAGCACATTGAGCTGGACTTGGGCCTTGATTTTCAAGTCAATCGGACTTACGGCATGAGGGGCGTGGCCTCTCCAATACCTCAAACTTTGAGCCTTAGTTACAGCGCCACCTTGTGGCTGACTTGGCTCATGACTTAACCAAACCTGGTGCACATCATTACCTAGGCCTTGGCCAAGTTTCAGCTCTCTGGCTCATTCCAGCTCACGGGAATTTTGGCCTAAGCGGCAGAAGAAAAATAATAATAATAATAATAATAATAATAAATATAGCCGCAAGCGGCAATTGGCGGGTTCAAACCTTTTCCGGCCCCTTCCAACCACCCAAAACCTCAAAACTACACACTTGCACTGTCACAGGCTTTTTCCTCTAATGCTCCGTGCAATCACAGCTTTTCTCTTGGTCATTGAAGCTCATAGCAATTGAAGTATTGGTACTTAATGATGAATAAACCACGCCCCCTTCAACCGATTAACTTGAAACTGCAACTTTCAGCTAATACTGGCCCCTAGAATATGCTCACCAATTTTTTGTGATATTCCGTCCAATGGGCTATGAGATATAAACATGTAGTGTTTATAGCGCCACCTATGGGTTTAGCTCAAATTGGTTTTACAGCTGCACCTTCCCATGTCATTGTGAACACAACCAGCAAATTTTGTGAGGATTGGGCAAAGGGTGTTGGAGTTACCATCAGTTATATTTAAGCTCCGCCCACCTCCTTAGATGTTTTGCTGGCTAGCGGCCATGTTTTTCATTTAATCAGGCTCATCTATGGGAGGCTTTAAATGGTTCTCCCTAAGTCCATTTCCTGAATTTGGTCCTGATTGAGTCAATTTTTGAGTGTTTCTGTTAATATCATTGCTTTTACTTTTATGCAAATTAGCAAAAATCCATAATAGCAGTGTTCATGGTTGCAAAGGTTTTTTGTAGAGGCATATCAGACTAAACTGTCAATCCAACGCCAAGTCATTACACTTTGTGGTATGGAAGTAATAGCCTGTAAATTTTGCAGATTTAGCTTCAAAGCTCTAGCGCCCCCATCAGGCCGATTTGTTTCAGATTTTTTTTGCCACATATCAGTGACATTTATAGATGACCTGCCAAGTTTTGTGTCTCCAGGTCATTCTGCTCTCCAAAATTGAAGAAAAAGCAATATTCACTAAGCTCCGCCCACTGCTAGGATGTTTTGGTTCACAGTGGCACATTTTTTGACCGATCTTCTCATTTATAATAGAAATGACTGTCTCAGTCCCCTGATGCCATATTGTGAAATTGGTGTTGATAGCATTAATATTTCAAACTTTCTATTCATTTTAGTGTTTTTGGCATTATGCAAATTAGGCCAAAATCGCTAATAGCAGCAGTGGTGGTGCAAGAGGCTTTTTTTTTAGAAGACTATCAGGTGAAGATGTGTGTTTGTTTTCAAGTCAACAGGACTTACGGTGTGAAAGGGAGGGCCTTTCAAGTTTGGCAGTGTATGTTATAGCGCCCCCTATTGGCCAATTTTGATCAAATTTTTTTTGCATTACTCAGACCTCATTTGTAGTTGACCTTTTAAGTTTGGTGTCCCTAGGTCATTTCAATTGACCACAAATGTAGAAAATGTACTTAATGCTGAATAGGCCACGCCCACTTTCACCAAAAAATATGCCTCTCATTATATTAGCTCATATTGGCCCCTAGAACATGCCCACAAAATTTGGTGAAATTCCGACCAATGGTCTTTGAGATATAAACATGTGGTGTTTATAGCGCCCCCTATGGGCTAAGCTCAAATTGCTTTTGCAGGAAACTTCCCAGTCTCAATACGAAGCTAACCTGCAAGTTTGGTTATGATTGGGCAACGGGTGTTGGAGTTATCACCAGTTATGTTTAAGCTCCGCCCACCAGCTTAGATGTTTTGGTGGCTAGCGGCCATGTTTTTTCACCAATCTGGCTGATTTATAATAGAAAATTGACTTTTTGTCACTTGAGGCCATATACCAGATTTGGTGCTGATTGAGTCAATATTTCTCAACTTCTATTCATTTAAGTGTTTTTCAAATTATGCAAATTAGCAAAAAATCTAATTAGGCGGACTTTAGGGGTCCTTGAGGCTTTTTGTAGAGTACATTGAGCTGGACTTGGGCCTTGATTTTCAAGTCAATCGGACTTACGGCGTGAGGGGCGTGGCCTTTCCAAAAAAACAACTTTGGGCCTTAATTACAGCGCCACCTTGTGGCTGACTTGGCTCAAGACTTAGGCAAACCTGGTGCACATCATTTCCAATACCTTGGCCAAGTTTCAGCTCTCTGGCTCATTCCAGCTCACGGGAATTTTGGCCTAAGTGGCAGAAGAAAAATAATAATAATAAACCGGCACAAAAACAATAGGGTTCTACCCCTTCGGGGTTTGAACCCTAATAATAAACCGGCACAAAAACAATAGGGTTCTACCCCTTCGGGGTTTGAACCCTAAATATAGCCGCAAGCGGCAATTTGCGGGTTCAAACCTTTTCCGGCCCCTTCCAACCACCCAAAGCCTCAAAACTACACACTTGCACTGTCACAGGCTTTTTCCTCGAATGCTCCTTGCAATCACAGCTTTTCTCTTGGTCATTGAAGCTCATTGCAATTGAAGTATTGGTACTTAATGATGAATAAACCACGCCCCTTTCAACCGATTGACTTGAAACTGCAAATTTCAGCTAATACTGGCCCCTAGAATATGCTCACCAATTTTTGTGATATTCCGTCCAATGGGCTATGAGATATAAACATGTAGTGTTTATAGCGCCACCTATGGGTTTAGGTGAAATTACTTTTACAGGCCCCTTCCATGTCACATTGTGAACCCACCCAGCAAATTTTGTGAGGATTAGGCAAAGGGTGTTGGAGTTACCATCAGTTATATTTAAGCTCCGCCCACCTCCTTAGATGTTTTGCTGACTAGCGGCCATGTTTTTCATTTAATCAGGCTCATCTATGGGAGGCTTTAAAATGGTTCTCCCCTAAGTCCATTTCCTGAATTTGGTCCTGATTGAGTCAATTTTTGAGAGTTTCTGTTAATATCATTCCTTTTACTTTTATGCAAATTTAAAAAAAATCCATAATAGCAGTGTTCATGGTTGCAAAGGTTTTTTGTAGAGGTATATCAGACTAAACTGTCAATCCAACTACAAGTCATTAGACTGTGTGGTATGGAAGTAATAGCCTTTGAATTTTGCAGATTTAGCTTCAAAGCTCTAGCGCCCCCATCAGGCACGATTTGTTTCAGAAATTTTTGCCACATATCAGTGACATTTATAGATGACCTGCCAAGTTTTGTGTCTCCAGGTCATTCCTGCTCTCCAAAATTGAAGAAAAAGCAATATCCATTAAGCTCCGCCCACTGCTAGGATGTTTTGGTTCACAGTGGCCACATTTTTTGACCGATCTTGCTCATTTATAATAGAAATGACTGTCTCAGTCCTCTGATGCCATATTGTGAAATTGGTGTTGATAGCATTAATATTTCAAACTTTCTATTCATTTTAGTGTTTTTGGCATTATGCAAATTAGGCCAAAATCGGTGATAGCAGCAGTGGTGGTGCAAGAGGCTTTTTTTTAGAAGACTATCAGGTGAAGATGTGTGTTTGTTTTCAAGTCAACAGGACTTACGGTGTGAAAGGAGGGCCTTTCAAGTTTGGCACTGTATGTTATAGCGCCCCTATTGGCCAATTTTGATCAAATTTTTTTTGGATCACTCAGACATCATTTGTAGTTGACATATTAAGTTTGGTGTCCCTAGGTCATTTCAATTGACCACAAATGTAGAAAATGTACTTAATACTGAATAGGCCACGCCCACTTTCACCAAAAAATATGCCTCTCATTATATTAGCTCATATTGGCTCCTAGAACGAGCCCACAAAATTTGGTGAAATTCCGACCAATGGTCTTTGAGATATAAACATGTGGTGTTTATAGCGCCCCCTATGGGCTAAGCTCAAATTGCTTTTGCAGGCGACTTCCCAGTCTCAATACAAAGCTACCATGCAAGTTTGGTGATGATTGGGCAACGGGTGTTGGAGTTATCACCAGTTATGTTTAAGCTCCGCCCACCAGCTTAGATGTTTTGGTGGCTAGCGGCCATGTTTTTTCACCAATCTGGCTCATTTATAATAGAAACTTGTCTTTTTGTCCCGTGAGGCTATATACCAAATTTGGTGCTGATTGAGTTAATATTTCTCAACTTCTATTCATTTTAGTGTTTTTCAAATTATGCAAATTAGCAAAAAATCTAATTAGGCGGACTTTAGGGGTCCTTGAGGCTTTTTTGTAGAGCACATTGAGCTGGACTTGGGCCTTGATTTTCAAGTCAATCGGACTTACGGCGTGAGGGGCATGGCCTTTCCAAAAAAACAACTTTGGGCCTTAATTACAGCGCCACCTTGTGGCTGACTTGGCTCAAGACTTAGGCAAACCTGGTGCACATCATTTCCAATACCTTGGCCAAGTTTCAGCTCTCTGGCTCATTCCAGCTCACGGGAATTTTGGCCTAAGTGGCAGAAGAAAAATAATAATAATAAACCGGCACAAAAACAATAGGGGTTCAAACCTTTTCCGGTATGAACCCTCAAAACCTCAAAACTACACACTTGCACTGTCACAGGCTTTTTCCTCTAATGCTCCGTGCAATCACAGCTTTTCTCTTGGTCATTGAAGCTCATAGCAATTGAAGTATTGGTACTTAATGATGAATAAACCACGCCCCCTTCAACCGATTAACTTGAAACTGCAACTTTCAGCTAATACTCACCCCTAGAATATACCCACCAATTTTTATGATATTCTGGATCGTCTCGAGATATAAACATGTAGTGTTTATAGCGCCACCTATGAGTTTAGCTCAAATTGGTTTTGCAAGCTGCTTCCCTGTCTCATTGTGAACACAACCAGCAAATTTTGTGAGGATTGGGCAAAGGGTGTTGGAGTAATCATCAGTTATATTTAAGCTCCGCCCACCTCCTTAGATGTTTTGCTGGCTAGCGGCCATATTTTTCATTTAATCGGGCTCATCTATGGGAGTCATTATAATGGTTGTCCCCTAAGTCCATTTCCTGAATTTCGTGCTGATTGAGTCAATTTTTGAGAGTTTCTGTTAATATCATTGCTTTTACTTTTATGCAAATTAGCAAAAATCCATAATAGCAGTGTTCATGGTTGCAAAGGTTTTTGTAGAGGCATATCAGCCTAAACTGTCAATCCAACGACAAGTCATTACACTTTGTGGTATGGAAGTAATAGCCTGTAAATTTTGCAGATTTATTCAAAGCTCTAAGCGCCCCCATCAGGCCCGATTTGTTTCAGATTTTTTTTGCCACATATCAGTGACATTTATAGATGACCTGCCAAGTTTTGTGTCTCCAGGTCATTTCTACTCTCCAAAATTGAAGAAAAAGCAATATTCACTAAGCTCCGCCCACTGCTAGGATGTTTTGGTTCACCGTGGCTACAGTTTTGACCGATCTTCCTCATTTATAATAGACATGACTGTCTCAGTCCCCTGATGCCATATTGTGAAATTGGTGTTGATAGCATTAATATTTCAAACTTTCTATTCATTTTAGTGTTTTTGGCATTATGCAAATTAGGCCAAAATCGCTAATAGCAGCAGTGGTGGTGCAAGAGACTTATTTGTAGAGGAATATCAGGGAAGATATGTGTTGAGTTTCAACTCAACACGACTGATGGTGTGGAAGGAGAGCGTTTCTAGATTGGCACTGTATGTTATAGCGCCCCTATTGGCCAATTTTGATCAAATTTCTTTGTATTACTCAGACCTCATTTGTAGTTGATCTATTAAGTTTGGTGTCCCTAGGTTATTTCAGTTGACCACAAATGAAGAAAATGTACTTAATATTGAATAGGCCACGCCCACTTTCACCAAAAATATGGCATTTGAAATATCACCTACTACTGGCACCTAGAACATGCCCACAAAATTTGGTGAAATTCCGACCAATGGTCTTTGAGATATAAACATGTGGTGTTTATAGCGCCCCCTATGGGCTAAGCTCAAATTGCTTTTGCAGGCAACTTCCCAGTGTCACTATGAAGGTATCCTGCAAGTTTGGTGATGATTGGGCAACGGGTGTTGGAGTTATCACCAATTATGTTTAAGCTCCGCCCACCACCTTAGATATTTCGGTGGCTAGCGGCCATGTTTTTTCACCAATCTGGCTGATTTATAATAGAAACTTGCCTTTTTGTCCTCTGAGGCCATATACCAGATTTGGTGCTGATTGAGTCAATATTTCTCAACTTCTATTCATTTAAGTGTTTTTCAAATTATGCAAATTAGCAAAAATCTAATTAGGCGGACTTTAGGGGTCCTTGAGGCTTTTTGTAGAGGACATTGAGCTGGACTTGGGCCTTGAATTTCAAGTCAATCGGACTTACGGCGTGAGGCGTGGCCTCTCCAAAAAGCCAACTTTGGGCCTTAATTACAGCGCCACCTTGTGGCTGACTTGGCTCAAGACTTAGGCAAACCTGGTGCACATGATTTCCAATACCTTGGCCAAGTTTCAGCCCTCTGGCTCATTCCAGCTCACGGGAATTTTGGCCTAAGCGGCAGAAGAAATAATAATAATAATAAACCGGCACAAAAACAATAGGGTTCTCTACCCCTTCGGGTTTGAACCTAATAATAATAATAATAATAAACCGGCACAAAACCTCAAAACTACACACTTGCACTGTCACAGGCTTTTTCCTCTAATGCTCCGTGCAATCACAGCTTTTCTCTTGGTCATTGAAGCTCATAGCAATTGAAGTATTGGTACTTAATGATGAATAGACCATGCCCCTTCAACGATTAACTTGAAACTGCAACTTTCAGCTAATACTCACCCCTAGAATATACCCACCAATTTTTGTGATATTCTGACCAATCGTCTTTGAGATATAAACATGTAGTGTTTATAGCGCCACCTATGAGTTTAGCTCAAATTGGTTTTGCAGCTGCTTCCCTGTCTCATTGTGAACACACCCAGCAAATTTTGTGAGGATTGGGCAAAGGGTGTTGGAGTAATCATCAGTTATATTTAAGCTCCGCCCTCCTCCTTAGATGTTTTGCTGGCTAGCGGCCATATTTTTCATTTAATCGGGCTCATCTATGGGAGTCATTATAATGGTTGTCCCTAAGTCCATTTCCTGAATTTCGTGCTGATTGAGTCAATTTTTGAGAGTTTCTGTTAATATCATTGCTTTTACTTTTATGCAAATTAGCAAAAATCCATAATAGCAGTGTTCATGGTTGCAAAGGTTTTTGTAGAGGCATATCAGCCTAAACTGTCAATCCAACGACAAGTCATTACACTTTGTGGTATGGAAGTAATAGCCTGTAAATTTTGCAGATTTCGTTCAAAGCTCTAGCGCCCCCATCAGGCCCGATTTGTTTTCAGATTTTTTTGCCACATATCAGTGACATTTATAGATGACCTGCCAAGTTTTGTGTCTCCAGGTCATTTCTACTCTCCAAAATTGAAGAAAAGCAATATTCACTTAAGCTCCGCCCACTGCTAGGATGTTTTGGTTCACCGTGGCTACATTTTTTGACCGATCTTTCTCATTTATAATAGAAATGACTGTCTCAGTCCCCTGATGCCATATTGTGAAATTGGTGTTGATAGCATTAATATTTCAAACTTTCTATTCATTTTAGTGTTTTTGGCATTATGCAAATTAGGCCAAAATCGCTAATAGCAGCAGTGGTGGCGCAAGAGGCTTTTTGTAGAGGACTATCAGGGAAGATATGTGTTGAGTTTCAACTCAACACGACTGATGGTGTGGAAGGAGAGCGTTTCTAGATTGGCACTGTATGTTATAGCGCCCCCTATCGGCCAATTTTGATCAAATTTTTTTGTATTACTCAGACCTCATTTGTAGTTGATCTATTAAGTTTGGTGTCCCTAGGTCATTTCAGTTGACCACAAATGAAGAAAATGTACTTAATATTGAATAGGCCACGCCCACTTTCACCAAAAAATATGGCATTTGAAATATCACCTACTACTGGCCCCTAGAACATGCCCACAAAATTTGGTGAAATTCCGACCAATGGTCTTTGAGATATAAACATGTGGTGTTTATAGCGCCCCCTATGGGCTAAGCTCAAATTGCTTTTGCAGGCAACTTCCCAGTGTCACTATGAAGGTATCCTGCAAGTTTGGTGATGATTGGGCAACGGGTGTTGGAGTTATCACCAATTATGTTTAAGCTCCGCCCACCACCTTAGATATTTCGGTGGCTAGCGGCCATGTTTTTTCACCAATCTGGCTGATTTGTAATAGAAACTTGCGGTTTTGTCCCCTGAGGCCATATACCAGATTTGGTGCTGATTGAGTCAATATTTCTCAACTTCTATTCATTTAAGTGTTTTTCAAATTATGCAAATTAGCAAAAATCTAATTAGGCGGACTTTAGGGGTCCTTGAGGCTTTTTTGTAGAGGACATTGAGCTGGACTTGGGCCTTGAATTTCAAGTCAATCGGTTCTGGCGTGAGGCATTAGCCTCTCAAAAGCTTAACTTTGGGCCTTAATTACAGCACCACCTTGTGGCTGACTTGTCAAGACTTAGAGCAAACCTGGTACATGATTTCCAATAATACCTTGGCCAAGTTTCAGCCCTCCTGGCTCATTCCAGCTCCGCAGGGAATTTTGGCCTAGCGGTGAAACGAATAAAAATAATAATAATAAATATGGCATAGCGGCAATTGGCTGAGTTCAAACCTTTCCGGCCTCTTCCAACCACCCAAAACCTCAAAACTACACACTTGCACTGTCACAGGCTTTTACCTCTAATACTTAGTGCAATCACAGCTTTTCTCTTGGTCACTGAAGCTCATTGCAATTGAAGTATTGGTACTTAATGATGGATAGACCACGCCCCCTTGAACCAATTAACTTGAAACTGCAAGTTTCAGCTAATACTGGCCCCTACAATATGCCTACCAATTTTGTGATATTCCGACCAATGGTCTTTGAGATATAAAAATGTGGTGTTTATAGCGCCACCTATGGGTTTAGCTCAAATTGGTTTTATAGGCCGCTTCCCTGTCTCATTATGAACCTACCCAGCAAATTTTGTGAGGATTGGGATAATGGTGTTGGAGTTATCATCAGTTATATTTAAGCTCCGCCCACCTCCTTAGATGTTTTGCTGGCTAGCGGCCATGTTTTTCATTTAATTGGGCTCATCTATGGGAGGCTTTAAAATGGTTGTCCCCTAAGTCCATTTCCTGAATATGGTGCTGACTGAGTCAATTTTTGAGAGGTTCTCTTAATATCATTGTTTTTACTTTTATGCAAATTAACAAAAATCCATAATATCAGTCTTCATGGTTGCAAAGGTTTTTTGTAGAGGCATATCCTGCTAAACTGTCAGTCCAACTACAAGTCATTAGACTTTGTGGTATGGATGTAATAGCCTTTAAATTTTGCAGATTTCGCTCAAAGCTCTAGCGCCCCCATCAGGTCCGATTCATGTTTCAGATTTTTTTGCCACATATCAGTGACATTTATAGATGACCTGCCAAGTTTTGTGTCTCCAGGTCATTCCAGCTCTCCAAAATTGAAGAAAAAGCAATATTCACTAAGCTCCGCCCCACTGCTAGGATGTTTTGGTTCACGTGGCTACATTTTTTGACCGATCTTGCTCATTTATAATAGAAATGTCTGTCTCAGTCCCCTGATGCCAATATTGTGAAATTGGTGTTGATAGCATTAATATTTCACACTCTCTATTGATTTCAGTGTTTTTGAGCATTATGCAAATTAGGCCAAAATCAGTGATAGCAGCAGTGTTGGTGCAAGAGGCTTTTTGTAGAGGACTATCAGGTGAAGATGTGTGTTTATTTTCAAGTCCACAGGACTGACGGTGTGGAAGGGAGAGCGTTTCTAGATTGGCACTGTATGTTATAGCGCCCCCTATTGGCCAATTTTGATCAAATTTTTTTTGTATTACTCAGACCTCATTTGTAGTTGATCTATTAAGTTTGGTGTCCCTAGGTCATTTCAGTTGACCACAAATGAAGAAAATGTACTTAATATTGAATAGGCCACGCCCACTTTCAAAAAATATGGCATTTGAAATATCACCTACTACTGGCCCCTAGAACATGCCCACAAAATTTGGTGAAATTCCGACCAATGGTCTTTGAGATATAAACATGTGGTGTTTATAGCGCCCCCTATGGGCTAAGCTCAAATTGCTTTTGCAGGCAACTTCCCAGTGTCACTATGAAGGTATCCTGCAAGTTTGGTGATGATTGGGCAACGGGTGTTGGAGTTATCACCAATTATGTTTAAGCTCCGCCCACCACCTTAGATATTTCGGTGGCTAGCGGCCATGTTTTTCACCAATCTGGCTGATTTATAATAGAAACTTGCCTTTGTCCCTGAGGCCATATACCAGATTTGGTGCTGATTGAGTCAATATTTCTCAACTTCTATTCATTTAAGTGTTTTTCAAATTATGCAAATTAGCAAAAAATCTAATTAGGCGGACTTTAGGGGTCCTTGAGGCTTTTTTGTAGAGGACATTGAGCTGGACTTGGGCCTTGAATTTCAAGTCAATCGGATTTACGGCGTGAGGGGCGTGGCCTCTCCAAAAAGCCAACTTTGGGCCTTAATTACAGCGCCACCTTGTGGCTGACTTGGCTCAAGACTTAGGCAAACCTGGTGCACATGATTTCCAATACCTTGGCCAAGTTTCAGCCCTCTGGCTCATTCCAGCTCACGGGAATTTTGGCCTAAGCGGTAGAACGGAAATAAAAATAATAATAATAAATATAGCCGCAAGCGGCAATTGGCGGGTTCAAACCTTTTCCGGCCTCTTCCAACCACCCAAAACCTCAAAACTACACACTTGCACTGTCACAGGCTTTTACCTCTAATACTTAGTGCAATCACAGCTTTTCTCTTGGTCATTGAAGCTCATTGCAATTGAAGTATTGGTACTTAATGATGGATAGACCACGCCCCCTTCAACCAATTAACTTGAAACTGCAAGTTTCAGCTAATACTGGCCCCTAGAATATGCCTACCAAGTTTTGTGATATTCCGTCCAATTGTCGACCAGATATAAAAATGTGGTGTTTATAGCGCCACCTATGGGTTTAGCTCAAATTGGTTGTATAGGCCGCTTCCCTGTCTCATTGTGAACCTACCCAGCAAATTTTGTGAGGATTGGGATAATGGTGTTGGAGTTATCATCAGTTATATTTAAGCTCCGCCCACCTCCTTAGATGTTTTGCTGGCTAGCGGCCATGTTTCTCATTTAATTGGGCTCATCTATGGGAGGCTTTAAAATGGTTGTCCCCTAAGTCCATTTCCTGAATATGGTGCTGACTGAGTCAATTTTTGAGAGGTTCTCTTAATATCATTGCTTTTACTTTTATGCAAATTAACAAAAATCCATAATATCAGTCTTCATGGTTGCAAAGGTTTTTTGTAGAGGCATATCCTGCTAAACTGTCAGTCCAACTACAAGTCATTAGACTTTGTGGTATGGATGTAATAGCCTTTAAATTTTGCAGATTTCGCTCAAAGCTCTAGCGCCCCCATCAGGTCCGATTCATGTCAGAATTTTATTGTCCTATTTCAGTGACATTTATAGATGACCTGCCAAGTTTTGTGTCTCCAGGTCATTCCAGCTCTCCAAAATTGAAGAAAAAGCAATATTCTTTAAGCTCCGCCCACTGCTAGGATGTTTTGGTTCACGGTGGCTACGTTTTTTGACCGATCTTGCTCATTTATAATAGAAATGTCTGTCTCAGTCCCCTGATGCAATATTGTGAAATTGGTGTTGATAGCATTAATATTTCAAACTTTCTATTCATTTTACTGTTTTGAGCATTATGCAAATTAGGCCAAAATCAGTGATAGCAGCAGTGTTGGTGCAAGAGGCTTTTTTGTAGAGGACTATCAGGTGAAGATGTGTGTTTATTTTCAAGTCCACAGGACTGACGGTGTGGAAGAGGGAGCGTTTCTAGTTTGACACTCTATGTTGTAGCGCCCCCTATTGGCCAATTTTGATCAAATTTTTTCTGCATTAATCAGACCTCATTTGTAGTTGACCTATTAAGTTTGGTGTCCCTAGGTCATTTCAGTTGACCACAAATGAAGAAAATGTACTTAATGCTGAATAGGCCACGCCCACTTTCACCAAAAAATATGGCATTTGAAATATCACCTACTACTGGCCCCTAGAACATGCCCACAAAATTTGGTGAAATTCCGACCAATGGTCTTTGAGATATAAACAAGTGGTGTTTATAGCGCCCCCTATGGGCTAAGCTCAAATTGCTTTTTCAGGGAACTTCCCAGTCCCACTATGAAGGTAACCTGCAAGTTTGGTGATGATTGGGCAATGGGTATTGGAGTTATCACCAGTTATGTTTAAGCTCCGCCCACCACCTTAGATGTTTTGCTAGCTAGCAGCCATGTTTTTTCACCAATCTGGCTCATTTATAATAGAAACTTGTCTTTTTGTCCTCTGAGGCCATATACCAGATTTGGTGCTGATTGAGTCAATATTTCTCAACTTCTATTCATTTAAGTGTTTTTCAAATTATGCAAATTAGCAAAAAATCTAATTAGGCGGACTTTAGGGGTCCTTGAGGCTTTTTTGTAGAGCACATTGAGCTGGACTTGGGCCTTGATTTTCAAGTCAATCGGACTTACGGCATGAGGGGCGTGGCCTCTCCAATACCTCAAACTTTGAGCCTTAGTTACAGCGCCACCTTGTGGCTGACTTGGCTCATGACTTAGCCAAACCTGGTGCACATCATTACCTAGGCCTTGGCCAAGTTTCAGCTCTCTGGCTCATTCCAGCTCACGGGAATTTTGGCCTAAGCGGCAGAAGAAAAATAATAATAAATATAGCCGCAAGCGGCAATTGGCGGGTTCAAACCTTTTCCGGCCCCTTCCAACCACCCAAAACCTCAAAACTACACACTTGCACTTTCACAGGCTTTTTCCTCTAATGCTCAGTGAAATCACAGCTTTGCTCTTGGTCACTGAAGCTCATTGCAATTGAAGTATTGGTACTTAATGATGAATAGACCATGCCCCCTTCAACCGATTAACTTGAAATTGCAATTTCAGTTAATACTGGCCCCTACAATATGCCCACCAATTTTTGTTATATTTCGTCCAATCGTCTACGAGATATAAACATGTGGTGTTTATAGCGCCACCTATGAGTTTAGGTGAAATTACTTTCGTAGGCAGCTTCCCTGTCTCATTGTGAACCCACCCAGCAAATTTTGTGAGGATTGGGCAAAGGGTGTTGGAGTTATCATCAGTTATATTTAAGCTCCGCCCACCTCCTCAGATGTTTTGCTGGCTAGCGACCATATTTTTCATTTAATCGGGCTCATCTATGGGAGGCTTTAAAATGCTTGTCCCCTAAGTCCATTTCCTGAATTTGGTGCTGATTGAGTCAATTTTTGAGAGGTTCTGTTAATATCATTGCTTTTACTTTTATGCAAATTAACAAAAATCCATAATAGCAGTGTTCATGGTTGCAAAGTTTTTTTGTAGAGGCATATCAGACTAAACTGTCAGTCCAACTACAAGTCATTAGGCTTTGTGGTATGGAAGTAATGGCCTGTAAATTTTGCAGATTTCGCTCAAAGCTCTAGCGCCCCCATCAGGCCCGATTTGTTTCAGAATTTTTTTGCCGCATATCAGTGACATTTATAGTTAACCTGCCAAGTTTTGTGTCTCCAGGTCATTCCTGCTTTCCAAAATTGAAGAAAAAGCAATATTCTTTAAGCTCCGCCCACTGCTAGGATGTTTTGGTCCACTGTGGCTACATTTTTTGACCGATCTTGCTCATTTATAATAGAAATGTCTGTCTTAGTCCCCTGATGCCATATTGTGAAATTGGTGTTGATAGCATTAATATTTCAAACTTTCTATTCATTTTACTGTTTTGAGCATTATGCAAATTAGGCCAAAATCAGTGATAGCAGCAGTGTTGGTGCAAGAGGCTTTTTTGTAGAGGACTATCAGGTGAAGATGTGTGTTTATTTTCAAGTCCACAGGACTGACGGTGTGGAAGAGGGAGCGTTTCTAGTTTGACACTCTATGTTGTAGCGCCCCCTATTGGCCAATTTTGATCAAATTTTTCTGCATTAATCAGACCTCATTTGTAGTTGACCTATTAAGTTTGGTGTCCCTAGGTCATTTCAGTTAGCCCACAAATGAAGAAAATGTACTTAATGCTGAATAGGCCACGCCCACTTTCACCAAAAATATGGCACTTTAAATACAACCTACTACTGGCCCCTAGAACACGCCCACAAAATTTGATGAAATTCCGACCAATGGTCTTTGAGATATAAAGAAGTGGTGTTTATAGCGCCCCCTATGGGCTAAGCTCAAATTGCTTTTTTCAGGGAACTTCCCAGTCCCACTATGAAGGTAACCTGCAAGTTTGGTGATGATTGGGCAATGGGTATTGGAGTTATCACCAGTTATGTTTAAGCTCCGCCCACCACCTTAGATGTTTTGCTAGCTAGCAGCCATGTTTTTTCACCAATCTGGCTCATTTATAATAGAAACTTGTCTTTTTGTCCTCTGAGGCCATATACCAGATTTGGTGCTGATTGAGTCAATATTTCTCAACTTCTATTCATTTAAGTGTTTTTCAAATTATGCAAATTAGCAAAAAATCTAATTAGGCGGACTTTAGGGGTCCTTGAGGCTTTTTTGTAGAGCACATTGAGCTGGACTTGGGCCTTGATTTTCAAGTCAATCGGACTTACGGCATGAGGGGCGTGGCCTCTCCAATACCTCAAACTTTGAGCCTTAGTTACAGCGCCACCTTGTGGCTGACTTGGCTCATGACTTAACCAAACCTGGTGCACATCATTACCTAGGCCTTGGCCAAGTTTCAGCTCTCTGGCTCATTCCAGCTCACGGGAATTTTGGCCTAAGCGGCAGAAGAAAAATAATAATAAATATAGCCGCAAGCGGCAATTGGCGGGTTCAAACCTTTTCCGGCCCCTTCCAACCACCCAAAGCCTCAAAACTACACACTTGCACTGTCACAGGCTTTTTCCTCGAATGCTCCTTGCAATCACAGCTTTTCTCTTGGTCATTGAAGCTCATAGCAATTGAAGCATTGGTACTTAATGATGAATAAACCACGCCCCTTTCATCCGATTAACTTAAAACTGCAAATTTCAGCTAATACTGGCCCCTAGAATATGCTCACCAATTTTTGTGATATTCCGTCCAATGGGCTATGAGATATAAACATGTAGTGTTTATAGCGCCACCTATGGGTTTAAGTGAAATTACTTTTACAGGCACCTTCCATGTCACATTGTGAACCCACCCAGCAAATTTTGTGAGGATTGGGCAAAGGGTGTTGGAGTTACCATCAGTTATATTTAAGCTCCGCCCACCTCCTTAGATGTTTTGCTGACTAGCGGCCATGTTTTTCATTTAATCAGGCTCATCTATGGGAGGCTTTAAACTGGTTCTCCCCTAAGTCCATTTCCTGAATTTGGTCCTGATTGAGTCAATTTTTGAGAGTTTCTGTTAATATCATTCCTTTTACTTTTATGCAAATTTTAAAAAAATCCATAATAGCAGTGTTCATGGTTGCAAAGGTTTTTTGTAGAGGTATATCAGACTAAACTGTCAATCCAACTACAAGTCATTAGACTGTGTGGTATGGAAGTAATAGCCTTTAAATTTTGCAGATTTCGTTCAAAGCTCTAGCGCCCCCATCAGGCCTGATTTGTTTCAGAAATTTTTTGCCACATATCAGTGACATATATAGTTGACCTGCCAAGTTTTGTGTCTCCAGGTCATTCCTGCTCTCAAAAATTGAAGAAAAAGCAATATGCATTAAGCTCCGCCCACAGGTAAGATGTTTTGGTTCACAGTGGCCACATTTTTTGACCGATCTTGCTCATTTATAATAGAAATGACTGTCTCAGTCCTCTGATGCCATATTGTGAAATTGGTGTTGATAGCATTAATATTTCAAGCTTTCTATTCATTTTACTGTTTTTGGCATTATGCAAATTAGGCCAAAATCGGTGATAGCAGCAGTGGTGGTGCAAGAGGCTTTTTTTTTAGAAGACTATCAGGTGAAGATGTGTGTTTGTTTTCAAGTCAACAGGACTTACGGTGTGAAAGGGAGGGCCTTTCAAGTTTGGCAGTGTATGTTATAGCGCCCCCTATTGGCCAATTTTGATCAAATTTTTTTTGGATCACTCAGACATCATTTGTAGTTGACATATTAAGTTTGGTGTCCCTAGGTCATTTCAATTGACCACAAATGTAGAAAATGTACTTAATACTGAATAGGCCACGCCCACTTTCACCAAAAAATATGCCTCTCATTATATTAGCTCATATTGGCTCCTAGAACGAGCCCACAAAATTTGGTGAAATTCCGACCAATGGTCTTTGAGATATAAACATGTGGTGTTTATAGCGCCCCCTATGGGCTAAGCTCAAATTGCTTTTTCAGGGAACTTCCCAGTCCCACTATGAAGGTAACCTGCAAGTTTGGTGATGATTGGGCAACGGGTGTTGGAGTTATCACCAGTTATGTTTAAGCTCCGCCCACCAGCTTAGATGTTTTGGTGGCTAGCGGCCATGTTTTTTCACCAATCTGGCTCATTTATAATAGAAACTTGTCTTTTGTCCTCTGAGGCTATATACCAAATTTGGTGCTGATTGAGCATTAATATTTCAACTTCTATTCATTTTAGTGTTTTTCAAATTATGCAAATTAGCAGTAATCTAGTGGGCGGACTTTAGGGGGGTCCTTGAGGCTTAGAGCACATTACATTGACTTTGGGCCTTGATTTTTATCAGTCAAATTGACGGCGTGATGAGGGGCGTGGCCTCTCAAAAACAACTTTGGGTTTTAATTACAGCGCCCACCTTGTGGCTGACTTGGCTCAAGACTTAGGCAGACCTGGTGCACATCATTTCCAATATTGGCAAGTTTCAGCTCTCTGGCTCATTCCAGCTCACGAATTTTTAAGTGGCAAGTGGAAAAAATAATAATAATAAACCGGCATTAAACAATAGGGTTCTACCCCTTCGGGTTTGAACCCTAATAATAATAATAATAATAACCGCATTAAAAAAACAATAGGGTTCCATTTCTTCGGGTTTGAACCCTGAATAATAATAAACCGCATTAAAAACAATAGGGTTCCACCTTCGGGTTTGAACCCTAATAAACCGCATTAAACAATAGGGTTCTCTTGGGTTTGAACCCTAATAATAATAAACCGCACAAAACAATAGGGTTCTATTTCTTCCGGGTATGAACCCTAATAATAAACCGCATTAAAACAATAGGGTTCCACTCTTCGGGTTTGAACCCCAACAAACCGCACAAAAACAATAGGGTTCCACCCTTGGGTTTGAACCCTAATAATAATAAACCGGCATTAAACAATAGGGTTCCACTCTTCGGGTTTGAAACCCTAATAATAATAATAATAATAATAATAAACCGCACAAAACAATAGGGTTCTACTCTTTTCGGGTTTGAACTCCTAAATATATAAGCTGCAATTGGCGGGTTCAAACCTTTTTCCGGCCCCCTCCAACCACCCAAAACCTCAAAATTACACACTTGCACTGTCACAGGCTTTTTCCTCTAATGCTCCGTGCAATCACAGCTTTTCTCTTGGTCATTGAAGCTCATAGCAAATGAAGTATTGGTACTTAATGATGAATAAACCACGCCCCCTTCAACCGATTAACTTGAAACTGCAACTTTCAGCTAATACTCACCCCTAGAATATACCCACCAATTTTTATGACATTCTGGCCAATCGTCTACGAGATATAAACATGTAGTGTTTATAGCGCCACCTATGAGTTTAGCTCAAATTGGTTTTGCAAGCTGCTTCCCTGTCTCATTGTGAACACAACCAGCAAATTTTGTGAGGATTGGGCAAAGGGTGTTGGAGTAATCATCAGTTATATTTAAGCTCCGCCCACCTCCTTAGATGTTTTGCTGGCTAGCGGCCATATTTTTCATTTAATCGGGCTCATCTATGGGAGTCATTATAATGGTTGTCCCCTAAGCCCATTCCCTGAATTTCGTGCTGATTGAGTCAATTTTTGAGAGTTTCTGTTAATATCATTGCTTTTACTTTTATGCAAATTAGCAAAAATCCATAATAGCAGTGTTCATGGTTGCAAAGGTTTTTTGTAGAGGCATATCAGCCTAAACTGTCAATCCAACGACAAGTCATTACACTTTGTGGTATGGAAGTAATAGCCTGTAAATTTTGCAGATTTCGTTCAAAGCTCTAGCGCCCCCATCTGGCCCGATTTGTTCAGATTTTTTTTTGCCACATATCAGTGACATTTATAGATGACCTGCCAAGTTTTGTGTCTCCAGGTCATTTCTACTCTCCAAAATTGAAGAAAAGCAATATTCACTAAGCTCCGCCCACTGCTAGGATGTTTTGGTTCACCGTGGCTACATTTTTGACCGATCTTTCTCATTTATAATAGAAATGACTGTCTCAGTCCCCTGATGCCATATTGTGAAATTGGTGTTGATAGCATTAATATTTCAAACTTTCTATTCATTTTAGTGTTTTTGGCATTATGCAAATTAGGCCAAAATCGCTAATAGCAGCAGTGGTGGTGGAAGAGGCTTTTTGTAGAGGACTATCAGGGGAAGATATGTGTTGAGTTTCAACTCAACACGACTGATGGTGTGGAAGGGAGAGCGTTTCTAGATTGGCACTGTATGTTATAGCGCCCCCTATTGGCCAATTTTGATCAAATTTTTTATGTATTACTCAGACCTCATTTGTAGTTGATCTATTAAGTTTGGTGTCCCTAGGTCATTTCAGTTGACCACAAATGAAGAAAATGTACTTAATATTGAATAGGCCACGCCCACTTTCACCAAAAAATATGGCATTTGAAATATCACCTACTACTGGCCCCTAGAACGTGCCCACAAAATTTGGTGAAATTCCGACCAATGGTCTTTGAGATATAAACATGTGGTGTTTATAGCGCCCCCTATGGGCTAAGCTCAAATTGCTTTTGCAGGCCACTTCCCAGTCTCAGTGTGAACGTAACCTGCAAGTTTGGTTATGATTAGGCAAAGTGTGTTGGAGTTATAACCAGTTATGTTTAAGCTCCGCCCACCACCTTAGATGTTTTGGTAGCTAGCGGCCATGTTTTTTCACCAATCTGGCTGATTTGTAATAGAAACTTGCCTTTTTGTCCCCTGAGGCCATATGCCAGATTTGGTGCTGATTGAGTCAATATTTCTCAACTTCTATTCATTTTAGTGTTTTTCAAATTATGCAAATTAGCAAAAAATCTAATTAGGCGGACTTTAGGGGTCCTTGAGGCTTTTTTGTAGAGCCCATTGAGCTGGACTTGGGCCCTGATTTTCAAGTCAATCGGACTTACGGCGTGAGGGGCGTGGCCTTCCCAAAAAAACAACTTTGAGCTTTAATTACAGCGCCACCTTGTGGCTGATTTGGCTCAAGACTTAGGGAAACCTGAGGCCTATAGCACAAGCAGGATTAATGTCTTTGCGCGATAACTTCAGGGTTAACCCTGATTTATCGATAGCACGAAGCCGGTTCCCTTTTTATCAGGGTAGATCACCATGGTGACTTACTCTGAACGGCTATCCTGCTCCGGAGCAGGATAAGTTGGAGGTTGAATCTGATCCTGCGAGATGACCCTCGCACTAGCCAATCAGCTTCTCCGAATCAATGGCCTGCCCTCTTCTCCTGAACCCGGTAGAAGGAGGCGCACAACTTTTGAGACGATCATGAAGATGAGAAGGAGTGTCACAACACCGATTTGACCCACTAGATCAATCTGACGACGCACTATGAGATGTACCTGTTCTCCTGGCTTGGAATCATCTGCCTGTGTGATATATTGCGCGACATGCAGGAGCGGAGCACGAACTGTCACACTGTTATTTTGCATCGCCCTGCAATATAAACTTCACTTCTATAGCCCCTTTAATACATTCATAAAGTGCTTGACAAATAAGGGGATGTAATTCTTATGCGAAACAGCACATTATTCTGTTATTCCATCATGTCATTCCTGCACTTTATTCATTTGTTTGAGGTTTTTTTTTCTTGCTGATTATTAAATTGTTAATTTTATTTTTTATCTGCTCCCATGAACTCCTCACGACAGAGGGATTATCTGAGGGAATGGGGTGATAATTGTCAGACATGCAACACATTTTCACAGTATATTGCTTCATGAGATTCATGAGTGTGATCACTGTAGGATATAGCCCATAATAAGTACTTTGCGCATTTTCACAGTCCGCCACGCATTTTAATAATAATACTTTTTATTTCAGGGCGCTTTTCACAACACTCAAGGTCACCTTACATGAGTCACAAACAAAGAGCACATGAAGTAATAAAAAGTGCATTAAAAGCAGGCATAAAAAGCAAGTATAAAAAGAAACTTTGTCTGTGACTGACAGCTGCTAAGATGTTTCATTTCTACATTATATTGTTTTTTTATCCTAACATCTTAACACTATCAGACGCTGCTCTTCACATGTAAAATACGGAGCTCTGTCAGTGTGTTCGCTTCTCAGCATGTTCTCCTCTCATGATCATGATTGTGATTAGTCAGCTGCCTCTGAGCCCTCCCTTTATACGTGCGCGTTCACGGCTTTGGATGAAACAATCCTGGATTGAGTTACCGTGTTGATCATCTGCGTCGTGCTATCGGTTATCCTGATGGTCGTTGTTGTCGGTCACTCAATCCTGGATAGATGTGAGTTATCGGGGATAAGTTGACCGAGCTTCGTGCTATAGGCCTCTGGTGCACATCATTTCCAATACCTTGGCCAAGTTTCAGCTCTCTGGCTCATTCCAGCTCACGGGAATTTTGGCCTAAGCGGTAGAACGGAAATAAAAATAATAATAATAATAAACCGGCACAAAAACAATAGGGTTCCACCCCTTCGGGGTTTGAACCCTAATAATAATAATAAATCGGCACAAAAACAATAGGGTTCCACCCCTTCGGGGTTTGAACCCTAATAATAATAATAATAATAAACTGGCACAAAAACAATAGGGTTCCACCCCTTCGAGGTTTGAACCCTAATAAACCGGCACAAAAACAATAGGGTTCCACCCCTTCGGGGTTTGAACCCTAATTACAAACACTAGTTGGTACCAAATTAAGAAAAATAAATCTAGATTTTAGTTTTTCAATCATCTGCAGAAAATAATTCAAATTAAGATTTAACACATATATGACCCAGCCCTAGCTGTAAAACCCCATAATGTTCCTCCAAGAATAATAGGTAAGGAGCTAAAAATCACAATGCACTGTTTTTAAAATGTTAACAATTACTTTGATCACACATATTTTGTGTTAATAATTAACAGTGATATCACAGTATTTGAAAAATGGCTGCTCATATCAGCTTTGTCCATATGCTGCATGATGATGTCATATCTCTTTGTCACTTCCATCACACACAAAAAATTTCCCGCCTTTGGTAGCCTCCGTCAAAACTCAACCAATCACTGGAAGCGCCTCTAAAAACTGGGCGGGGCTTAATGGATGTAAACTGCCCCACTAAATGGCTCACATACTGTATAAACTGCATAGCAACAGCTCTCTGCTTAAGGCCAAAAAACACAACCACTGGATCCACAGAATTAAATTCACTTCATAAACAGACAAAAGTAAACTCAGAGCAACACAGCATTTAAAGAATACAAACATCTGATTTCTGCCACACAGCTTAAGACACAGACATAACAACTCTACACTAAAAAATGAAGCCAAATATCACCCACAGAGATATGGATAAACACACACTCATCAATAAAGTCCATCTAACTCTGATCATTACTGAAAAACTCCTGAATAAATTAATAATGGAGAGAAAATTAAATCAATTACTTCAGCTCCACACCATCACAAACAGATTCACACACACATCAGTCATCACGTCATATGCTTTCAGCTTTTACTTATAATAACATTTTTTCTTTAATGAAACATACTGGAAGACCTCATCAATACTTTTACTGTATTCAATGTAAAAATTAAGGTAAGAAATATAAATCTGGATTTTTAGTTTTAAAATCTTATGCAGAAAATGATTTAAGTAATTTATTTAACTTTTGTTTCACATCCCTAGCTATAAAAACAAACCATATTCCTCCAAGAATAATAATTAAGGAGCTAATGAACTTTAGCATCATGCTCTATTAAAAAGTTCCTATCAGCTCTGTCTAATAATTAATAATATGGCTGAATGAATCATGGCATGCTCCCTTTGTCTCCTCAAAGCTACACAGAATTTAGAAAAAAAAAAACACATGATCTGTGTCACCCACACTGCTGAAGACTCAGAGAAACCAAATGATGTCCACACACACCATCACAGACAGATGCTCTGACTTCAGTGTGTCTCAGTGCTTAAACAATGGCTAACACAACATCTCATTAGCTCAGGCCTGCTCATCAGGACAGACACACAACTGAACCACAGCAGAAACTAAGCTCAACAACACAGGCAGACAAACCTCACACACTCTCTCATACAATAAACTCATCCATCTTAATATGACACAAAGGCTAGTGTGCTAACACGAAGCTAACACAGAACAAAGGCCGAGTGCTTCATAATATTAGCATATGATTAGCATGGGACGAAAAATCATGAAAATGAGACAAAAATCCATCAAAAAACGTTTTAAAATCCACCAAATACGTATCATACAACCTAAATATATATATTTTATTTATTTTAAGGGTAATCAATGCCCGTGGAGAGAAGTTTATCAAACAATTGTCTCAACATGACACAAGAACTAACAGCTAATGTGGCTAACACGAAGCTAACAAAGAACAAAGGCCGAGTGCTTCATAACATTAGCATATGATTAGCATGGGAGAAAATATCGTGGTTATTGACTAAAAACCCAACAAAAACGTTTTTAACATCCACCAACATTACATCTTACTATCCTAAATATGAATTTATTGATTTAGATGTTTTTACAGGGCATTCATTGTCTCAGGATTAAAGCTGATCACAAATACACACTTCACAGAAAGTTCTAGAAAGTTTAAAATTTCAGCACAGAAGACCAAAAAGTTACAAATACAAGTTAACTGTTCCTACATTTTAAACTAAACATTGTTTAATCTTGATCACTTCAGACTAGCACAGCTTTAACACATGATATGCTAACATTAAGCTGAAAAGAAAAATAGGCCTCTTATCTCTGGAGTCTGCACAAAATGGAGGAATGTTGTCATCCAGACAGTCGGCTTTATAGACTTCATGACAGGTCATCATGACGTCCAATCAGATCACACTGCTGCGGTGATGTCAGTCTGCCAGTCAGAGACTTCATCTGACTTCAATGCATCGTAGACTGAGAAAAACCATCTGATACTCTAAAACAGTATCATATGGCAAGAGCATGTATTTGGAACATTTGTAGGTCGAAGTCTTGTGATAGTTTTAAGCTATAAATCAAGTTTGTACGTACATGTATGTTGTTAAAATTTCATATCAAACATAGACTAAGGCAAACAAGCACATCAGACTGGGTTATGAGCAGGTCACAGGAGGTCCAGTGAAACCTTCACAACTGACTTTGTGTCTGCATCTTAATTTATATCATATATATATATATATATATATATATATATATATATATATATACATATGTGTGTGTGTTTATTTAATTAATTTATATATATATAATATATATATATAATTATAAAATATATAGAATATATAATTAATAAATATACATATATATAATATATATATATATAATTATAATATATATAATTTATATTTAATAAATATTTAAATATATATATATAAATAAAAATTGAGATAGGTATATATATATATATATGTATATATATATACATATATATGTGTGTGATTTAATTTATTTATTTATATATATATATATATTTTATATAAAATTAATAAATATACATATATTTATATATATATTTACACACACACACATATATATATATATATATATATATATATATATATATATATATATATATATATATATATATATATATATATATATATATATATATATATATATATGTATATATATATATATATATATATATATATATATATATATATATATATATATATATATATATATATATATATATATATATATAAAGTCTAAATTGGACCTAACCAGATTTGTGAATAAAATATTTACATTTTATTTAAAAAAAAAAAAAACCCTCCAATAAACACAAATGACCTCTCTAGCACCCACTGGGCACACTGCCAGTAGAAGTGTCATAGAGTGATGATACTAATGCTGTAACTAACATTTGCGTTATAGAGAGCCACAACTCATGCGCTGACACCCCTAACCCATCTCTAACAGGATGCTGGCAGATTGTTTTGAAAAAATTATATTTTAAAAAAGTCTATAAAAATGTATTTCCTCCTCGACTGAACATGGTTTCACCTTGAAATGTGGACAGATCACAGAGGAGGCCTAAACCTTCACAAGGAAAATGTTGTTTCTCCAAAGATTTTCTGAATCTGCCCCAAACCGGTCTGTTGTTGTGTATAAATACTAACCAATACTTTCATTATTAGGGTTGGGGTTAGTTCATTATTCGATAGTTTTGAAAAAAGTTCGCACCTCGCCAATGCAATTTTCAATAAAAGTATGTAATTACAAATTAATCACTTGGTATCAGTTCCTGTGCTCCTACATCTAACATAAGACCAACCTGTCTTCTTCCCCTGTCTCTCCTGATTCATTCTGTATTTCTCTCTTTTTTTCTCCCCATCCTCAAACCTGAATGACATGAACTTTGTACTAAGAAGGTTTTAAAGATATACCAGTTTAATTACATGTAATGAATCTGAAATCTTAATTCAAAGGTATATCCTTACTGGATATCAGTTACTGATTGATATTTCATCCAATCAGACTTATCAGATACATCCCCACATCACTGTAGTATTATATCTGAGTGAAGACAATCACACTTAAGTGTTTCACTGAATGATCTCTTTTATTGTTCAACACCTAGTTAAAGAAAATATTACTATATGAGAATCAAAATCACCACAAACACATTTTTGTTATTCTTTTCATAACCTGTTATATTGTAAATACGAATCAGTAGACAGGAAGGCTGCAGTAATTGTGTGGCTTTGTAATAGTTCTCTATCAAATCTTCTGATTATCGATTGAGTACTCTTAATAACAAATATTGCATTCTGTGATTTCTCAGGAAGTTCTGCCTGCTTATTCTCTTTTTTACATTGCAGTTAATATTTATTTGTATATTCTCTGTATCATTAGGTAATAAGACACAACTCTTATGATGGCCTCAACTTTAATTATTAGTGCAATTATTTACCCCTGTATAATTCTTTATTATCCACACAATGGCATGATGATTGATGAAAGCTGGACTATCACATTTTAGAAATGTGATCTATTTCTCAAAAGGTGTTCACTTTCAGTTTCTCCCATATCTGAGTCTAGGAACAGGTTTTAGGGTAAAGCTGGCCTGTGATCTGTTGAATCCTGGCTGTATGTTGACCTCTGACCTATTTACTCTCTGTCCCAGTCACTGTTAGCAGCAAAAGTGTTTCTATTAAAGTATTTATCTAATCACAAAGATGTACTTTTATGACTTTTTTTTTTTTACTTTTCATTACAGTGATTACACATTTAAAATAATTTCCTCCTCATCACTATATACATACTGTAAAGTGAATACCCACTTTTTGTACCACGAGTTCCAGAGATTTGGTCAAAATTGTGTCATCAGTGAGGCTGTGAGTGAGAGTGAAATTTAATAAAAACTTGACTCTAAGTCAGGAGCTGTTACAATGATGTCACTCACTGAAATAACAGTCAAGTGCAGCTGGTCATGTGACGAAAGGAGGAACAAGAGAATGTCTCAAACACAGCCATTATAGAAACTGAGGCTCTAGAGAGAGCTGCAGAAACACATACCAGCCAAACTTAGAGCAGTTTAAAGGAATAAAAAAGGATGAAACCCTCAAAATGGAGGTCAACGGGCATGAGGGACCTGCGAGACAGCGAGGACCCGACCAATGCTGCTTGCAGCTTTAATTATTTAAATTATTCAATGGGGTTTAATTTACATTAAACATCGAAGAACCACCCAAAAAGTGAAATGATGGTCAATTTATTAAGCTAGTCTCATTAAAGCCACTGACTATTAATTTGGAACCATGATATATAATTAACTTAATAAAAGTAAACAAAGTTACCTAACAAATTGTCAGTCAAAGTTGAAAGATTTGTGAGTTCTGCAGAGAAGAGGTTGGCAAGATTCATTCTTATACAACATTAACAGACCAGCAACAGACTGTGCTCTGAATCATTTATTGACAAACAAAAAATGGAAACATTCAATACCTAAGCTAACAAAATCCTATGTCTGTGTGTGAGTGCGTGTGTGTGTGTGTGTGTGTGTGTGTGTGTGTGTGTGTATGTGTGTGTGTGGGTGGGTGGGTGTGTGTCGGTGGATGTGGGTGCGTGTGTGAATGTGTGTTTAAGAGAGGTTAGCTGTCCGTCTGTATCTGCCCTATATGGGCGTATAACCAGTCCAGGGGTGTACACCACCTCTTTTTCAATGGCAGCTTGGAAAGTTTTAAGCCCACCGCCATCCTAAAAGGAATAATATGGTTTATATAATGGATGAAATGTGTGTGTGTGTGCTGATAAACACATTTGCAAATTTGCTCATTAAATACAGATTGAATTTGCGGTAGCACTTCATAATACGGCCTACGCCTTATTACTTCCCGTCAGACGGGAATTATTTAAAAGTCCCTTTTGCCAAGAACATTTGGTTTATGAAGTTTTTCTTGCTTTAAAAATGTACTTTTTTTTTCAACAGAGTGCAATTGTTTTAAGTTAGTAGCCTATTACCCTGCATGCACAGTCTGAACCCACGCTACCTTAAGCATTTGGTCCCCTCTGTAGTTTAAAACATGCAAATTTACGCAATAAAGCTGTCCTTGCCTGTTGGGACAGGTAGCTATACCTGCCGTGTCACCTTCGATCAAGTCAGAGAGATTCGACAGCCTGACCATAGGGAGTAAGTCGATACATCCTTCAAAATAATACAGATACCGGTATACCAGAATAAAGTGGCCTCTGAAGCATCTGTCGCTTTGTGATCAATACACGTCTATTACCTCAACCAGCAGAGTTGACATCCAGAAGACTTTAGACTACATTGTGGATTTATGTCAGACAATATTGTCGAATTTGAAATCGGATTTAATTTTGAAAATTGGAAAATTCGTAGAGGAAGTTTCTTTGATATTTGGCTTCATTTTCATCTTTTCCACGCCCCACGACGCTATATTTTCGTACACACAGGTAAAGAGAGGGAGCAGGAAGCAGTGAAAGAGGAGACGCAGGTCCGAGGGCTGAGAGAAAGTTTGGACAGCTATGGAGCCAACTCTTCCTCTAGGTTTGTTACATTTTTTTGTACAGTTATTATCTGTTAAAGCATCCTTTGTGCTTTACTTTGAGAACTCTGGCTCGTTAGAAATGTTTATACTCTTCTGTTTTAACACTTAACCCATTGCCCTGAAAACGTAATACAAAAATAAAAACTGTAAAGGTTTTGGCACTTTCTCGAGTTGTTTTAATAAGGTCGCTTGAACTGCAAGGGTCATATAGCCATCAATCCGCAGAACGCTTTTCTCGAGTATTGGAATTGCTGTCCGAGAGGGTGCAGGCTTTATCTTTAACGTAACGCTAAACCAATAGGCTTAAAATGTCTCGACGTAATTTTGGCAAATACTTGCAGCTTCTTAGTCACTCCTAAAACAATAGATTACTGATCGTACCTTCAATGTACTCAATGTTGCCACTCCTCACTGCAAAGCCCCAGGTGTGCTCACAGCAGACACCCCTGAACCAACAACGGCCCGTTCTGGTGGTTTGCAGTCCCTTGCTGAGGCTGTAGAACCAGTGGACATTGACAAGGGGGGCATCGACAAGACTCAACCCGAACATCAGACTGCAACAGGAGATGCACAAGTAAGCTTCTTCAGATCTCATCCAGTGCTGCCGGTGTTGTCTCCGTTATGAACCATGTACCACGATAACTTTAAAAGGAAAATTAGTTATGATGATCTAAGTCTACTCTGCAAATAATTTCTGCTGATCCGAATTTTCACCTGAATTCAATATGTTCTCATTTTCTCTCTTTTTTTTTCCAGTTGTACTCCTTTGACAGTTCACTGTCATCCTCCGACAGCGAGGAGGAGAAAGTAAAGAAGAAGAAGAAGAAAAAAAAGAAGAAAGTATGTTTTTTCAAAAACGTAACCCCAAGTGTTTCCTTCTTCCTTCATTCAAGTAGGCTACCCCTTGAGATTACTGAAAATGTTTTAATGATAGTATTAAAAAGGAAAGTATAAGTATAAGTTTTAGCTAGATAAAACCATTTGATGAATACATATAATTGGCAGAGATATGGAGAGAACTGTATAGTTAGAAATAGGGCTGCCTTGTATTGGTTTGTAATGCACATCTGCTGTTCATTCTTCAATGAATGACTCAGCATAGCTGAAATGGGTGTGTATTGGTTTGACTAAATGGCTGCTTGTAAAGTTACTTTTGAGCTCAAGTGTGTGCTTGAGGAGACCTCTCCCTTTTTACCTGTCTGACTGCATTCTTTAAGAGGAACAAAGCCCTGTTATGGTGTGTTTCTTTAAAAACTCACTTGACCAGATCCTTATGTATCACCCCATCTCCCAATGAAGGCTAAAACTTAGTATTATAATTAGTATAAATTGCTTAAAATTACTGTTTTTTAGAAAAGATAGTAACTAATTAGTAACCTGATACCGTATGGTGACAAGGATATAGTTAGTATATTTTACAGTAACCAAAATACACCACCTCTAAACCTTTTCAGCTGAAGGAGAATACTTTGGCAGGCAAACAAGTATGTGCTAAAAAGGATCTATAGTGCATGAGTAAAAAAATAGAGGCATGTATTTCCTAACAATCATTTTTAGGAAACTTTTAAAGTTGGGACCCTTCAAACTCTACCAAGACATGCAAAACTAGGCTGTTATTTTGCATGTTGGCAATGCAACCCTCATCAGACATGGTAGGTAGAGATTTTTTATATAGAGTATATAATCACTGATTAAAACTTCCCATATTGTTTAGCCACATGTGACCACAACCGAATGATGATTCAATTTCTGCTTCACACATTTACATGCACTGCAAGAACATCAGGAGACTTAGGAGAGATGTAGAATAGGATGAAAGCAATAGCTTGCGTAAAAGGATGCAGTTAGAAAATTTTGTTCATCAAAACATTGTGATATCACCTTTTGTTTTGTTTTTAATTTTACCAAAAAATTTAAGGAGACATAAATCCAAAAGCAACACTCCAACAAAGTTAATACTTGCCACACAGGAATTCAATTCATTTTTGTTCCTCCCGCCCTGAGATTTGGATTTGGGATGTGGGGGTTATATTTTTGCAAAGATTGCATTGGTATTTTCCCATGTGTGGGCCAGGGCCCTCTTGTAGGCTGCAGAGATACTGCCGATGGGCCATACAAGTTAATTTACAAAAATAAAAAACATGTTCTCTTGCATAGAAGAACTAACAGGTACCAGGAAAGAGTTTGCAGAGTCACAAATTATATTCAGCAAAAATTATATTAAAAAAAACTAAGGTGGCTATAAAATCAGTTCATTAAAATAGAATTAGAAGGTAAATATTGAAGTTCTGGTTGTATGAGTTTCAGTAAGACCCAGAAAATATTTGGATGTCTGAATGGGCTGCAGCATACATAAGTATGAAATACACTGGATTATGTTGTTAGAGAACAGTCGGTAAATGTGTTCATTATCACATGTATTTATTTAAGTATCCTTACACTCTGTAAATATATATTTTCCAATGTCAAAGATGCTTGTGTAAAGAATTGTTGCTTTGGGCTTATTAGCTACAGTACTTTGGATGAAAACAGCTTGATCAGTGATTGATAACAGTGGGCTTTAAATGCAACAGAAAATCCTTGATAACTGGTACATTTCATTCAATCTCAGAGGTCAGAATGTCCAAGTCACATTACTAGGGATGCACCCCAGAACATCAGAACTTGAACTTGGTTGGTCAAGTGATGAATAGATACCCCAAGTTTAGCAGCTTGTTATTTGGACATGTGTAACTGGGATGTGACGACAGCAGTTTCAGTATTCAAGTCCCAAGGTAAAAAGAGGTCTCCATACACCCGGGGTCATGCTGTATAGAGGGCACCGTATTTTTTTTCTTAGATACATGGTGGCATTGCCAGACCAGATGAGCAAATAAGTTTATACAAGAAGAAATTCGGAGTGTGTAACTTATGGGTGTAGGGATGTATACTTGTGCATACTAATACCTATACCGATATTAATGCCAATATTCAAAGAAGGTATTTTCTGAGCACATCTACATAATGCAAAAAAAATTTTGAACAGTAACAGTAAAATGAAGCTTCATTTGCCCATTTCAGAGCCAAAACAGCCACATGTATAAAAACTTTAGCCTTTTTTGAGTATTTACTTTCAAAATGTACATTTTTATGGCAAAAATCCCAACCTTGATGCTGATATTTATAAGACTGTAACAGCAGCTGTAAATAAAGGCAGACAGTGTTTAATGAGCTGATACTGATATAATAATACCATGCATCTCTACAGTGAAAGCAAACCCTTAAATTTTTTTAAATCTAATTCAGGGTTTGAATAGCAAAGGTAACACATCCTCTTAGGGGAAGGTTATCTTTGCTGATTCATACATTTAAAATAAATGAAGACCAAAAAAAAATCGCGAAGACTTATATGAATATTGAAATAAAGTCTTTTTTCTTTATGTTGTAGGATGACAAGAAGAAAGCAAAAGAGAAGAAAGTGAAAAAGGAAAACAAGAAGGAGTATGTCTGGGACAGTGTTATCATATCTCAGGCTGGTATGTGAAACACAACTTGAAAATGCAAACTGAAGAGTTGGCACATGGTTTTGTCTTCTAACACGATGAAAAACATTGATTATATTCCCCCCTAACCTGGCACAACAGATAGACTGTTCATTATATTTCGTTTTTAAATCTGGGAAAGAGTTCATAGAAAGTGTTTTGGGGGGTAGCAGAACCTTGCAGAAGCATACATGGCGGGGAACTGGATGATTATTCTGTCAACATTTATTTCAGACCAATTAGTTAATTTAGTAGGCGGGTGCTACTGTGCAACAGAACATAAGTCATTTTGTAAAACAAACTCATCAAAACATGTCAGGAGTGGAGTGAAAATGTAATTTTTATAGATAAGTTTGTAGTGTTTGTATTTGTTTCTCATTTCATACATCGGTTCAAGACCTGATAAAAGTGCTACTGAAGCTGTTGGAATCCCTGTATGTACAGCCAATTCGTGCTGTCATCTTTTCCATAGCTGACTAGACTTTGGCAAGATGGATCCAGGTCCAGCTGCCTGATGATTCAATGTCTGTCTCCTGTCAGTGTGCATGTGTGTTGGGGGTGAGAATACCATGAACAAAAATTTGTATCTCTCTCTGTAAACAATAAGTGCTTGTTAGTCTCATCAATAATCCAATTATCAGAGCAGGGTTCGAGACACCCCTTAGAAAATTTCACCTTGATATTCTTCATGGCATTCAGGTCCCGATGGCCAAATGGAGCAGTGGTCAGCCAAAATTCTTAAGCGAAGCCAAGTAAGAGAGCAATCAAATTACTCTGAACAATGTTGTTATCTCCACACTCTCATGTTTCCTGTGTCTTTTGCTGCAGGATGTTACTTCATCAGAGGATGATAATGACAAAAAGAAAGAAAAAAAGAAGATAAACAAAAGAAAGAAAAAAGTATGTCATTTTCTAAGAACAGAATTCAAATATAAATCATTTTAGATCCTTATAAAAATATTCACCTATTTATAAGCAGACCTCAAAATGAAAGACTTCAAGCAAAAGGCAATTTTTTACCTTTTTATAACAATTTTTTGTTCTTTCACCATCCAAGGATTGTTCCTCATCTGAAAGTTCTTTCGACAATGAGGATGAAAAGAAGAAGAAGAAGAAAAAGTCAAAGGGGGAGAAGAAAAAAAAAGTATTATTTTAAAGATAACAAAGCCTGAAGAATGAAAATTTTACCTGTAATATTTTAATTAAATACAAAATCAAAAATTTTTTTTGTCTATCTTCTCTTATAAGGGCTCCAGCTCATCCCCCTCAGATAGCTCGTCTTCTTCATCAACCCCTGACAGTGAAAATGACAACAAGAAAGAGGAGAAAAAAGAAAAAAGGAAGAAGAATGTGAAGAGCAAAAAGAAAGAGACTTATAAGGTAAAGTAATTTGGATAGTTTTTGTTATCAAACAAAGCAGGTTATTTCCAAAAGAATACATAATTAATACACTTAGGTACACCTCACACACATGCACACACAGGGCTTGTACAATAATTGCACAAGCCGTCTCACTTTACAACTTTCTTTTAATCATCTTTATTCAAAATATTTCCCTGCTTAAGCAAAAACCAGGCTGTACACAATATCTCCCATGATCTATAAAAGGAGGAAATGGATCCCATGCACTCTATCAGTCTTTACTCGAAGCACGTTTTTCAGAGTTATAAGTGTTTGTATTATTATGAATACTGGGATTGTTGTCTAAGAGTACGTCTTCCTTTTTGCAGGATGAAGAAAAGAATATGCTCAAAAGCCCTGGTACCTTGTCAGCAAATAGTGAGTGTTAGTCATAAAAATAATGTAACCATTATTGTTTTCAAAGGCCCTCTTTCACAATACATGTAATTTTGCCCACAGCCCAATTTTTTGTTTATTGTGTGGTATTTGTAGTACACCCAGAGACTCCCAAGAATATACCTTTAGAAAATCCAAAAGTCATCCAGGGCCTGTACTATGACCTATTTTATGATCATTGCCATAGGTGTGAGCCAGGGTGCACACTTTACCCCAAAACTTACTCAAACACAAATAATAAATCATCAAATTGGGTCAAATCACCTTCACTGAGGTCTGGTGCATCTTTTGAAATCAAATGTAAAGCTAAGTATTACAATTGAAAGAAGTTATTGAATTTTAACTGGAAAAAAATAGTTTTTTTAATGATTTTTTCAACAAATTCAATTCTTTAGAGATGTGTCTGACCAACTTACAGTTGCTGTACACCTAAAATACTTACAAATTATTTGGCCACATATACTCAAAGTGGGGAAAAAATCATCAAATTCTGAGACCGGTAAAGTTGTTCAATTAACAGGTTGGGTTACTGTGGAAGAATCAGGATACTGTTCCATATCTTGTATTATATCAAGGGTAATGTTTTATTTCATGCAATTTGCAGCAAATGGATGTTAACTTCAATTTAGTATTGTGCATTCAATTGAGTTATATTTTTTTTTCAAAATGTTTTTCATTTAAAACAGAAAAGTTATGCAGGGCCTGTAATTCCTCTTTTTTTAAAATAACATCCAACGCAATGCTAATCAACACTGCAATACATGCTATATATTTCAAATGAATAAATGGGATAGTGGTGCATCTCCTTGTATGATAGAGTAGTACGTTCAAGCTGAGGCAATATGCTATTGTTGACCTTCACGCTTGTGGTCAAGACGAGTTTAGTCAGTTCTGCCATTCTGTAAAGAATTGTCGTCCAAGCAACATATGTCCCTAGCTAGCTAGTATCAATTTGTCATTTGAGTATAAATAACATATATTCTGCTCCAAGTGTTTTATTCAGCAGATTTCTTTTTAAGTATAGCTGTTCATATATAGTGTCTTCTGTTACCACAATTTAGCGTGCACACATGTACATTTCATGAAAAAATTGTGCATCTAGTACAATACTAAGTGGTATCCATACCTATAACTACACCTTTTTGTTGTTAGTGTATTTTCCAGGTTTGTTTCCCTGAGAATACCAGTATATATTTAAATCCTCCAGATAATTTATTTTCATATTGTTTGAAGTTAAAATGGATGGGGTTTGTATTATACCCGATTGCAAAACCAGGTTCAAAGATAAAGGGAAGAACTTAAAATATGGAAGGAGTCTAGATTCTCCCAGTAACAACTGGTTAAAGCAGGTGCTTAGTAAAGAAGGATTGAATGTTGAGAGTGGAAGTAAGCTGTGTCTAAAATGCTACATGAGATATCTTAGAAAACGGCCACGCCCTGACTCAAAAGAAGACACAGTGACAATGAATCCACAGGCATCTGTGATTCATTTGAGATTGAGGATAGCCCCAATAATCCTGGAACTAACCGATCTGTTATACCTCTTATCCAAATCAAAGATTTGAAGTATGCTTCCTCTTCACATCGTAAGTGTTCTTTGTGTTTAGAGTACAATGACAACTGTATAAACATTCCTAAGTCTGTTCGTCACTCTCTTATCATGTTCACTTTGGTACCCGCCTGATGCTCGTGTTTGTTCTGAACACCTCATCGGGAGTTTTCTACACCCTGACACAAAGATAAATATGCACAGTCGTATTCCTCTGGAAAGTAAACTGAATAAATCTATTTCTCCAGTTGTTATTAATGATTTGCTTGAAATTGTACATGAAGTATCCAAACATGAGACATCACCCAAACTGAAGTTTGAAACCTTGTCAGATTCTGACTGCCATGCATGGACTGGCTGGACATTGATGCAATTTCAGAACATGTATGACATGTGTGAATCTGATCTTGTTTCAGGTTCAAGTGATAGTTCCAGAGCAATCGATTTGCTTCTTTACTTTTGGGCAAAACTGAAAACAAACCTTTCATGGAATCAAATGATCATGTTTACTAATCTTTCCCAAGCTACACTGTCAAGATATTTTCATACAATTGCAGATATTTTGAACACAATAGTTGTTCCCAAATACCTTGGCACAAATCATATTTCACGCCACGATGCCATAACTCAAAACACTGTCTTTAATAAAGCTTTTTATGGTGACCAGGTCACTCTTATCTTAGATGGTACATATATCTACCTCAACAAATGCAGTGATCATCAGTTTCAAAGGGCATCTT
This sequence comes from Scarus forsteni, assembly GCA_036419115.1. Taxonomy (NCBI): domain Eukaryota; kingdom Metazoa; phylum Chordata; class Actinopteri; order Labriformes; family Labridae; genus Scarus; species Scarus forsteni. Next base: position 5,257,275 of record JAZDUH010000331.1, on the reverse strand, counting down.
ACGGAGGACAGAAAAAACGAAATTACCTAAAATTCATGTCAGTTGTACTGCCTGATGGATATGTTTTTGACACTATTGGCCCCTACCATGGTAACGTAAATGATGCAACAATAACTCGGCTCATCATGGAAAAAATTGAAATATTAAAATCTTGGTTAGAAGCAAATGACAGTATGATTGTAGATCGCGGTTTCAGGGATGCCTTAGATCTTCTTGCTAAGTTGGGGTATGATGCTAGAATGCCGTCATTTTTACCAACTGGTAAATCCCAATTGGATTCCTCAACAGCCAATAGTGATCGTTGCTGTACCAAAACAAGATGGATAGTAGAGTCCTACCACGGGCGTTTAAAGAAGTGGATGTTGTTTAAGGAACAACTTACCTCAAATTATTTCGTTGAGGTCATTGGCAAATTAGTGCGCATAGTAACTGCATGTCTCAATGCCTTCAGAGGACCAATATATGTTTCAGATCCAGATTGAGAGGAACGAGATACTAAGATGGCTCAGCGTATGCTTTCACTTTTAAAAAAAGACAATGTTTTGGCAAAACGAGTTGCAGAAGACCCAAATATGTCACGTAGAGCTCGTAGTGAATGGCAGAAGCTTGAAGCATCTGATATCTCGTTCCCTCATGTGGATCTGGAATACCTTGAGACCATAACATGCGGTACATACCAAATCAAACAGTCCCTGGCTACATTGCTGAGCATCAGAAAAATGATGGTGACTATGAGATTTGGGTTTACCAGCATGATGCTGATCTCATTAGGGGACAGATTCATTCTCGTCACAGATCTCAAATAAAATACAATGTTTGGATTCAATTTGACAAGAATGCATCAGATGATCCTGTGAAGGCATATTATTGTCTCTGTCCTGCTGGAAAGAGAACCTCTGGCATGTGTGCACATGTTGCATCTGTAATCTATTATTTGGGATATTATAAACATTTTCAAAATCAGAAACCCTCCAACCATACACAAGCAAATTCAAAGACTCCATTCTATGAAATAACCAGCCAATCATACATCTTATGGATTTCTCAGATCCCCTTTCCCTCACTATAGCTCCAGTCTACAAATTAAAATTGTCCAAGCCGTTGCTATGCAAAAAGACACGAAGGCCATAAAACAGATTACATGTATATATAAGTACTAGAAACAGAAATTGACAGAAGTAATGTTTATGTATTGCTGTCATTGTAGATATATATAATCTGATTACAACAATCCAAAACTGCATCGGTTTTTACTTGTATCAATGGCTCATTATTATCTCATCACAAAGGCATAATATACAGGCCCTTTGAGGCTGTTCAATATTAAAATGAATAACATTTCATGTGAAATGTTTGTTTTGAATCTAGCATTCAAATTCTAAAAGAAATCATACTTAAAGGATGAATTCTGAACAAATCTTTAAAGGTTCCCTGATATACAAGATATGGAACAGTATCCTGATTCTACCACAGTAACCCAACCTGTTAATTGAACAACTTTACCGGTCTCAGAATTTGATGATTTTTTCCCCACTTTGAGAATATATATGTGGCCAAATAATTTGTAAGTATTTTAGGTGTACAGCAACTGTAAGTTGGTCAGACACATCTCTAAAGAACTGAATTTGTTGAAAAATCATTAAAAAAACTTTTTTTTCCAGTTAAAATTCAATAACTTCTTTCAATTGTAATACTTAGCTTTACATTTGATTTCAAAAGATGCACCAGACTTCAGTGAAGGTGATTTGACCCAATTTGATGATTTATTATTTGTGTTTGAGTAAGTTTTGGGGTAAAGTGTGCACCCTGGCTCACACCTATGGCAATGATCATAAAACAGGTCATAGTACAGGCCCTGGATGACTTTTGGATTTTCTAAAGGTATATTCTTGGGAGTCTCTGGGTGTACTACAAATACCACACAATAAACAAAAAATTGGGCTGTGGGCAAAATTACATGTATTGTGAAAGAGGTCCTTTGCCAAGGGGATAACGTATTTTTACTATGATTTATGCATGGCTTTTCCCCTTCTTTTTGCAAGGTGGTGAGATTACTGGACCAAGTGCTGATAGCTCCAACAAGGGAAATGGAGATTCTGATAAGGTGAGTTACTTTTATTAACTCAATGCAAGCCATACACATAATGTAAAGATGCATACAAAGGAAGTATTTTTTTGGGGGGGGATTGACAGACCAAGACGGAGCTCAAGGCATCAGAAGATAAGAATCTGCCCTCTACATTTGCTGGTATGGGTGTTGTGGCTTTTTTATACATAGCAGTTGTGTATTAGTAATAATTTTGATAAATTGTTTTACTTTTTTTTCTATTGTCCAGCAGAGGGAATACGGACATTATCTGGTGCTGTTGATGAAGGCCAACTTAGTGATGACGAGGGAGAGGGAGGGAGGGAGACAGATAAGAAGAAGCAGAAGTTAAAAAAGAGGAAAAAGGTAACTATGCCGTGTAAATGTTCTGAGAGATCAAAAATATTTTAATGCCATTTAAATAAAAAAAGAATGAAACTCGTGTTACTGACAGAATTTGGATTTGTGTCATACTGTAATACATAGAGTTTTCATCATTTTAGGTAACTATAAGAGGTTCAACAAGACACAAAGTCTCTAAATACAATTTTCCATATAAGTGTTTTATTAGATGGGAGCTTTGATGGTAAAAACAATGAGAAAATGCATTATTTGCAATTTTGCCATCTATTTGGAAAGATAATATTTTTCAAGAAGGTACAAACACATAGAAAGTATTTTTTTCAACGATACACTAAGGAAGTGAACTTAGGTTCTACCTTTTGTGATGATAGACAGTTGATAGCCCGTCTTTTTTTTGATTGTCATTTTATAATGCTGATTGATGAAATCAAGTACTATGGTGTACTAAATTAACTAATATTTTCAACTCAATGACTGATATCCATTTTAAAGACAAGCTGTTCTGATGGAGCATCTCCTCAGACTCATCATCCTCTTTTCTAATAGTGATGGCAAAGTAAGAGATCCTGTGCTTTAAATGTACAGGTTTTTTTCTTTAGTAATCATGTTTCCTTTCTCAAGATAAAAGAAAGAAAAGCAAACATAAGACATGAGAAAAAGACAAAAAAGAACGATTAGAAAAATTTTCCATTTTTTTGTTTGATGATTAGACAAAGGATAAGTTAAGTTCAATTGTTTAGACATTGTTTGCTCAAAATCACTGAGAACACAAGAAAAAGACCATTCCTATTATTTAAATAATTAAATACGCTTATATTATAGCCCCTTTCTAGTCTTTGACCACTCAAAGCAGCTAACACTGCAGGTCACACCCAACCATTCACACTCATTCGCTCTCACATTCACTCATGGTTGGATTATCTATGGCAGTTGTCTATTAGTATCAAATAACACATTTACTCGCTCAGATTTCCTTTTACTCACCAATGACAGAGCAATGATAGCAATTTTAGGGTTATACGTCTTACTCAAGGACACACTGTCACGTGACAGCCAGAGCTGGGCTCAAACCTGCCTCCATCCGATTACTGACCAAGGGCACTATCAGAACGCACCACCAACTGCAAAGTTTAAGAAGCAATGTTAAACAACTCATAGTTATAAAAAATAAGACAACTTTTAATGGTTCAAAACATGTGGTGAACTATATCTTTTACATTTTTAGATATATGGAAGGGCATAACCTTTTTTGATTATAGGATCATTTTTGACTGACACTTTCGATTGCATTAAAAGCAATTGTGAATTGTATTATTAACGATCAAAGCCTCACAATCCTTCTGCTTCTCTTTTTCTTTACAGGATTCTAGCTCTTCCTCATCCTCTTCAGAGGATGAGAAGAATAAGAAGGAAAAGAAGAAGGTAAAACACATATGACAAGTATTTATTTTTCAAACATACACTAATTAAATTGTGGATTTAGGTGGCACTACTTGTGCTCAAAGATGGTTGACTTGAATTGAACCCATGCCAATCTTCTTACTTTGTTACTTGTTGGCTGTTTCATAAAATTAAGGGTTGAGTTGTGATGATAACAAACTGACATCTTTAATTCAATGACTGATTTCTATTTAAAGGCAAGCTCTTTTGATGAAAGCAGCTCCTCAGACTCATCATCTTCCTCTGATAGTGATGACGACAAGGTATGAGTTTATAGTCCAGTGGCTTAGTGAAAGGATTGTGCAATTGTGGGTGAAAGCGCCATTTTTTGCATGATGGTTCCTTAGGGTCAGTTATTGAATTTTAGGATGAGAGCCCTTGGCAAATACCTATTTTAAATATCAAATTGCAATACTATTAATGCCTATAAAATATGTGAAAATCCTCCTATTACTTTTCAGACTATATACAACATAAAATGATCAATTTACTTCCAAATGTGATAAAGTTGACTAACTGTTATAGTTGTCTAACAAAATGCACAGCTGTTATAGAGCTGTGCATTCTGACTATCTGTCACAATTGCCCAGTCTCAGAGAAGTGGCAGTGCATTATTAGTAATTCATCACAAAAAATAAGAGAAAAGGGCAGAGGATAAGTATAAGAAATATGAAAATTTGTTTGTTTCGATAAAGGGAAAAAAAGAATACTATGGGGAATTATTATAGAAAAGAAGTAAACTGAATACTGTACAAAATGTGCAAGTAAAGGATCAACTAACTGTGAAAGCACTGATATGATACTTATAAAGAGTATGATAGAATTTTCTATTGAACCAGTTCTGTATAAATGTAATCTGCCCTTTTCAACAGGAGTATTTCCTGATGAGATGAAAACTGCTAATGTAATTCCACTTCATAAGGGTGGAGATTAACATTGTTTCTCAACTTCATGCCAGTATTCTTGCTTCCACAATTCTCAAAAAAATTCAATATTTAAAAAAAAATATTTGTTGCAAGATTAGATGCATTTCTTGACAAATATAGTGTTTTCACAATGGGGTTGGACTGAGGGCAAATGGATTTAACTTAAGAGATATACAGAAATTAAGAAGAATAATAATTTTAAGCATCTTTGTTGATCTTGACACCATAGATCAGACTATACTTCTTTAAAACTTGGTAACTTCGGTATTGGAAAGTGGCACACCAAAGAAGAGCAAGTTATTTCGAAAACAGAAAACCCTTTGGTCAGATAAATGATACCAAATTGAATGAAAAAAATAAAAACATCACCTGTGGGGTACCTCAGGGGTCAGTGCAGTGGTATAAAATTGAATGAAAAAAACATGACCTCAAGGGTCAGTCTTAGGACCCAAACTATTTTGTTTGTATGTAAATGGTATTGTCCATGTTTCTTAATTGCTTAAATGCATTTTTTGTAGATGATACTACCTGGAAAAAAAATAAAAACAGGTATTGGATGTGGTCAAAATAGAGTTGATAAAATAAAAGAATGGTTTGGTAATGATTATTGAATTTGAAAAAATATATACTTCATGATTTTTAGTAACAAAGGGAAACATGTTAATGCCTCAGTGCACACTGCCTGACTGAAAAACAATGCCATCTGGATTTAACTAAACAAAAGAGGTACAAACCTCCGATTGGATAATTACTGTATGGACAATTATTTTTTAGCTGGCAACAAGTTATTTAACCCCAGCTGATGGGGGTGGTGGTGGTGGTGGGGGGAGTTATCCTGGAAGGATAACCTCTCAGGTCACTAATGACCAAGGGAACAGGAAGTAGACAAAAGAACCAAGAAGACAAGGCTCAGAGATCAAAGAACTGAACCACCAGCTGAACAGAAACTGAAAACAGAAGCACTCCTTCTAGTGAAAACAAAAGGGACTAAGTTATAAAAAACCAAGTAATCAAACTTCTTGATTTTAACTTCTACTTGAGAAGGCTCTAAGAGATGGCATTGTGCTTGAAAATCCACACTAACTGGAAAAGCCAAGGAGCAGTCCCTCACTACCTGTGAAGGTGAGGTACAGAGTCAGCACTGGGAGCTGCAGCCACAGCACCTAAATAACCTCCCAGCAGGTGCTCCAGGTCAGGAGCAATCAGGCACACTCTCTCACACACACACGCACACCTAATCCTGCTCTGAGAAGATTGCCCCCCAGACTCAGGAAGGCCAACTGAATACCCTTCACAGGACCCCCAAAGGGACGGCACCTGACGTTCCAGCCCCCCTGTTGCGTTGGCAAATTCAGATGTCTTGGATCAATTGAGCGTCCAGAATGTTCCTGGCAGGGACCCAGGCCCGGTCCTCCGGTCCATACCCCTCCAAATTGACCAGATACTGTGTCCTGCATCCCACCCTGCGACTAGTCAGGATAGGCTTAACTGTGTACACAGGCTGGCCTTCAACCAAACGGGAGGGAGGTGGGGGTGGCTCCACAGGTGCCAGTACACTAGAGCGGACAGGTTTGAGGTGGAAAACATGGAAGGTAGGATTAATTCTCATTGACCGGGGGAGCAGGAGGTGAACTGTGACTGTGTTTATCCTTCTAATTATTTCGAAAGGGCCAACGAACCACAGTGCAAGCTTGCAGGAATCTACCCTCAGGGGAAGGTCTTTCGTGGAGAGCCATACTCGCTGGCCAACTCGGTAGAGTGGTGCTGGATGCCGATCAGCATACTCAGAAGCACCCACAAGTGAGCAAAATGCCCTCCAGAACCGGGAAGCAAACTGTGGGACCCAGTCCCACACAATATTCAGAGGAAAACCATGGCGGCAAAAAACAGGCTGGACAACCAGCCGGGCTAAGTCGAGTGCCGAGGGGAGCTTTGGGAGAGGGATGAAGTGAGCCTCTTTAGAAAACTGGTCCACTTTAACCAAATTAACTGTGAACCCCTTTGACAGAGGAAACCCTGTTATAAAATCCAGGGCAACATGTGACCAAGGGCGATGAGGAATCGACAATGGTTGCAGTAGACCAGCAGGATGATGCTGTGATGTTTTGTTTGAACAAGCAGCCACAAACTCCTGTACATCATTCTCCATTCTAGGCCACCAATATCCTCTTTTAAGAAATTCCAGGGTACGGTGCACCCCCGGGTGATTCGTGAGGTGAGATTAGTGTCCCCATTGGAGAACCTGGGAGCGCACACTCCTAGGGACAAAGTGCTGACCAGGAGGACCCCTCCTGGATCTGGTTCCTGCTCCCAGGCCCCCTGAACCACTGAATCAATCTCCTAGGTGATTGGCGCAAGGATGCAAGCCAGAGGAACAATGGGTTCAGGAGAACTGTCCCTCTCTGACCTGACGAGAGAGTGCATCTGGCTTCATGTTCTTGGACCCTGGACAGTACGACAGGGTGAAATAAAACCTGTTGAAAAAGAGGGCCCACCGAGCTTGGCGCGGTTTTGGCGTTGGGCCCGTTGGATATACACCAGGTTCTTGTGGTCAGTCCAGACCAGAAATGGCTTCTCAGGACCCTCTAGTCAATGTCACCACTCTTCCAAAGCCAATTTCACTGCCTGAAGCTCCCTATTACCTACATCATAATTCCTCTCAGCTGGCAGCTGGAAAGAACACACATGGTCGGAGCTTCTGGCCCTTCAAAGCACGTTGGAACAAAACTGCCCCAACTCCCACATCAGACGCATCAACCTCTACAATAAAGGACTGCGAGGGGTCAGGGTGCATAAGGATTGGGGCAGTGATGAATCTCCTCTCCAGGGACTGCAGATGGAAATTAGCATTTGCTAAATCTGGTACAAAGCATCTTTTCTATTGAAAGATTAATGTATTTGTACATGGTCCCTGTCAAATAAATCAATAAACTAAACTAAACTCTTTAGTTCTGTAAAGGCCTCTTGAGCCTGAGGAGACCAGCTGAACTTGGTAGATATACTCTTGATCAAGGCAGAGAGAGGAGCAGCAATGGAGCTAAACCCCTGATAAAGCGCTGGTAGAAATTTGCAAACCCCAGAAAAACACTGGACTTGTTTGAATCAGGCCTGGGCCACTCTAGCACTGCTTTGACCTTGCTTGGGTCCATCTTCAAGCTGCCCTGTGACACAACATACCCAAAAAAGTCAACGGTTGAGGCATAAAACACATTTCTGTGCTTGAACATACAATTGGTGCTCCAACAACCTACCAATTTGACATGAGACACATGATGACATTCTGATTTTTTCTGCCAGCTATGAGGATCAAGGTATACATAAACAAACTGTTCAAGCATATCCCTGAGAACATCGTTAACAAATGCCTGGAAAACTGCTGGAGTGTTAGACAGCCCAAAGGTATTCATATTGCCCCTGGGGGTGTCGAGTGCTGTCTTCCACTCATCTCCCTCTTTAATGCAAACAAAATCGTATGCATTTCTCAAATCCAATTTGAATCTTGAAGGCACTCAAAGGCTGTGGACATCAGAGGGAATGGGGAATGATTCTTCACAGTTACTTTGTTTAGGCCCCTGTAGTCAATGCAGAGTCTGAGCCCCCCATCCTTTCTACCCACAAAGAAAAACCCAGCTCCAGCTGGTGATGTGGATGGGCGGATAAAACCTGCAGCTAAAGCCTCATCAATGTAGTTCTTCATGGCTGCCGTTTCAGGGCCTGACAAGGAATACAGGTGACCCCTGGGAGGTGTAGTGCCTGGGAGGAGATTGATGGCACAGTCATAGGGCCTGTGGGGATATAAGATGGAAGCCTTGTGTTTATTAAACACCTCACTCAACTCTGCGTATTCTACAGGAACCCCAAAAGGGAGGGGAGACAACACAGACTTGCAGGAGGTGAGGCAGGAAGGAACTAGAGGGTCCCCTGGAGAGGAAGAAACCAGAGGGCCCTCATTAGCAGGACCTGTAAATGCAGCAGTGGACTGCAGGCATGAGGGCTTAATTTGACAGCATTTCTTGAACCAAATGGAGTCCACAATCCTGGCCCCAACTCCTCACCACCCCTGCTCTCCAGTCAATATCTGGATTGTGTTCTTTTAGCCAATGGTGTCCTAAAATGATGGACAACTCAGGTGCATCAATGAGAAAAAAGTGTATCTTCTCAATATGGCTGTTGATGCGCATAAAAATAGGACCAGAAATTTGCTGAACCTTCCCAATGCCCAAAGGTCTCCCATCCACAGCAGTGACAGTAAGAGGACAAGGGGGGCAGATGTGGGCACTTTAAGTTTTAAGGCCAGGGTTTTGTCCATAAAGCTACCTGCTGCTCTGGAATCAACAAAAGCTGGGAAGCTCATCTTGAAGTTGCCCCAAGAAAGATCAGCAGACAGCAAAGTGTGATTGTTGATAGCCTGGGGGGAATTGTTCTGACTCAGAAGTACCTCCCCATGTCTGTCCCCGAGTCTACTCGTTTACCCTGTGCTCTCTCAATTGCATTCATGTATTCGATTGTCAATATGAATTGCGAGGGAAATTAGATCCTCAAGGGTTTCAGGTACATCACGGGAAGCTAATTCATCTTTGATCTTTTCAGAGAGGGCATTGATAAAAGTGGCAGTCTAGGCTTCTGTGTTACACCCTGATTCAGTGGCCAAGGTGCGAAACTGGATGGAAAATTCAGCAACACTGGTGGTGCCCTGGAATAGAACAATAAGGCGTTTAGCAGCCTCCTGCCCAGTAACTCCATGGTCAAACACCCTCTTCATCTCAGCCATAAAAAGGGCAGAATCAACACAAACTGGAGCCTGCCTCTCCCAGAGGGCGGTGGCCCATGAAAGAGCCTTATCAGAAAGCAGAGATATAATGTATGCAACCCGGGCCCACTCTGAGCTAAACATGGAGGGCTGCAGTTCAAACACAAGACTTCATTTGGTAGTAAATCCCCTACATTTCCCAGGATGTCCATCATAGCGGGCTGGGGTTGCCAACTTTGTCTCAGGAGCTGCATTTGCAACTTGAAGTTGAGTTAAGGGTGCCTGGTGAACTGCTAGGCTTGGTGCTTGTACTTGGGGAACTTGTACTTGGGGTACTTGTACTTGGTTTAAGAAGGATCAAATCATAGCTGAGAAAACATCTAAGGAGACCGCGGAGACTACTAAAATTGGGTTAGAAACTGTCCAATGCATTATTAAAAACTGAAAGGATAGTGGGGAGCCATCGTCTTCAAGAAAGAAATGCGGTCAAGAAAAATCATGAATGGTGGTGGTCAGCAATCACTTAAATGTTTGCCCAAATCAAATGGAAGAAAAACAGCAGTAGAACCCAGGGGTGTGCACCCATTGTGCCTACTATCCAAGCCTGTAGGGGCAGTGCTATGATCTGGAGTTGCAACAGTTGGACAGATTGAGGTTCAGCAACATTGTGGCCCAAAGAATGAGGTCAGCTGACTACTTGAATACACTGAATGACCAGGTTATTTGATCAAAGGATTTTTTCTTTCCTAATGGCAGGTTCATTGTCCAAGATGAAAATGCTAGGAATAATTGGGCTCAAATTGTAAAAGATTGGTTCAGGGAGCATGAGACATCATTTTCACACATAGGTTGGCCACCATAGAGCCCAGACCTTAGCCCCATTGAGAATCATTGGGATGTGCTGGTGAAGGCTTTGTGCAGTAGTCAGACTCTACCATCATCAATACAAGATCAATCAAAGATACAAGAAAAATAAATGCAACACTGGATGGAAATACATCTTGTGATATTGCAAAAGCTTATCAAAACAATGCCACAGCAAATTCATGCTGTAATCACAGCTTAAACAATATTCTAATATTTTGTGGTCCAACAAAATATTGGAGTAAACTTTTTTGTGGTGGTGACTGTTTTTTTGGCCAGGTAGTGTTTGTAGATGGTATTGGAATTCATAAAGTAAATTAAATTTAGATGTAAGGAGTCATGATTGATAAAAATATGAACTAGAACATGATATAATTATATTAAATGTAAAAAATAAAAAACAGAGTGAAGGACTCATTAAATGATAAAGCCCTGTGCCATTTGTATCTCAGTGACTGTTCTATATCTGACCTATGGTGTGGAATGTCAGGGAAGTGCTTGTAAATCTTTAACTCATTAAATGTTTGTCAAAAACAGAGCCATTAGAGCAACTACTAGAAGTCGATATGGAGATACATCAAACCCATTATTCACAATGTCAAATTTGTTTAAATTTTATAAATTAGTGGTTTTCAGCATTCTTCTATTTGTGTTTAAAGCTCATAAGAATTTTTTTCCAACAAACAAACAGAAATGATTTGGATAAAGAGTCAGTATAATTCAAAGAGAACAGAGATCTTTAAAAAGCCAAGGTGAAGAACCAAACAGTTAGGCTTTTTTTATTTAGCTCCATCTGTTGGTGTGAATGTATAGTGAAACAGTATTTGTGAATTTGAAGAACTTGATTCTTTTATTTTAAACAAAAAATAAAAAGAAGGAATTCTTATCACTGACAGGACATTTTCTCTCTCTTTTTTTTATGGAAGGATTTTATGGAAGATGTACAGGTACCATTAGTCTTGGTACTCTATTTTACATATCATTGGGGGGGGGGGTTAATAATCAGAGGAAAAATCCAAATCAGTTTCAACTTTTTTAATGGACAAAAAAGAACAATATATCTTTAATATTCTTCTCATGACTCGCATAAATATTACTTTTATAATGAAAAACAACTTTGGTGTTATTTTTGGACATTTTCAATATCTGTTTTGGGCTTCTAGGCTATTAGAGAATTTTCAGTTCATTACTTTCACACAAAAACACCGCTAAATAAGGCTCTAGTTCTCATAGCGCCGTGAAACGGCCTCCGCTGCACAGCCACAGCTGTGGCTGCAGAGGCTCTTCCGCGGAGGCCGTTTCACGGTGCTGTGCGAACTAGAGCCTTATTTAGCTGTGTTTTTGTGTGAAAGTAACGAACTGAAAATTCTCTAAATAAAACGTGAATGCAGACCGATATGAGACTTTTTCGGTGGGAGTCCATTTATTTGTGTTTTTGGTCAAGTAAAATATGGCCCCGTCTGACTACAGCGGAATCAGCAGACGAGCAGATCCGAAGCAGGAAGAGGGAGTTAGGTCCTAGCGCCCTGGGTTTCTTCTCCACAGAAACACTGCTGTAGAGGTAATTTCTGCCCTAACCCTTGTGGTAGGACCCAACTTGTTCAATCCCGGAATATCACTTTAAAGAAGCCCCATACAGAATATGTCCCTTTTAATTGTTTTTGCACAATCCGCCCAAAAATGTGCGCTAAGCCTCTGGACTGTTGTCCAGAGGCTTTTCTTCAGTAATCATGTTTCCTTTCTCTAGAAAAAGAAGAAAAGCAAAGACAAGACAAAGAAGAAAAAGGATAATGCCAAAAAAAGCTTAGAGAATCTTCAGTTTGACAAATATATCATTTCAGTTTAGAAAATGTCCCAATAAAAATGAAAATCACTAAAAAAGACTACATGAAAAAGAGCATTCCCTTTAACTGCCAAGCATTGTAAACAATACGAATCAAGGTCTGAAATCAGAACGTAATTGGCCCTTGATATATGCGGACCTCAGCTTTGGTTGCTGTCAGCTAGAGGCACATACTGAACGCCTTGGCAAGACAAAATGTGTCTCCTTTGTGAAAAATAAAATAGGTAAACAGGTAATGTCTCTTTGTGTTGTAGTTCCTGATTCACTGTGTATAATGAATCTCTCCTACACTCACACAGAGTTGCTGAATGTTGATTTTACCTGCAAGTCTGTCATAACGAGTGACTTTCAGCGCTCACACAGTATACCGCTGGACACAGCGACACCACTGATGCAACAGTTGAGCTAACTAGCTAGCACGCTAACTAGGCAAGCATTAGATGTTGTATACGATATTGTCAGCCTGCTGCTGGGGGACTCATCCAGGAGACCCTTCATCATAGCTGGGAACTTTAATTAGGCCTGTTTAACGAAGTTTGTGCAATATGTGCAGTGTCTCACAAAATATTTTGATTTCCTCCCACATGTTACCTCATGTTTACTATAAAAAAAAGGGTTCTACCTGCACTAAAACCTACTTCTGATGCACTAATGAGGACTCTTGGACTGAAAGGCAGATGTGACAAGATAAAGTTCATAATTCATATATATATTTAAATTTTAAATAAGATTATTTAGTTTATTTAGCAGGAATTGACTGAAGCCACTATTTTATTTTGTACTTGAAGGTTGTTTTCTCTTGAAAGCTGCAGAGTACAAAATAAGAGGCTGATGAAAATAGTGTTGTTGCTTTCCTCTCACAATGACCCGTTTACAACTTTTTAAATGTTGTTCTACACGTACCATAACCTACTTTCTTATTATATTCATCAACAAGAAGTACATGATATAGAGTGACTCTTTTTAAAGCTAGGAGGTAATCTGATTTAAATGCAATTTTTGTAATACTAGTTAAAATTATCTTTATGACCCATGGCAATCAATTCACAATTTGTTCTTCAATGTGTTCTTAAAATAGAGAGAAAAATATCCACTATCTACAGCAGGAATAAACCTGGGAAAACACCAACAAATCACATCTTTATACCACACTATTTAAACCAATCAAATCCTGTCACTGTTCTGCCAGCCTCCTGCGCATACATTGCACTAACGTGCACTGGCCCTGATTCAATGTAGCTGTGCTGAGAGGGATCTAATTCACAATCCAATGGACAATGCTAACCTGTCAAGGTTTGGCTTTGAAAATAAAGGAAGCCCACTACAAGCTGTCCCACAACCCCAACCAAGCTTCAGTATCCCTCACATTTTAAGGCAGATGTTCAAGAAATCTAAAAAAAGAAAACACTTTTTTTTGTTTGTTCTGCTGTTGGCTCTATACTCACAACAGCTGCCACCCAGGCTATTGCAGGTGGCAGTTCTCACAAGGGTTTTTTCTTATTGCTATGAAATTTTGATCCATTATGATAACCTTGCACAGCTTCTGGACCTGTCTGATTTAATGTCTGTAATTATGCAGATCCATCTTGCAAAGTTCCAATCTAGAGAAACCTAAAGCAGGAATCAGAATCCAGGAATATCAGAGCAGGAATAGAAGAGAACTATGAGAGGAGCAGGAGGTGACTACTCATACAGATATCACTATTGATGCTCGCAGCTTTAGTAGCATTTTTATTGGATTGTGGCTGCTATTCTTTATTAAATGTAAAACAAAAGACAACACTTAAGACTTATCAATTGGAAGAATATGTTGACTCCACTTCAAACATGTTTTGACCAGCGTTTGTTTTACAAAAGGGGTTCATGTTATGAAATGCAGCAGTGCCCACCTACTACATTATCTGATTGGCCTGTAATGAATGTGATTAGTGGAACGATCGTCAAATCAAAATGAAATGGGGTTCTGAAAGGTTCTGCCCTTCCCAAACACTTTTTGGGCTGTTTCCCTGATGAATTATTGAAATGTAGTAAATGGTCCATCTGGTGTGCCAGGTTACCATCATGCTGCTGTGGATGAATTGTTGAAGTTTTGTAGGCAGCACCACTGAGCCATGTTGCTACACCCACTGAAACAAACAACAAAGACATCTTCTTTCCCCACTGAGCTTTATGTACCAAGTGAAGTGAATGTCCTAGAATCTTAAGTACCTCGACAATATCCTTTCTGTTTATTGCACAGGCACAGGCAACAGCCATACACCTAGACCACTAAGGTTTACAAAATGTAAACCTTTTAAAAAAATTATCTCTGTCACATGACATCATTACCATCTGACTAAAGGGGGATAACACATTTTGTAGGTGTTGTATATATGCAAATGAAAAAATGCATTGTGAAGCAGCACTTAAGTGGCATTGCATTTTAGAAAAAAAGTGTTCTGGGTCCAGTTTTAATATAGTGCTCTTGATACGCATAGAAAATCTCATCCAGATCCAGTGATGTTCAGCTGAGTTATGATCACTGGGTTTATCAAGTTACAGGTTACATTGAAAATTAATATTTGAGACATTAACAAAGCCACATTCTCGGACAGAAACTCATTATCTCTTACCTATGCCATGCTGATGAAGCCTTGTACTAACTTACTAAGGTTCAGCAATTGCAAACACTTTTCCTGCCCTTTTTCTTCATATTGTTTAATTTGTGTCAAAAACAGTGTCAAATCATCTACTAATGTCAAATGGCAAACTTCCTTTTGATTTCACAAAATAGGTTTAAGAGGCTTTTTTGTAGATCCTGGCATGACATTTGCTCACTGGTTTGTAGAATGTTTGGTCTGTAGGGACTCAATTTTGTGGGGGCACCATTGCACCATCGTTCTCTTACAGGGCTTGTTTGTGTGCAAAAATGAGTTTTTTTCAGCACTTTAACTTGTACTTCCTGTATCATGGCAAATTTTGAGCCATCAATATTGAGTCCACTAACAATCACAGACGCTTCAGCTTAACATGTAAACATGAAAGCAATGGTAAGATAGGCTGAATCCCAAACCGCCCCTACACACTACCCCTTCACTAACGAGTGTCACTCCAAAATTGTCACGCCCCGTTGTTGGCTGTTACGCTGTGTCAATTATTGTGATGCCCTCGGACAGGAGTTTTAGACTACTTCAATTATTTAAGTGATTCCACATGTCTTTCAATTCGATTACCATCTGACAATTCCAATTAAAGAAATGAATAATGCTGCCAATTGTGCTCACATTTTATGGTGCCAGGACTGCACAATCATATCAAACGTCAGCATAGAGTATGATTTGCTTGTTTTGTTTAAATCTTTTCAAACCATAGTTTATGTGATATTTTTGTCAGTGTGACAAAGGTGTGGGGAACATATGGACACATGCAGCACTTACATTTATGTTGTTTCCTCTCCCATTTAGACGTTGCACTTCCTGCAAATGTCGTTGAAAGCCTGCATCGATGCAGACTCGCTGTTTAAGGGCTGAATGGTCCACTCCCCCTCCGCACTACGTGGTTTGGGATAGCCCTTAATATGGTGGACCCTCCGCGAGGACGCGCAAACGGAGGGGTAGTGGGTAGGGAGAGTGTGTAGGGGCGGTTTGGGATTGGGCCATATTGTAAAACCACTGCCACTCTTTTCATTGTCTGAATTTGGAAAATGTGCTTATGTCTGATTGCCAGTAGGCACTGCAAGGTATTTGACAAATCTTCAATTGCATGTGTTAAGGTTGATCCTGTTCGAAAGTAACAGAAATTGTTCTGAGATCTAGCAATTGACACATAAGTTATATTAAACCTCTGAATGTTTTAAGGGGTTCAAGAAACACTAAAAATGTGTAATCTCTCTGAAAACACACATATTGAAGAAACCCTAAAGGTGAAGTCCTTATACTTGAAGGAACTCTTTAATATTTGATAAATGCAAATTAGTCATATAAATGTAAATTTGTCTGAAACAGGAGCCTGTGGCATTAAGGATGTCTGCAATTTTTTTTTTTACTATTTAAGCATGGCGCTGTGGTTTATAGCAATTTTTGTTCACAGGAAGTTGATTAAGTGCAAAAGTGCAACTGAGAAAGAAAAAATCCACTTCCTTGTTTGCTGAAATTATGCATTTTTTAATATAACTTTTGTCTCTTTTAATATATAACCAAATCCTGTCTATCCAGTGGTTACCAAATTTGAATTTGATCAGTAAGATACCAGTGAATACTACATCAACAGCAGGGAATGGCCAAAAATAGGCCTAAATTTTGCCATTGATCTGAGAGGTCAGCTTTCCTGTTGATATTTTACTATGACACTGAGGGACACTATTAAGTCTCAGGATGCCAGACATGTACAAAATTTCAGATTTTTTCACAAAATGTATCAGGGGAACTCTAAGTTTAAAGATTTCCTGGGGGCTCCTTTGAGCCAATTCCTTAAAATATTTGTGGAGATGCATTAATATTCATTATTTCACCAGACCAGGGCTATCTGCAGGTTTTCACACATATTCAACAAACTCAAAATCAGGAAAACCTTTGGCCAAAACAGAATTATGATGGGTCCGTCACGACCTTGATGCTCTGACCTTATTATAAAAGCAAGGCAACTTTCAAGAATGGTCCAAAAATACGTCGAACATTAGGCCTATATGTAAAATATTAAGATAATTGAAAAATGCCCATCTTTTTTCATTCAAGATTATTTTTGACTGGCCTCTAGTATTGCATTATAGTAGCTGAAAAAATGTATCGCTTTGATCAGAATCACCTCATCCAATTTTTTTATAAACAACTAGTCATAAAAAGTGGCACAACTCTCAAGAATGGTTCAAAACAGTAGGTGAACTATATCTTTTACATTTTTAGATATTTGAAAACAATGCTTTTTTCATTTAGGATTCTTTTTGGACTGACTCTTCCTAAAACATTTGATAGTAGTTGCAAAATTGTACTGTTTTGATCAGAATCCCCTCTTTACCTACCTATCTTTCTCTCACTATAGGATTCAGGTTCCTCATCTTCTTCTGAGGATGAGAAGAAGAAGAAGAAGAAGAAGAAGAAGAAGAAGAAGAAGAAGAAGAAGAAGAAGAAGGAGAAGAAGGTATAATGAATATGAGAAGAATTAATTTTTCAGACATACTTTCTCAAAGGTGAGGATTTAGGCAGTGCTCCTGTGTGTTTAAGGATGGTTGACTTGAATGGGATCATTTGCTTCTTTGCTTAGTTAATAGTTTTTGCGTTTTTTTGTGAAATTTAACCCTTTCATGCATGAATTACTAAATTGCAAAGGAATACTTTTTTCAATGCTTCTCTTTACTTTCAAACAAGTTAAAAATCACGTTCATTTTTTTTTTCAATGTCATATTTTGTAGTAGTTTTACATCTGTCCACTGCACTGTGCATCAACATAGAATATTAGTTGACCTTAATCAAGATCCACAAACACATCTTTGTCAAACATTTATTGCGAATAAATAAAAGAAGAAGCAAAATATGAAGATTATTTATGATTGTTGTTAAATCAAACTATTAACTTGCAAATTATGCCAAAATATAAAATAAAAAGTACAAAATTATGTGAAATCTAAAAACCAAATGCTAAACTTGCCCTTTGTCAGCTGTTTTAGATTTCGGATGCAATATTTCAATACGGTAAAAAAAAAAAAGAGTATGAAGATGATAATTATATGAAACTCAAGACAAAGGTATGGGAGTTCACCAACTGGTAGTTAGACTTGGTACTGCAATATAATAGGTGTAAAATTTATTCCAAAAATCTGTCTACTGTAGTGGACACCATGCATGAAAGGGTTAAGGATGATTTGTCATTAAAACTTATTGATATCTTCCACCGATCAATCAATTGACAGATCTCTGTCTATTAAAGGCAAGCTCTTCTGATGAAAGCACCTCCTCAGACTCATCTTCATCATCTTCATCTGAAAGTGATGATGACAAGGTAGGAGATTATGCTTCTTTTCTTTTTATGTTAAGATGAATTTTTACAACTAATCATGTTTCCTTTCTCTAGAAAAAGAAAAAAAGCAAAGATAAAAAAAAGAAGAAAAGGGATAAGAAGAAAAAAAAGGCAAGAGGATTTTCTGTCCCATTGATTTGACCAAGAAGTATGATATAAATGTAATAAAATATTCCAAAATTAAAAAACAAAATCTTTAGAAAGGACTTCATGAAAAATACTTTTATCTTCATTTTAAAAGCAATGTAAAAGTGATTGGTTATAAAAGTGGCACAAATTTCAAGAATGGTTTAAATAGGGGATCAGTTTCTTCTTTGTTTAGTTAATAGTTTTAGCCTTTGTTTGTGAAATATGAGGATGATTTGTAATTAAAATTTGTTGATATCTTCCTCCGATCAATCGATTGACTGATCTTTTCTAATTAAAGACAAGCTCTTCTGATGAAAGCACCTCCTCAGACTCATCTTCATCATCCTCTTCATCTGAAAGTGATGATGACAAGGTAGGAAATTATGCTTCTTTCCTTTTTTCTGTAAAGTGATTTTTTTTTACAACTAATCATGTTTCCTTTCTCTAGAAAAAGAAAAAAAGCAAAGACAAAAAAAAGAAGAAAGGGGATAAGAAGAAAAAAAAGGCAAGAGGATTTTTTGTCCCATTGATTTGACCAAGAAGTATGATATAAGTTTCAGAATAGACTTTTCTCTTCACTTTAAAAATGCATAGTTATAAAAAGTGGCACTACTCAAGAATGGTTAAAAACAGTCGGTGAACTATATCTTTTACATTTTTAGATATATGAAAACAGCAATGCTTTAAAAAAAATGTTTTTGGACTGACACTTCCTCAAACATTGATAGGAGCTACAAAATTGTACTGTTTTAATCAAAATCCCCTCTCAACCTTTCTGCCTTTCCCTCTGTTGCAGGATTCAAGCTCCTCCTCATCTTCATCTGAGGATGAAAAGAAAAAGAAGAAGAAGAAGAAGAAGAAGAAGAAGAAGAAGAAGAAGAAGAAGAAGAAGGATAGGAAGGTATAACACATTTAAAAAGTATTCATTTTGCAAATATACCCAAATAAAGCTGTGGATTCAGGTGATGCTCCTTGTGGTCAAAGATGGTTGACTTGAATGGAACCCACACCATCTTTTCATTCTTTGTTACTTATTGGCTATTTGGAGAATTTAAGGGTTAGGTTATAATTAAAACCAACTGATATCTTCAACTCATTGACTGATCTTTTCTAATTAAAGGCATGCTCTTCTGATGAAAGCACCTCCTCAGACTCATCTTCATTATCCTCTTCATCTGAAAGTGATGATGACAAGGTAGGAAATTATGCTTCTTTTTTCTGTAAGGTGATTCTTTTTTTTTTTTTTACGACTAATCATGTTTCCTTTCTCTAGAAAAAGAAAAAAAGCAAAGACAAAAAAAAGAAGAAAGGGGATAAGAAGAAAAAAAAGGCAAGAGGATTTTCTGTCCCATTGATTTGACCAAGAAGTATGATATAAGTTTCAGAATAGACTTTTCTCTTCACTTTAAAAATGCATAGTTATAAAAGTGGCACAAATTTCAAGAATGGTTAAAAACAGTCGGTGAACTATATCTTTTACATTTTTAGATATTTGAAAACAGCAATGCTTTAAAAAAAATCTTTTTGGACTGGCTCTTCCTCAAACATTGATAGGAGCTACAAAATTGTACTGTTTTAATCAAAATCCCCTCTCAACCTTTCTGCCTTTCCCTCTGTTGCAGGATTCAAGCTCCTCCTCATCTTCTTCTGAGGATGAAAAGAAAAAGAAGAAGAAGAAGAAGAAGAAGAAGAAGGAGAAGAAGGTATAACACATTTAAAAAGTATTCATTTTGCAAACATACCCAAATAAAGCTGTGGATTCAGGTGATGCTCCTTGTGGTCAAAGATGGTTGACTTGAATGGAACCCACACCATCTTTTCATTCTTTGTTACTTATTGGCTATTTGGAGAATTTAAGGGTTAGGTTATAATTAAAACCAACTGATATCTTCAACTCATTGACTGATCTTTTCTAATTAAAGGCATGCTCTTCTGATGAAAGCACCTCCTCAGACTCATCTTCATCATCCTCTTCATCTGAAAGTGATGATGACAAGGTAGGAAATTATGCTTCTTTTTTCTGTAAGGTGATTCTTTTTTTTTTTTTACAACTAATCATGTTTCCTTTCTCTAGAAAAAGAAAAAAAGCAAAGACAAAAAAAAGAAGAAAGGGGATAAGAAGAAAAAAAAGGCAAGAGGATTTTCTGTCCCATTGATTTGACCAAGAAGTATGATATAAGTTTCAGAATAGACTTTTCTCTTCACTTTAAAAATGCATAGTTATAAAAGTGGCACAAATTTCAAGAATGGTTAAAAACAGTCGGTGAACTATATCTTTTACATTTTTAGATATTTGAAAACAGCAATGCTTTTAAAAAAAATCTTATCGGACTGACTCTTCCTCAAACATTGATAGGAGCTGCAAAATTGTACTGTTTTAATCAAAATCCCCTCTCAACCTTTCTGCCTTTCCCTCTGTCTACAGGATTCAAGCTCCTCCTCATCTTCTTCTGAGGATGAAAAGAAAAAGAAGAAGAAGAAGAAGGAGGAGCAGGAGGAGGAGGAGGAGAAGAAGAAGAAGAAGAAGGAGAAGAAGGTATAACACATTTAAAAAGTATTCATTTTTTCAAACATACCCAAATAAAGCTGTGGATTCAGGTGATGCTCCTTGTGGTCAAAGATGGTTGACTTGAATGGAACCCACACCATCTTTTCATTCTTCGTTACTTATTGGCTATTTGGAGAATTTAAGGGTTAGGTTATAGATGAACTTTTCATGTACAAATCATGTATAGTTCACATTGTATATATCACAAAGGATATAAAGAAACTCCAGTTACAGTGCCACATACCACTTTCAAACTCCTGGACAAGCTTATAATTAAATTTATATGGCAAAGTAAACGACCCAGGGTGAGACTTAAAGTTCTTTATTCACCAAAAGATAAGGGTGGCTTAGCCCTTCCACATTTTAAAAGTTACTACTGGGCAGCTCAGTTGAAAGCTGTTGTTCCATGGTGCAGAATGGATACAGAGACAAAGTGACTACAATTAGAACAGTGTTCAGTGGTGGACAGGCCAATATCAGCCCTTCTATGTATGAACAGGGGACAGTGGAGAAAACTTAGACTACAGAATGAATGGGTCATATTTACTCAAGGTGTCTGGGAAAAAGTAAGAAAACAGCTTAAATTATCACTGTCTATATCAAGAGCATCACAAATAACAAACATACCAAACTTTATACCTACAAGACTAGATGCTGGATTTAAAAGATGGGCTGATAAAGGACTAAAAATTTTAAATCAGTTGTTTACAGGAACAGCTGTTAAACCGTTCTCCCAAATTCAATACAAATTCAACATCCCTAATAATGATCTTTTTCTTTGTCTTGAACTTTGTTCTTCCAAATAAGACACTATCTTGAGAAGCATAAAGAAATTGATCAAATTAAGGCACAACCAACAGACTTTGAACAGTACTGGATAGAGGCGGTGGGAAATTAAGGAAGATAATCTCTGTTTTAAGAAGATACACAATGAACTACATCAAAGAACATCAGATGTAAAGAACAAATGGGAGATGGAACTTAACACAATAACAGATGATTCAGATTGGGAAGACTCATGGGAAGAGTGGCACAAATGTCTGAACAGCCCAAAGTGGTGAGAATATAGCTGGAAACTGAGAATGAGATTCTTTAAGACACCAATTATCTTGGCCAGCTATAACAATAATGTCAGCGCCCTCTGCTGGAGAAAGCGTGGACAGATTGGTGATTTTTCACACATATTCTGGGAATGTCCAGTGGTGAAACATTTCTGCGATAAAGTGACAGCAGAAATAAAGACAATTTTAAAACTTAATACACAGTTTAAAATTTATCAGGTGATCTTATGTGGTGCAACACCTGAAACTTGGGATAAGGATAAAAGGTATATGTTTAAAGTCCTTTTATTAATTGCCCGTAAGCTATAACCATCAACTGGCTCAAACCACATGCACCAATGCTTGAACAATGGACTCAAAGATTAAAGGTGGTGAACTGTATGGAGGACATTACCTCAATACTGAGACTGAGGAGAGATAACTATCTGAAGAAATGGTCTTCTGCAATCTCCTATTTGGAAAAGACTTAAATTTGCAGGTAATATAATTTTTCTCTGTACATGCAATATTATTTCTCTTCAAACTTATATATTTTTGTATATTTAAGGAAACTGTAATGTACCTATATGTGTGTGACTAT
Organism: Scarus forsteni; assembly: GCA_036419115.1. Lineage (NCBI taxonomy): Eukaryota > Metazoa > Chordata > Actinopteri > Labriformes > Labridae > Scarus > Scarus forsteni. Next base: position 5,234,694 of record JAZDUH010000331.1, on the reverse strand, counting down.
CTGTCAAGGAATTGTTTTCATGAAAGTTAAAAAAACAACAACAACAAAAAAAAACAGAGGTTTACAAAGAAAGTCAGACAACCACTCACCCATACCTAAGGGCATTTCAGAGTCATCAGTTAACCTAATGAGCATGTTATTGTGCTGTGGGGAGAAGCTGGGGTGCCAGGAGAGAGCCCACACATGTATGTGGATAACATGAAAACCTTACACAGAAAGGCCGGAACAGACAGGGGATACGAACCTTGCTGTGAGGCACATGCTGCGCCACCGTGCATGTCAATATAAAAGAATGCCTTTATATACATGAGGACAATAATTCACAATAGTAGAGTGAAAATCAAACACTGCCAATTATAGAGTGAGGTGTCTGTTAACAGACTGAGGTTTTTTAATAGCAGGTCTTATGTGTGCCTTACACACTGCTGTGTCCACTCATACCTGTTACCCACTGCTTATACCAAACTATCGTATTCTGATAAACTTACCTGTCTTTATTTGTTTTTTGCATGGTTCTGTGTCTGAATGTATCCATATGTGTGTCTGTTGATTTGTTTCAGGAAAGCCCTGATGGTGATCAAAAATGTGGACCAAAAATGGAAATTTCAGCTTCAAGTGATGGACGACTTTTGGCTTCAAGTGGCAGCAGCTCCAAGCCTGTTGGGCTGCCTGTCACCCTCTTTGCATCTCTTCCCTCAAAACCAACTGTAAATCTAGATCCTCCGGGCCCTTCAGCTGTCTCTAAGCCTTCTGTCTCCAGTTCCATACCTAGTATTGGAGATAGGACCACTATTCGCAGATCTCCAAGCCCAATGGAGACCCTGATGGGGAGTCCGAGTAGAGTTGGAGATGGAGGGGCCCGTCCCACCACTCAACTAACCCCCAGTGGCCTACTGAGAAGCCCCAGGCCCTATCAATAAAAGGATGAATAAACAAAAAACATTGCTCACTTACTATTCGAAGAAGCTGAATGTGCTAATAAGGGTAGGTGACCATGAAAATTGTGGCTAAATAAAAGCAGACTGTTTGACTGTGTGTGTTGTTAAAATTCAGGGAACATGCATCATAGCATGATGACATTTTCAAGCAGAAATAAGACATGTATGAATTACATTTTGGCAGAAATTTCACATCACACAAAACAAATTAAAATGTTTACCTTGTGAAATCAAGCTATTTCCACCTTGCATTGTTATTTAGTAGAAGTTTTATGTAATTACTTTTGTAAAAATGGTATGAAAAAGAGCAAACAAAAAAGCTGATTTTTACATTGTAATGTCCCTTTACTCATTTTAGGGGTTAAAAGTACTGGTTGGAGTCATATTAAGTCAGTTTCTGGCAAAAATCAACTTTTGGCACAACACCAGCGTAACTTTCCTCCATAGACTGTATCCTCCCGCTGTTTTGAACTGAAATACAGGCAGCTCTCTCCTCGCCTCCCTTTGTCTCTGAGGCTGACAGCGCCCCCTTCAGGTTTGGCAAATTTCCAATGAAGCGAGTCGTAATGCAGCTGTTTTGGTTTTGCTGTTGCTTTCATATTTTTCGTCGTTTTGTGCTTGGCGTGGTTTCCCTAATCGCAGAGCATTTGGTGAGGATGCATTTGCTATTGTTCTTTCATGGCGTTCGTCTTTTTGTACCTCGTTTACACTTTTTAGTAAGTTTGTTTGTTTGCATCGCTTCCCTAAATGCAGCGCGTTTGTTGAGGATGCTATTGCTTTTATTATTGCACCGCGTTTTATTCATTTGCACCGCATTCTTCTTGCAACGGGTTTAATTTGTGTTTGCGTTTGACTCTGCGGCACGTTTGACCCTTCTCGGCCGCTCTTCTCGACTTGCAGCTGTTTTTGCGTTGCAGCGCGTTTGACCCTTCTCGGCCACCGTAATCTCTGCTGGGAAACTGCAAGAAAAGCTGTGATATATGTGAACAAGCTATTTTAGAAATTTCAGGGACAAAAATCTTAAAATTTTCCAGAAATGAACAACGTATGTGTAACAAAGCAATTGTTTGTCCGAATAACACTTATTAACTAAGTAGTCTGATCTAAATCAACTCATGGGAGACTCATGATCTTAAAGGAGACATATCATGCTGATGCACGATTTAAAGCTGGGGTTGGCGATTTTGGAGAACTAGCTGTCTGTCTTTAGCCTGAAGGGGGCGGTAATGCTCCAAAATGATGGATACCAACCACCGAAGAAGAAGAAGTCTCGCGAGAACTGCCACCTGCAGTAGCATGGACGGCAGTTCTCGCGAGATTAGAGCCAACAGCGGAACAGACTTAGAAAAACAGAGTTTATTTTAGATTTCTTGTACATCTGTCTTAAATGTGAGGGATACTGGAGCTTGGTTGGTGTTGTGGGACAGCTCACAGCGGACTTCCCTTATTTTCAAAGACAAAACTTGAAAGGTAAGCATTCTCCAGGGGAGTCTGTTCCCTACACGCTACATACTACATGCTACACGCGCTGTCGGTGCACGCCGGGAAAATGCGCGCGCAGCAGGTACGCAGAATGGCGACGGGATTTGATTGGTGTAAAAAAAGGTATCCCGGCAAGATTATTGGTTGATGTTTTCCCTGTTTTACTCCTGCTGTAGATCACGGATATTTTTCACTCTGTTTTAAGAACACATAATGAGTTGATTACCATCAGGTCATAAAGACCATTTTAACCAGTATTACAAAAACTGTATCTAAATCAGATCGCCAACCCTAGCTTTAATACTTACATATAATATAATAAATTTGAAAACAAGACCTTACACCCCCTTAATTTTCAAAAAATGAAATATTGTATTTTTTCTGATATCCTAGAACGAGATTTGATGCCTCTGAAAATAGGTCATTGCGAGATGACCGCGAGATTTAAATCGTCGTGACGACACGAGGTACATTTCTTTTTATTGGAGTAATCTGATAAAACACTACCTTCTCTGTGATGTCCGTTAGCCACAAAACCATCAGTCAGGAACACATCCACCAAGCAGCAGTATATAGCTCCTTAGCTCACACTCACTCATTACCAGCTCTGGCCTGTAGGGGGACTCAATACGCGGTCGCTGCTTTGAGCCTGCCGGAAAATATAGTAGAAGAAGAAGGACAGGCTGGCTCTACCCCCGATAGAACTGACCAATCAGAGCACAAAGGGCTGTGACGTTGCGAGGTTACTGTAGGTCAGCCTGCTTTCAACGAGAGCTTGATAATGGCCTAAAATGAGGATTTTGAGAACGCTATTGTGGGGCAATGAAGGAACTAAATGACTTGTACTGAGGGCAGAAATGCTTTACAGGCATCCTAGTCTGGCATAGTGAAAAGGAGAAACAAGAATGATATGTCTCCTTTAAGAATTGTGCCATAATTGTCGGTTGGCCCTGCTGTTTATTGGAAATGGTCAGGCTATTGACGCACGCACTTGCAATGAGACCTAAAGTAGGCTATTCCATTGTAGGCTACTTCCCCCTACTAATACTGGTGTCAGCGGTCTCCAAGGAACAGCCAGGCGCAAGCGAACCTCAAATAGCTTCTGCTTTTCGCAGTCAAAATACAAAGCACACTCAGACTACTTAAAGTAACACTAGATATAAGGTTACCTGAAAAGTGACAGGGAGTGGATTCCGGTCGAGGTTATTTGTAAGAATCAAGACATTAATGTGGGCTGGTTAATTGGAGTTATCTTATTTGTCCTGTAGGCTTCGTGATGGAAATAATTTGGGCGTATGGATGTTTTTTTTTTATATGTACAGACGCATCAAGTTATCCATTGCCACTTACTGATATTGCTACGTTGTTGTTTTATTTTGAAAATTATCAATCGGAAGTTGTAAGTAAACCTCTTCATTTGCCCCAGGTCAGTTGTCGCTGCAGAGCAAAGAAGAAACCATGGAGCGCAAAGGAGGATGTTAATCTAACTCTCCACGCCAGGGGAAATACGCCTATTTTTGCATCGTTTATCAAGGACTTGGGACACTCTATCTGTGATTCGTATTTTAGAAGAGTCCGGACATAAAGTTATCACAAACCTCTGCAGACTAAGCGGTCGAGGAAAAAGAAGTGACGCTGTCGACAGCGTGGAGGCGTGAAGGAGCCCTAAGAGCAAACAGTCGTAGGTTTGCAACAAACTGTCACTTTTATCAAACCTGGTGTGTTATTTTCCCATAAATTTTTGAATATCAGGTTATGTTGGCGAAATGGCGCTCGTGTACGCTGCGTGACTCCTGGACCTCTTTCATGTTTGTCGCATGCCGTTAGAGGGAATCGTTACTTTACAGTAAGGGAACTGTAAAATCGGGGGGATATTTATCGAGAAGGAGGCATTTGTTAAAACACAGTGCATGAACATTCACGAACGATGGTGAAGTTTCACAACTCCGACCTCTGGATTGCCTGGTTGACACTTGTCTTCATAAAGGGTAAGTAATGTGATCCTTAAAAAACTTGTGCGTTTTGTTCAGCCTTTAGCCTACTACAAGCACCATGCATGTAGGCTACCCATGACTATCAACACGAAGGCTACAAGATAACTACTATTTAAATAACTTGAAATTAATTGGAATAAAATGAATGAACAGACTTTTGGTTTGTAAGGAAAAAAGAGGGAAATTATCGCATGCATGCGTACACTCTCTATTTGAAACAATCCTGCAAAAACACACGATTAAACTGTGCTAATTGTTCAGTTTCTCTTCCCAACGGGCAGGGTACGCATGTTTGGAGTCATCAAGCGAGTAAATCTTCGGTATTACGAGAAAAAGTAGGCTACATTTCTGATGCAGTAGGCCTATGCCTTTTGCACAGGAGTTTCCTTTTCAGCTCATCTTATAGCACATCCAGATGGTTACATCCTTATGAACTCTGCTGTGATAGCTAGACTTTTGCCTTATTAAAATGAACAAATTAATATAAGAAATAATACAAGGGATAGCAAGAGACGCACATGAAGTTAGTGATTTGAAACAGGCTTTGACAAGGAAGGCTGTTCAATAAGAGCATCACAGACACCAAACAGAAAGAAAAGCTAAACATACAATATGCCTTCAGTAATTTTATTTTTTAAGAATCATGTTTGATCATATCTATCTTTATATATATATATATATATATATATATATATATATATATATATATATATATACACATACATATATATATGTGTGTATATGTATATGTATATATATGTATATGTATATATATATATATATATATATATATATATATATATATATATATATATGTATGTATGTATATATATCAGGAATATACCAGGTCTGGGGAATTTGTTTTACAATATGTTATAAATCAGATATATATATAACAAATCACTTGCCCATGATGTTTGATAAGTCATTGCTGATTTTTCTATCATTCTCATATTTAGTGTCTGTGTGCAGACATGTTCAAAATAAACAACATAATCTTACAGCAGATGAACATAACAGGAAATTTGGCAATGATACAAACAATTGAGAAAAAAACCCAATTACTGGAAAAATATATAGGTTCACAATGTGGCAAAATCGTTTGTAGAAGAAAAATAAAGCTTAGCTTGTAATTTTTGTTCAAGTCACATTTGGACCTTTTGCTAGAACTCCAAATTTCCCCTTTATCTAATCAAATTTTACTATCTGGCACATGACAGAATACTCAGACTGATACAGGTATTTTTATCTTCTGAACTTCATCTTACACATACATAGGGATGTAACGGTATGAAAATTTCATATCCTGGTTATTGTGACCAAAATTATCATGATTATCATTATTATTGCGGTATAGTTGCAGTGTGCTCAAAATGTTGAAAAAAGTACTTATACACAGTCTTGAAATCATTTTACCCCCTTAATGTTATAATTTTAACAGCCCTTTTGTCTTTTTTTTGTCAATAGTTGTGTCAGGAAATGTCCTATAAGTAAATTTGTTAAAAAAAATCATTAGAAATAAAAGTAAACAATTCTTGCAAGCATTTGTCATTATTTTGTGATAAATGCTTAAACTGTGTGTAATTACAAGAATAGAAAATAACGAATTTGTACTTAATTTGTACAACAAGCTACGTATGCGCGCCTCTGTTTGCGACACACGGCTGCTTCATTGAGGGGCAGACACACATAGGTTTGCCTTTTTTAGGCAAAGAGCAACATCACCGTGAGTTATTGACACAGTGTGGTGATCAAACATGGTATAACGGTAATTTTAAAAGGACACGGTAATGATTACCGTGGGAAATTTTACCGCGGTTCACCATTATACCGGTAACCATTACATCCCTACACATACATATCTGCAACTTACTAGAAGGTTTAAGTCTGCTATTGATTTATCAAGGAAAAATTACCTCAGCAAGACCCCAGCTGTTCTATCCAATGGACAACCAGTTCAGAAAAAGCTACATTTTCACAAAACCCCTTAAATTTCAGGGAACATGTTTTTTTTTGGCAACAATAAAAGGTGGCAGATTTGAATTTTACCAGAGATAAAACAAAAGCAGTATGGTATCATAAAAGGAGAAGATAAAACATACTACAGAAAGGCCTGAGCAGAAGTGATCATCCCATTTATAATGTTTAGGTTTGTTAATAAATAAAAATGTGTTCTAGAAGCTGTAAAGGAAAACTTCAGTGTTTAAATTAACTGTCTTAAAGCTTGATACAAAGTTTGTTAAAGTAAGACGGACAATAGAGGCTTTATGTTGATAAAATAAATGGTTCAGCTGTTGTCACAACACAAGCCCCGTGGCAATGCAAACAGAGATTCTCTGTCTGTGCCTCTCCAATTTAACGATTCATCCAGTACAACCCTGGGGGTGGTGCAGAGACCAATCTGGAGATTTAGTCAATGCAGCAAATAACATTCAAGTGGTGGTGGTGACTCTAAAACTTTCCACAACTTTTGCTTGATTTTGATGAACTTTTCAATAGTTTTTACAAGAACTTCAAATTTTAATATACTAAAACATAAGGATTGGTCTCCAAGCTTTCGTTGTCCAGCCAGCAAGACTCCAGTAGGTCAGAAATTTAAGTTTCAGATAACAAGGGGAACTTTAGCATAAAAGAAAAAATGAGAGGGAATGCCTTCTTACTTCATATTATATAATGCATTTTTTTCTTCCTTTTTTGCCTTATTGCTCTGCCTATTACCCTGGTCTGATTGTTGTATACACAGCATGTCTCTGTTTGAACTAGAAGTAAGAACAGGTATGGCAGATTATAGGAGGGAAATAAAGGCTGTCTTTTCAAAATTTAGTTTCAAAAGCTACATTCTATGCTCGTTTTCAGTTTTTAGATGGTTGGAAAAGTAATCAGTCACAATTTTTTTAAAAGATATTTTAAGATGTCTCATTTTAACTCTCACATTTAATCAAAATACTAGTACAATGACTAAAGCATTTAGAGCAGGACCAACTAAAGAGTCTTCGGCACTAGTTTTTATATTATAAATGTATTTCAGTTTAATCCTTAGCTCTTACATGTCCCACAAGTTCAAAATCCTTTGGATGCAGGATGATGAATAAAGAAAAACAAAAAAATCTGTCAGTGTCAGTGAAATGTAATAGGTTGTGCCCCTCCCCCCTTTCTGCTTGATGCTAAAAAGGAGCAGCTGGAACAAGAGTGTTGGACAGATGGAACTTTCCACCTCAATTATTTTTCTCTCTAAAAATAGCCTCTCAAAAATTAAGTGACTTCTGGGACACTTTGGAAAGTGCATGTGTGAATGTAAGTTGTTTATGTATGGATAATCCAAAAAATGTAGAAAGGTACAATTTCAGATGATGGGGTCTTCTGATACTGACAGAATCAACTGTCCTGGGAGTATGAATGAATAAATGATAGGCAGAAATTCAGAGAAGAGCAAGCACAGCATTCCTCTGTCCTACAATCTCTTAAGCACGTAGAATCAAATCTAAAAGACTCCACTGCAACTTCTGCTGATCAGCAGTTGGCTAAGCATCTGGGCAAAACATCTGATGTGGTCAGTTCCCAGAGATTTGGGGTTTGGACCCTGGTTGAGTTTTAATTGAATTTTAAATCAAGGCTTCATGAAAAAAGCATCAGTCTGTTTCAAAAGGGATTTTATCCAGTCAAAATTTGATCAACCATGTTTTAAAAACCACTGTGAGGAACTTGTGTGTTGATTTTGACAACCCCAGTAGACAAAGTGACTTTCCAAGTCTCAGCTGATCTGTTCTTGTATGTTTTGAAGTGAAAGTTAGTTAAAATCTAATGAAAATCTCTTTCTCATTGTCTTCAAGAGCTTTAGCCACCCTGAGCTTTGCAGTTCTTCATATAAATGACTGTTTTTGGCAACCTTTACATGTAACTTTTGCCCTTTTCACAGTGCATTTTACAAAAGCACAACGAATTAGTTATGTTATACCAGAGAGAAGGTAGACATCTCTACAGCTGATATCTCAAAATGTATCCGTCATTCATACAGCAAAATCCTAAATGGATAAACAGGTCCTTTAGTTATATTAACTTGTCTCTGCAGGGCACTCTAAACCAGTTACAACAGATCAAATGATATTGAAACATAGCTGTGTGCAATGTTGTTAATGTTTTTGAACTTTTAATTTTGTTTTGTCTATGTTCTTGTAGTTTTATAATTATTCTGGGTCATGTCTTACTTTTTAGTACTTTTTTAAGTTTGATTATTTTTTATTTTATTTGTTTGTATTCATGCTTATCTCTTTCTGCTATGTTATTGCTGTTATTGCTGTAACAATACTAATTATCATATTATCTTATTTTGCTCACTATATTACTAGGACCAAATAATATCATGCTTAGATACTAGGGGTGCAACGGTTCAGTTAGTCCACGGTTCGGTTTGTATCTCGGTTTTGGGATCACGGTTTCGGTTCGGTTTCGGTTCGTGTTTTGCATTAAAAAAAAACAAGAAGTTTGACTTTCCAAAAGACTCCCTTTATTTTGCTTTTAAGAAAACTATATTATGACAATGCCTCTTGGTCTTAACTATTACTTGGCTTGAATAAAGTATTATGACATTTATATAAAACACTTCAAATGTAAACATTTTAAACTGTTAGAGTGCCTCTTAGCTCCCTGGCTCGTGTAGTGACTGACTACTGAAATACAATTTACTATTATAGCATTTTTTTGTCCTAAAATAAAGAGTTTTAATTGTTTTTCCAGCTACAAGCTTGATTAAACGATGGATAAAAGGAGTGATGAGAAAAAGAGAGAGGGCTGGGCGATCGACTGGGGTCTCCATTACATGCACAATAAACAATAAACGTGAATGAATCATATGTTTGTATTATGATTTCTGATAAACATAGTTTATTAACACTGCGCCGATTTTTTGAATCTATTTGTCAGACTAAAATAACAAGTTTACAGGACGTGGACACTCTTATGATACCGCTGTCCATCTCAAATGTGCGTATTTGCGCGCTGCTGTATGTTCATATGAGACAGCGTCAGTCAGTGAACAGTCTGATATCCTGTCTGATCTGCTCCCAGACAAACTACGAAACATCAGAACAGATGATAAAACTAAGCTTTTGCCTTTTTTGTCACCTGTTCAGCACACTATGGCTCTGAGATGTTTGACTCTCCAGCAGCGATCCGTCATCGACAGGGTCGGCAGGAGAGAGCGTCCGCCTTCAGGTTCATAAGAAATAAAATATAGCCGTCATTACTTTAATAAGAGCTCACTCAAGGTGAGCTGCTGTAACATCAGGTTCTACGTACGGAACAAACTTCTCCAGCATTGTGAAGCTCACTTTTGCTCTGTGTTTGTTGTTTCTCAGCACACCGTGCTGTGCTGTTGTCATTACTGTTAAACTGAGCACGCGCATCACTTCTGCAGCCTGAGCTGTTTTCTCTCCCTCGTCATGATAATCCATAAGGAAACCGAAATGTCCCCACACCGCAGACTGAACGAAGCCAGTGCTTCTTCAAACTCCGGTCTCTCCACCTCTCCGCCCGACATAACTTTTCTGGGAGTTTTTCTCCGTCTTCGTCTCAGTTTTTGTGAGGCCGAGCCGAGCATAGACATTATGGAGCCGAGCTCCAGAGTGAGAGACGCCGCCCACTCGGCCATGTGCTCGGCTCCTATTACACAGTAGCGATTGGATATTTACTAGCGGGGCGGGGTTTTGTACAGAGCTGTGCAAGGAGGGAGGGCTTGTCAGCAGAGCCGAAGAGCAGAGCAGGCGCTGGCCAGAAAAATCCGTCTCACGGCTGTAAGAAATGAATTAATTGCAAAACCGAAAAACCGCGCTTCATAAAGGCGAATTGAGCCGTGCAGGGCGAACCGTACGGTTCGGTTTTAAACCGTAAACCGTTGCACCCCTATTAGATACTAAGAAAATTCAACTAGCTAATGGACATTTATTTAATTTATGAAAGAATGTCTTACACCTGGTTCCTCTGCTCACTGTTAGTGTTTCCTGTTCTACTCACTGCAATCAAATTCAAAGGAAAGTTATTTGATATGAAAAGTATGTGAACTAGGGCTGTAAAGTCCAAGTCGACTGGTCGACCAATTGGTCGATGCGTGCTCAGTCGACCAAAATTCTGATTGATCGACCAAATATGTCAATTTATTTTTTCCCCAGCAGTTCATTTCATCAGGAGAAACGTATCAAGTGAAATGGGGGTATTTTCTGAGCACCCCCATCATGTCTCAGAACACCATTTTATTGTATTTATCGTTCATTTCAATATTATTATTTAAAGGAAAAGTTCGGTTCCTGCAGCTTTTACATTGTTTATAGAATGAAGAACAACAATATACTCACCCAGAAGGCTTTTCTGATGCAAACGGTGCTTCGGGAGATACTTAGATCCAAAATCGAGCAGCGGACACCGATATAATGGTAGCCTGTAGGGCATGGATCGCCGCTCCTAAAAACTGCATTAATCGTCCAAAAACTCATGTTTTTCACCAATATTGGTGGATTTTATGCCTCATATATGCGCCCCCCCAATTGGTCGATTTTGGTCGACAAATTGCTGTGTTTTAGTCGACCAACAATTTCTTTGGTCAATTACAGCCTTAATGTGAACAAAATACACATTATACTGGGCAGGTATCCTTCGCGTTGATTTACGTTCTGTGCCAGCCTTTACACAGAGCCACAATCAAAGTATGTCAGATTTAAACGAGGCTTTGAGGCACATAATTTGCCCTGAGGATATTCTGTTATTGATTTATCCAGATTATCCAAGGAATTGTTTCAGCCCTATCTGCAATACAGGACTGAAAATATCTAGACATTATTGTGCCATAAAAATGCTATAAATTGGTTGATTGATATTTTCTTACACCCTTAATGCTCACTTTTAGCCTTGCAGAGCAGACGGACCTGCCTGATTCTGAAATCATGCATATCTGCTTTGCCAGCCTAAAACCAACGGTTTTACTTGGCTAAATGCTTAACGGCCCAATCAGGGAAGAGAGGCGGGGGCAGCGGGAGCAGCTGACATGACAACAACAGGAAGTGACTTGACAGGAAGTGTTTGAAATCAATGGCCGCTAATGCCGGTTAGCCTGTGGTCATCATGGTTACTCAGTGATACTTGGCTTAATATGCTATCCTCATAAGAAAACTTTGTAGGGATTGTCTTTGACGACATTCATGTCACATATAAATGTTAACTGATATATCTGTTTGGTATAATTTAATGTGAAATGATAGTCTTAAGTAGGGATGTAATGATATGAAAATTTTGTATCACGGTTATTGTGACCAAAATTATCAGGGTTATCACTATTATTGCGGTATTGTTGCAGTGTGCTCAGAATGTTCAAAATGTACTTTCTGAACATTTTTTACCCTTCTCTCAAGAGAAATGAAAGTTAACAGTTTCAGCAAGTATTTGTCATTATTGTTATAAATGCTTGAACAGTGTGTGATTACAAGAAAACAACAGATTTGAACTTTAAACAGGATTCTCCTTTTAAATAATTGTAAATGAACATGTTCAAAGTTTGTGATGACAAAAAATAATCTTAACCTATCTTACATACACTCACACATTTTACTGTAGGTTGCCTGCAGCATTAGTGTCCATGTTGCAGCTCCTTATATTAGACCATGTCCAGGCATTTTTTACTGATGACAGTCCCTGAAGCAGTTAGCCCCCTTCATGACTCGCCTCTGGTCTCCCCTTTCCATGGCAGATCTCCTCGATATTTTCTCCTCTAATATTTCCAAATTACCATTGATGAAATCCATAAAACACAAACTATGATGGAAAAAGACGATCTACTATGATATACGGCGAATACATGGGAAAAGATCGGCAAGAACACACTCCAGAAGCTTGTACAGAAGTAATGTGATCTCTTCTCCCAGTGTCAGTCAAGACATGTTGTAGTATTTTGAACCAGCTGAAGAGCCTTACGCAGCTTGCTGGGTCAGTCTGATAAAATTCAATTACAGTAATTCAATCTAGAAATGACAAAAGCATGTAAAGTTTTTCAGCATGGCCCTGAGACGGGATAGGCCTGATTTTTGCAATGCTCTGGATTGTTTTTGTGGGAGGGAGTTGAAGGACAAAACCTGATCAAATGCAACCCCAAGATTTCTAACAGTGGTACTTGGTGCCAGGCTGATGTCATTTATGGTGTATCCAGTTGTAGTTGGCAGTCGGCAGTCCGAGTTGGAAATTTCAACCGGAACGCCTCCCAAGGTCGGAATTTCCTACTGTAAACTGAGGGGGATCCTCACCACCCCTGAGTTGACAATTGATGATGGCTTCCCCCAGTGTAAACAGTTATTAAGCTCCTGTAATAATCCATTTAGTAGCACTTCTGACTCGTGTTATAGAAATGCTCCCATCGTGATATTTGCACTCTTAATGTGGTATTTGTGAAGTACAACGCAGGGCGTGCTAACAATGGCTAACAATGGTTAACGATAGCATGGTAGATCAGCATGTATTTTTCTGACTTTGTAGCTGGAACGCTTATAACTCGGAGACGACATCACTCCCACTTCCCCCTTCCCAGCTCTGAGGTTAATGGAACGCAGCATTAGGGCAGTCATATCGTTAGAAAAGTTTTCTATAAACCAACACTATGTAGCTTTTCAAACATAATATAATCCTTCGATATTCATTGTGATGGTCCACCACTTTACAATGAGTTCAATGAAACCTCTGTCGTGGTCTGTCGTGGTCTGTATCCCTTTAGCTGGCGCTATGTAACTTCGAGGTGGATGGTGAGAACCCTGCCACACTAAAAAACTACAAGTTCGGACTGCTTTACGGCATACGTCACTTCCCCCAATTCCCGATTTGTTTAAAACACGGAAGTCTCGGCGAAAGCCAATCGCGGAACTGTAACCATTGCGGAGGCAACAACGTCAGGAAGAGAAAAGATTTGTCGGAGGATACAAAACAAAGAAAGTGAGAGAAAAACAAGCTGAATGCTCGGACCAGAATAAACATCGGTTCGGCGTTCACTCGCTGGTGTGAAATAAAAGACGAGGAGGGATGTCCGACTACTATCAGGTATGTTGGGCAACTAATGTGTGACGAAGTTCCTCAAAAAACTTGACAGGAAAAAAGTACAGCACAACAAATCTACAACGTACCAGTATGTAGTTTTATTTAGACCTATTTCAAGTGTGTGATATCGGCAGCTCGTCGTTGTCTTTACTTTTATTCACTTTATCGTTTCAACAGGACGGGGGCGACTTCACGGTAATAAAACCAAGTTGAACTTAGCGATTTTTAACATCGTCATTCAGTCAAAAATAAATACATTATCTCTTTGCTATCCATCCTGCAAACAGCCGCTGAAGACAGAAGAATACTTTTTAGCAAAGTCCTGGCTTCTGTGATTCGCCTACAAAACAAATGCACGCGACCGGCAGATCTGTATCCTTACGACAGTATGTGGGCGCTAGAGCTCATGGGTAGTTGAGTTCTCTCTCCGGTCAAGCGAGGATCTTCCGTTGTGCTGCTTTAGGTATTGTGGTCCAGCACAGTAACCTTCACTCTTGTCCGAGTTAAGGAGTACATATCAGGTCATTCAGATCCTAATGTCCTTCAGGCCCCCCTCTAGTTAAGATAACTGATTTGTTTCCCTTGACTTTATTGATATATACATTTCAGTATTGTTGGCAATTAACATGAAAGTTGATGGACTGTTTCCTCTTGAAACCTCAAGATTGAGCACATATTTGGGCATCGGTGGCACAGTCTGATAGTGCGCTTGGTTGGTAAGCAGAAGATTGCAGGTTTGAACCCAGCTCCAGGTGTCACAAGATGATGTGTCCTTGGGCAACACACTTAACCCCAAGTTGCTCCTACTGCAGTGTAAGTGACATGTAAGTGGGTCTGAAAGAACATGAATGTGTTTGTTGGTACTGATGGACATCTGACATAGATACTCCAACATTGAGTTAGTGAATGTGGGAGTGAATGGGTGTGAATGGGTCGGTGTGACCTGTGGTGTAAAGCTGCTTTGAGTAGTTAAAGAGACTTAAAAAGTGCTGTATAAACTCAAGTCCATTTACCATACTGAGAAATTAATTGAAACTTGAAGAACTTTGAAGCTAACTTGGGTGTGCACTGAAGAGTTAATTTCACGTGTACAAACTGGTATCAGTCAGATAAGTAAGACTTGGACCAATTTAAAGCAGTCACTGTTATTTCAAGTACATGGAATTTTTTGAGTTTTGTGACTTATTGTGTTAAAAACTGAACTAAAAGATCCACAAAGACAAATACAGAGAGAAGTTCATTGTCTGATGCTGAGAATTCATTATTTTTCACTTTAAGTAGAGCAGTCCCTGTCATATGGTGGACACCTGAAACCTCACTTAAAGTCCTTAGAACTACTATTAATTTGAACAAAGTCACACAGCTTATCAGACACTACTTACTAAAAGATCTATGGAAGGTTATACTGCTTTCCCACTAAAATTAGTGCGTAAATGTTTTTTTTGTTGCATGTAAATGCAGATTTGCTCATCTCGGGTAACCCAGCTAAGGATCAGCAAGTGACTCCTCTCCCATTGCCAGCAGACCCAGGTCTAGAGTTGTGTGACTGTTTTTTTTTTACCCTCTGGTGCAACATGGCCAGGTAAACAATGGAAAGGAGCAGTGAAGCCATGGACATGGTGATCAGCTGTTTTCCACACTTTGTACATATACAAATTTAGTGTAGACTGAACGGCATCCTCAGCTGCCGGTATTCTTTTTTTGTCCCAAGTTACAGGCAAAATATAATGACCTAGGGAAGGTGTACCAACATCTTACCTTAAATTAGCACGTCCACCTGGGTGTGATATTCCCACTGGAGTACATTTGAGGTGAGCCAATAAAAACTTGTGTCCCTTGCAGGGTCAGTTGACGCGGGTCTGAATGCCAATTAAATCCTTTCCCACTGCCAACAGGAGCTGATTGTTGGCATGTTTAAAGGAATTTTTCAGCCAGTTGGGAAGGGGCATAAGATAAAACGCAGGAAGATTCAGGAGTGACTTGTCTGGAAAACACATGAGTCTAGATAACAAACTTGAGCACAGTAAACAAGCACACATGTTGCTCAGTAGATGGCTGAAGCTGCTGTTGTTGTTCCTGGGATGCACACACAGCCTCCCTGTGAAAGAGTACTGTCCATGTGCTGCACATCTGCATTTTGTCTGGAAACGCTGATTCCTGTTTACTCAGCCAGGATATGAAAACATTTTGAAAATGTTTCACTCTGGAGCCTGGTTTCAAAAATTTGTGGATTCATATGCTCTGGGCTCTGTTCTCTTGTCAACGGAAGGCAAAAATGCAATGAAAACTCTCTGTTTTTGGTTGGTTACATTATTACTGTTGTCCAATCAGAGCAGACTATGCCCATGTATGGAAGGGGGCCTAGAAGTAACAGGAGCTCCAACGGACCATCTCAGAAAGAGGGAGAATAGAGGAAAACCAGGGGTGTTCAGCACCAGATGATACTAGATTTTTTTTTTTTTTTTTTACAGAAGTGATTGTGGATATAATTTAACAGCCATCAAAAGAGCTTGGGTGATGCTGAGCAGAAGAAAGAAAACAAAATTAAAGCTGCAAGCAGCATTGGACGGGTCCTCGCTCTGTCCAACGTCCGTCATGCCCATTTTACCTCTTTGAGGGTTTAATCCCTTTTTGACCCTTTCACATACTCACTGTTGGAATGATGTGTGTTTCTGCAACTCTGTCAGGAACATCAGTCTTTATAATTGAAACAGTATGTATTACATGTTCCCTTTTCCCACCTTCAGTGAGTCACATGGCCAGCTGCACTGAACTGTCAATCAGTGACTGAGCAAAGTAATTTGCAAGTTTTCAGGGGTTTTATTTTTTTCTCCTCATGGTAGGTTCTCCCTTTGGGAGGACATTTACATTAAGTTATGAGTTTTAAACAAGAGCTGGGAGGGTTGCATCGGGGATGACCAAATTTGAGGGCTCATCATTTGGAAATTGTTCAAGAAACAGCAAAAAATCCTTAAAACATTTGATCGTCAATGCCTTGTGTGTCATCTCGAGCATTACAAGCTGATACCATTTACAGCCTAGGAGGTGATCAACCTCCTATTTTGAAAGGCAAATTGCCATCTTTCTGTTTAAGATGGATCAGTGGTGTCAGCACATGATTTGTTTTTGATTTGATTTGATTTGTTATTCCTCGTTGCCATGACAACCATTTTTGTGCGCCATATTGTAGGGGTGTAAATCACAAGTTTCATGATGATATGATATGATATTGATTCCTTGGACAACAGTACGATACAATATTTGCCAATATCACAGGGTCTGCCACGATTCGATTCCATGATTCAGGGGCCTTCAATCGATTTATGTACTCACTGAACACAATCAGCAACATTTCACCTGAAGCAAGACAGAAATACAAAGCAATTTTGATAGTTTTATTACTGAAATATGAAACGATGTGCTGACCTTTGGGTATGAAAATTGATAGAGGATTATAACCATCTATATGATCCAATCATTTTTAAAAATAAAATTGGTTTAATTCAGGTAAGGTGCTCTTTTACCTTCACAATTACCTTATGGGTCTTTATTGGATATTATATCCTGAAACTGGTGTGTGGAATAATTGACCACTACAGGGGGTTCCGGTCAGAGAACACAGAGTCATCAGATGGATTTATCCCCTTTACTGAAGCAATGAAATTGTACATGCATATTGGTGCTTTGCTTTAGTGACTGAAATAAACATGAAAACAAATCCAGTTGTCTGAGTAATTCCTTGATTTATACTATTAACTTAAGCATTAAATGCTTTCTAAAGTATTAAAACATAAACAGTTTCTTCTAAACTCACATCTGTTTTAATTCACATGACTAATGATTGGCACAGAGCAATTAAGATCTCCAATTAGCTTAACATTTAGACTGTACTAGCATATTTAACAAACAACATAAAAACAGGAATCTGAACAGGCAATATACTTCTATACAACAGAATATTATCCTCTATTATCTGTGTTAATCTTATACTAAAACATAACTCACATCATCATTGACTTCTACACCGATGGAGACCGCATGGAGAATGGTAAACAGCACAAAAATAAGGTCATACAGGAAGAGGAAATAACTGCACTTTCAAAATAAAATTTCAAAATAAAACCCCTCAAATCAAGTCTCCTTTACATGAAGAATTCTTAACAGTCTTATTGTTACATTGTAATGTTTGTATATCACATCAAGTAATGATGCAACATTATAATACAAATTACTGAATTATTATTTTTTTATAATTGACCTCCAACATTTGACCATGCTCTATCAAACTAAAAATGTGTAGTTTTATTATTACATCAAAACATTCATGTTTGTGTGCACATGTAGGTCTGTGTATTTGTGCATGTGTATGTCTTGCAGAGACACTCATAATTTGACTGATCTGCAAGTTCTTGACAAGTGTTTGCCTTTGGCATTTTTTGTTGGAAAAAGACTTGGTCGTCTCAGGCCTTTCAACAGGGTGTCAGGGTGTCCACAATGGCTTCATTGGGATTACAATACCATCAACTTTCAAGACAAGCTTTTGAAGCCAAATTACAATTTATCATGTCAATCTGATTCTGTCAAATGCAACATCAAATATGTTTGTTGAAATACTTTGGTATTTTTGATTATTATATCATAGATGTTTATGGGAAAAACCATAAGATATAAGAAAAATATGATTTTTTTTTACAGAGGAAAATGTAGATGACATCTCCATCTCAATGTATGCTGCAGTCTGGGTGTTCTGTTCACCAGTTTTAGAAAAAGTCTTTACCTCAGGATTAATACAATGGCAGTCCTCTTGATTGTCGCCTGTCTTTAGTTCATGTTGTGTACATCTGGTTGTTGCATATGTGCTTTTTGTCATACCCATTGGTAGGGCTGGGCGATACGTCCTAGAAATAAAATCCCCGATTTTTTTCCACAACACTCGATTTTTTTTAATTTTGATTGATTTTTCCCTGCCTAAAAGAAACAAAACTCCCGTGACATAAAAATGAAACAAATCAAGTTTTGCCTTCATGTTGTCTAAATGTTTACCTCTTAAAGTCAAAGTCTGAGTCATAAAAGGTTGATTATGTAGTGTAAATGTAGGCAGGTTTGTCTACATAAACACTAAAAGGCTGAGGTATTTTTACAGTATTTGCATGAAACTCTCTGATCAATATTTAATCTACTTAAATAGCAAATACAAGCCTATAAAAGTGCTTGTGCAAACCTTACAAGGCCAACCATCATGAAAATTGTAATTTTTTTCAAAAATTACAACTACTTACAATTGGACTAAGGCAAGAAAAAAAATCTCGATTTTTAATTTTTTAAATCTTCTGCAGAAAATAATTCGAATTAATCGATTTAATCGATTTTTTTGCCCAGCTCTACCCATTGGCTGTATCTTCCTGTAATAATGCCAAAATCATATTTGCTCCCTCCATACTACAATGTTCCATGATGACGGAAGACTGAGTAGCAAGGAAATCATGCAAGTTTGTTTATGTGAGAAGCGTGCAAGTTAAAATGACACAAAGATACACTTTCCCAAAGGTGTCATGATTCTATACAGTGTCAGTGACACTACTGATAGAAAAAAAAATGACAAAGAGCCAAAGCTAATTGTCACAGACTGAGTTCCAGTGGGCGAGTGCAACTGGCTGCTGCAGAGTCAGGTGCCGTGAGCCCAGTAGTGGGGGCAAATCAGTGATGATGAAAACGAGGATATGGTGAGTCTGTGGCCACAGAGCCCCCCTCCTGACAGTCCTTCCGAATTTAGTGCTGGATGATAAGCACATATGTGAAAAACCTCCACTCTCCTTCTCTCCCTCTCGGGCACTCTACACATTAGTTGCTTCTGTTATGTATGTCTAAACAATTACCATTTTATAAATACAATCTCACACAGTCAAATAAAAAAGCTCATTCTAATTTGCTCAATTTAAGAGTCTGATGTGTCGGCAATGTGTCATTTCATTCATTAAAATGCATTTCTCCTTTCCTCAGACCTTTCTGCGGCCTGTCGTCTGACAATTTACGCTGCTCGGTGTGCAAGCCATCCACTCTGTCCCGCACAGTCTGGTATAGAGATGAAATTATTCCTCAAATAATCACGATTATTCGATTACAAAATATCTTCGAGGCAAATTGTGTGCCTCGAAGCCTCGTTTAATATATAATTATACATATTAAATATATATCTGGACTACCATACAGTGCACGATGTTTGACAGGGACGGTCATTTCTGTTGCACAATGCACCTGCTACCTCCGCTGCTGCGCGGCTTGTAAAATCATGAAGGAAGAGAAAAGAGAGACGGAAAGGAGAGAGTCCGCAGAAGAAATGGCAGAGAGTGTCCCAAGTGTTTTGTCACTACAGGAAGGGACGAAAAGAAAACAGTGCAGCTTAGCATGATAGCACGTCGTCACTGCTGCAGCACGTCAACAGTAAACATCCGGTCTGTGTGTCAGAGCCGACAGAACAGGATGACACTCATCATACATCAACAGAAGCAGCTAATGTGATCAATACCTGATATATGGCTAGTAAATAACCTACTTTGATGTGACTCCGTGTAAAGGCTGGTTCAGAACGCAAATCAAATGTCTACTTGTCCAGAATCATGTGTATTTTGTTCACATACTTTATACATTCAATAACTTTACATTTAATTTGATTGTAGAGAAAACAGGAAAAACTGACAGTGAGTAGAGGAAGCAGATGTAGGGAATACTTTCATATCTTATAGTAATGTACATTAGCTAGTGAAATTATCTTAGTATCTAAATAAAGTAAGCAAAATAAGATCATCAATATGGTACAGTAGTAAAGGCAATAATTTAGCAAAAAGAGAAAAGCATGAATACAAATAAAATAAAAATAAACTTAAAAAAAAAATACTGAAAAAAGCAAGATATGGCTCAGAGTAAAAATAAAAGTGTAGATTTTGATTTGAGATCCCATTTATGCTCAGAATGTTCAAAATAAGAGAAATAAGTGTTAATTGTGTGAAGGTTATTGTGCTGGACCACAATACCTAAAGCAGCACAACGGAAGATCCTCGCTTGACCGGAGAGAGAACTCAACTACCCATGAGCTCTAGCGCCCACATACTGTCGTAACGAAACAGATCTGCCGGTCACGTGCATTTGTTTTGTAGGCGAATCACAGAAGCCAGGACTTCGCTAAAAAGTATTCTTCTGTCTTCAGCGGCTGTTTGCAGGATGGATAGCAACAAGGTAATAGGTAATAGGTATTTATTTTTGACTAAAAGACGATGTTAAAAATCGCTAAGTTCAACTTGGGTTTATTACCGTGAAGTCGCCCCCGCCCCCGTCCTGTTGAAGCGATAAAGTGAATAAAAGTAAAGACAACAACGAGCTGGCGATATCACACACTTGAAATAGGTCTAAACCAAACTACATACTAGTACGTTCTGGATTTGTTGTGCTGTACTTTTATCCTGTTTTTTGAGGAACTTCGTCATAAATTAGTCGCCCAACATACCTGATAGTAGTCGGACATCCCTCCTCGTCTTTTATTTCAGGCCAGCGAGTGAAGGCCGAACCGATGTTTATTTTGGTCCGAGCATTCAGCTTGTTTTTCTCTCGCTTTCTTTGTTTTGTAT
Organism: Scarus forsteni; assembly: GCA_036419115.1. Lineage (NCBI taxonomy): Eukaryota > Metazoa > Chordata > Actinopteri > Labriformes > Labridae > Scarus > Scarus forsteni. The sequence goes on along the minus strand of JAZDUH010000331.1, from coordinate 5,213,595 downwards.
CCTCCGACAAATCTTTTCTCTTCCTTACGTTCTTTGTTGCCTCCGCCATGGTTACAGCTCCGCGTTAACGATTGGCTTTCGGCGAGACTTCCGTGTTTTAAATGAATCGGGAATTGGGGGAAGTGACGTATGCCGTAAAGCAGTCCAAACGTGTAGTTTTTTTGTGTGGCAGGGTTCCCACCATCCACCTCGAAGTTACATAGCGCCAGTTAAAGGGATACAGACCACGACAGAGGTGTCATTCAACTCATTGTTAAGTGGTGGACCACAATGAATATCAAAGGATTATATTATGTTTGAAAAGCTACATAGTGTTGGTTTAAGTGACCTGGCTTTTCTGTTTTGTGTGTTGTTAATAATAGTAATGTGTAGTGATTCAATGAAAAAAAAAATAACAGTGAGCACAATGTAACTGTTATTCAATTACTCGATTAATCGACAAAAAATTTGATAGAGTAATCGATTACAAAAAAAATTGATAGCTGCAGCTCTAGTCTGGTAGCTATCGTAAAACATCAACAAACAAAGGCTCCCTTCAGTAAAAGAGCGAATAACATGAAGGAAACATTCATTGATTTAAATAAGGCTTTCACACAAAGCAGAAAAAGGAAGGAAAAGCTGAAGGACAGATTTTCATCCGCTGTATATGTGATACACATGTGAACATTTGATCTAAATCCCTCCTGAATCGCTTAGCATCTTTGCGCACTTGCGCCGGTTTGCCCGTGGGCACAAGGACGCAGACAGACACTCATTGCAGAGACAGTGTGGGATAATCAGTCACTTTGTGTGGTTTTATAATTCAAACAGTGTCTTGATAGCTCATGTGCTCTGTTTAAGTGAACACAAAGTCCTAAAAAATGAAGTTAGCCTTTTGATGGATCAGAGTTCAACATTCTTCATAAGTCCATCTGAGCAGATGGTTTCACTCACTCACTATTTCTAAATGATACATTTACCCTGAGGTATCTGCATCACATATTTTCCATAATATAAAAACAGTTTGAAGGATCAAGCTTCAGTTACAATCTACTAGTGCAGCGGTTTTCAACCTGTGGGTGGCGGCTCATAAGTGGGTCTAAGAGCTGTATTCAGTGAACGGTGCATAAATTAGGTGAAAATGTGGCAAAAGTGTCTATGGAGGCCCTAAGAGGACACATCCATCATAGGGCAAATTACTTTCAAATATTAATTAGTTATAGTTGCTTGTTACTTTCTCAAAAATTACTCCTTCATAAATGTAATTAGTTACCAGGGAGAGTAACCGATGCATTACTTTACTTGAAAAAGTACTTGAAAAAGCTTTTGCTGCTTGAACTGTGTAGCTTGTGTCCTTTCTTATTGTTACCTGGCCTGCTGCAGCAACGCTGATGTCATTAGGAGAGTTCTCTGTGTTTTTGGTTGCTAGATTTTTTTTATTTACCTACAATAGACAAACACTTTGCTTTAGGACATAATGTACACTTCACATGTGTGTTCTTGCCTTTTACTTCCTGTACTTCCATCCTGAAAACAGCAGTTTTAACTCCACAGACAGCTCTGGACTTGCTGTTGCAGCAGATTTTGTGATTGAAATAAGCATTTTTAAAGAGAGAAACCTGATAAAGCATCTTTTAAATTTTTATCCACATTACATTTCGATTTTGAAGTCATATTCCTTCTTTTTTGTCTCTTAATTTACACATTCAACATTCTTTTGTTTGGAGGTGGAACAGCCTTTTCTTTATACAGAAGTGAAGAGAGGGGCTACTGTTATTTGTAACATCGTTATTGCGTAAACATTCTGTCGAAGCTTGATTTTTTGTAACCAAACAGACATGTCAGGTTTTTATCTGAGTTTTATCTTAATCCTCTACAGCATTACTATGGTGAAAACAGTAGTAGCTGCATTAGAAATAAATGTAATTCTGGCTTTAATGATTTATTTTAGGTGGAAACATAATTTTTACAGTAAAATATACATTTGTGTTGGGGTGGGATATATTAATTTTAATTACTTCTGAATTGGGTTTATACTGATGGTAGATGATGCACCAGATTCCTCCTGGGTTTGGAGGCACAACAAGTCCAAATGAGCAACTGCACTGTAGGAGCAAACCCAATAAACTGCAACCAACAGCTCCCAATATACACATCAAAGTGAGAAAAAGTAGAAGCTAAAAGTCGCTTATAATAAGCAGACCTGGTACTCTGGAATTGAGTTTTCTCGTCTGTCTGTTAGCGGCACAGATCCTGTCTTGTGTCTGGCTGAGCGAGGCAGGTTGGATAACAGCTGCTTGATATCAGTGCAAAGTAAAGCGCCACATTTCACTGTCGGTAATGGTAACTGTTATAACATTTGAAATAGTAATTAATTACATTAACCGTTACTGGGTTAATGTAATGTAATGTAATTGTACAGGACCAAACTTGGTGATTGTGTTATTTAATTTGGATAGATAGTTGAATGAATGAACAAAAAATGATTAATATATATTGATATATTGATGATTAAATGAACAACAAAATGATTTATATAAATAAATAGATGATAGATGAATGATTAAGATAGATAGATTGATAGATGAATAAATAAAAATTGATAGATTGATGAATAAACAAACAATGAACTGATTTATATAGATGATCCCAAACAACAGAACCCACTCTTTCAAGCCAAGGCCCCCCCTTCACAAAGCAAAAAAGCTAGGGGAAACACTGGCCTTTGCCTACCCCGACTTTTTTTTTTTCTAAAGAACAGATGAAGAAGGCCTCTGGCTATGTTTGCCTTCGGCCTCCAATTTGCTAAGTCCGCCACTGGAAATAAAAATAAGGGTAAGCAGTTTATTTCAATTGTCAGAGAGATATAAAAATACCTCACACTATAGTTAAGAAACAAATACAATTAAAAATATTTGAACTGATCAAAGGAAGTATGGCCACAGTTTATTTTAACAAACAGAGAGTGTGTTGAAATAGTTGGCACAGGATCTAGGTCTGTATATTGTTGCACATGGTGCCACAGAATCCAGTAACCATATGCAGTTTGGGTGGAAATTAATCAATTAATCTTTAATTCATTTTCATGAGTGCCAATTCATAACAAGTGTTATCTTATGAAAATTTACAATAGAGCAGGCTGAAGACAGACTCTTAAATTTAAGGATACAAATACATGCATAGATACAGTTAATACATGCATGTTTAAAATACACATATGCATGTATACCCATACATACATGCAAGACCCAACTTGATTCCATTATGGTGGCAAGAAAAAAACGCTCTGTTTTAGCAGTAGGAAATCTTGAATGTTTATCCCAGTTTAGTTTAGTTTAATTTACTTCTCCCCATAGGGAAATCCCAGTCTCACGGTGAACAGCCATCCACACAATACTGTTTTGGGTGTGTGGGCAAAGGAAGGGAGGTGGGCAGTAGGAAGTGGACTTAAAAGCTGGTGACAGATCCATGGGCCAATCTTAAACTTGTCTTTGTCACATCTGTTTCTGCTAAATTTATCAGAGGTAAGCCATGAGATGTAGTATCTCGTTTTCAGGAGGGTCCTTATGTCTTTATGATTGTATTGATGTTTTTTACAGAAGTATAATAAGTAATACTCATGAAAAATTAGTTAATTTTAATACATGATTCATTATAGATGTGCATGTGAATACATGCACATCTATAATGACTATAAAGTAGAGATGTCTGGCGTTAATTAATACAAGAGCAAAAAAATGAGAATTTATTAGTGATGCATTTTCTTCTACATCATTTACATGAAAACAAGCCACAAAATCAGTGCATGGAGTTTACATGCTATGTTTACCCAAGGAGGTTATGTTGTTGCCGTTGTCTGTTTGATTTTTTGGTTGTTTGATTCTCTGTTAGCAACATAACTCAAAAGGTTCCGAACGGATTTTGGTGAAATTTTCAGGAAATGTCCAGATTGGGACAAGAAACAAATGATGAGATTTTGGGAGTGATACGGATCACCATCTGGATCCAGGAATTTTTTGAAGCGTTCTTTAACAATGCGAGATAGGACTATTTTTTGACATTTGTGCACATTTGTAAGTTTTCATGGTCAAGGAATCTAAATGTTTAAATGAAATTAAGGTAGGACTAATATTTGTGGTGAAAATCACAGTATGGGAGAGGACTGTGGCGCTGGTGGAGGTCTCTCCAAGTGGTTTTCTAGATAGATGATTTAGAACAACTTTTTTTTCCCACTACCAAGCTGTTTTCTTTGCACACTACTGTGTACCATAGCACAGCTTGTGCTTCAGCCAGGAGCATAAGTACTAAAATATTTTCGGACTTTAATTTTACAGAGTATGTAAACATCTTTATATCCCAAATGAAGATTTTGGAATATTTAAAGTTTAAAAGTGATGTTTTCATCAAGTATAACCATGTATGAAATTAGTGAAACTATGATTTTTGTCTTTGCAACTTATTTAGACATTAAAATGCCCTGGATGAGGGCATAGTAAGCAGTCAAAATGACAGAAAACTAAGTTACACCAGACAACAATGCCATTGCTCAAGGAACCTATTGCCTCATGCCCCCATTTAGCCATACTACGAAGCTGAAAGAAATAGAATTAATCATGTTATATACCATCCAAGTTGCTTTTTATGACAGACTAAAGCCCATTTGAATGAAGAAAAAAAATTGGAATGAAATCATGACTTACTGTCAAAAAAAGAAAAAAAAACGTTTCAATTTTGTTATAGAGTATAAATAATCATTTCCCCCAAATACTTAATACCCCATAATCAAACTCAATTCAGGTTTAAAATTTACTGAAAGATGTGATTGAATTCAGTTGTGTGATGCATGCACCCAAAGTCTTATGCATTGTAACATTAGAGTAATAAAGTATGCTTTGAAGAAAGATTTAGCTGGTTTAGGTCAGGATTTCCTGACACAGATGCTGTGTAGCTAGAACTATCTATAGGAAATGTCAGCTGTTTCCCCTGAAGTCCTGTGGCTTTGCATGACTAATTTGAAATTGATCGGGAATTGATCCACATCAGAACTTATTGACCTTACAATACTTAATGAACCCAGTGGCTGAAATAACTGGTGTAGCACTGTGGGATATAAGAAAATCTTTGACCTGCTTTGAGTACATGTAGTTGTGTGTTCCCTTAAATTTAGATAAACAGTATCATATAGAGAAGGAATGAGGCTTTTAATAGTCCATAGTTGCACCATGGAGTGTCTGTGCCCAATGTAATGATAGGAGTAAGCTGTCAGTGATTATTTTATGTTTATAAATTTGAAAGTTAAGGGTCAAGCTTAGGGTAACATAAAAGTATGTGAAACATATTTTGTATTAAATAGCTTCTAGATGTTGCACATACTGTATCTTTTCTTAATATAAGATGGAACTCCTTAATCCCAGTTTTGTCCATATGAAAAGAACACATAGCAATTAAAATATGAACATAATGTGAAAGTGACAGTGCTGCAGCATTTTATGGGCAGTGACAAATATAAAGCATATTTTTACCTTTTCAGTAAAAGAAAAACTGGTCATATATAACTGACAAATAAAGCTTGAAACAGTGTGTTTTAGATCCTGAAACCCACATTGGCTAATGGAGTTGAACATGGACTGTTGCCAAAAAAATAAAAGGGGGGACAAAGTGAAAATGGGGACAGATTCTCTTGCATAAAACATGCCCAGTGCTTTTCACAGCCATAGGTTATTCATAAGCTACATGTTCAGATAAAGCACTAAATCGTGGGGCTTTTGCTTGCTTAATCTTGTTTGATGTCTTAACTTGAAAAACATCTTTACCATAATTGCATCTATAATGGCAGTAGGATGGCACAGTGTATGTTACATAAGGTTTTGCTTCATGTAAACTAAGGTCTGAGTAGTAAGGTTACACATTCAAGAAGCCCCTGGGAGTGGTTATTGCCACCATCTATGCAAAAGTGTGTCATTAACTTTATTAGAAGAACCTCTTGATAGAATGTATATCCTGATACCAAATTCATGACCATGTGAACGATTTAGATTAAGACAATTCCCTAACTAGAATTCACCGCTACACCTTTTTAAAAAGTAGAACAACACAGGCGTTAAGTTATAAGGAAAACACTTACATTTTGGTACTATGATCCTTAGTCCAGTCCCTGAGCTATCTATGAATTCAAATTAAATATTATTTTATTTTTCAAACTTAAATGGCCGTTTATGTTCTTTACTTGCATGTGATTATTTGATACAAAAATAATATTTCAGTTTTACTCTTGTGGTATTTGCTGACCTGTTGCTTTACATCATAAACCTCAGGCACTGTAGTTACTGTAATGAACAGATATGGTAGGAGGGTAAAATAGCATGTCTTACACTTTCTACTTTATAAATGAAGCCCTCAAATGCTAATGTTTTTTTTCTATGTCCATTAACAAGTTGAGGGTAATTAAACTAAACAACCCTTTTCAGTGTTGTTTGGAATGGCACAAACTATGGACTATCCAGGCCAAAAGTTTTGTAATTTAAAAACAACAAAAAATTGAGGTTGTAACTTAAGTTTCAATGTTTGTTCTTGAAGAAAAAAAATTAATTGAATTTTAAAAATAGTAAGACATTTTTAACATAATGAATAACCTTTGGTTCTGCTTTGTAATTAGGGTCCTCACCCAAAGGGGAAGGATCTCTTCTAGCTAGAGGAGGCCCTTCCCCTTTAGGCAAGGACCCTAAGGGGAAGGGGAAGGACCCCATTGTTCCTGTAGCGTTTCTTTCTTTCTTTACTCTTCTTATTATTATGCCCACCCAGTCATTAAACCTTAATTTGACCCCCTAAACATGCTCAAAACTCACCAAAACTGACAAGCACCTCTGAATCGGCAAAACATGTGATGAAATGAGAAAATTAACCCCCAACATGCCAAAATGAGCTCTCTAGCACCACCTATGGACTAACACCACTAAAATGGCTGTAACGTCCACTAGGAATGTAGCAGAGAGGTGAAACCAATGTGAAAACATTTGTCTCACCCAGTTCCACAATTCACGCACTGACACCCCTGACCTATCTCAAACATGAAGCTGGCAATTTGGATTTCTAAATAAGAGCTGACTTGATCATCCCCACTTCACACTATGATTTGACACCCCAAACAAGCTCACAGCCAGACCAAAACTGACACACATGCCAAATGGTATACAAGAATTCATAAAAAGAAAAAAATATCCCATATCATTCCAAAATGTGCTCTCTAGCACCACCTATGAACCAAAAAAAGCACTAAAGCAGCTGTAACTTCCACTAGAAATGTCGTAGAGAGATCAAACCAACACCAAAATGTTCGTCTCATCGATACGCAGAAGTGAGGACAGATGACAGAGAAGGCATTGCTGATGAAATGTTCTGAAGGAATTTGTTGTTTCTCAAACTGTTTCCGAATGACAAGCTCATATAGTTGGTATACCCTGATACAACGTTCCCAGCTACTCCCATTCAAATGAATGGGGAAAGAAAACTCCCCACCTGGACCAACAGTGGCAGTTAGGCCTCAGTCAAATTAAGGTTTAATGACCTTAATATTCAGGCAAGGACCTCTTCAAGCTCTAGCTAGAAGAGGTCCTTCCCCTTTGGGCGAGGACACTAATAAGAAAGAAACGCTACAGGAACAATAGGGTCCTTGCCCTACGGGGGACAATTCAGAAAACATACCTGCTGTTGTCTGACTCTTGTAGTAGTTTGGTGTCATCTGTCGGGAGTTGATGCTGATCACCTGAGCTGATATCTGAAATAAATACTGAAGTCAGTGCTGCAGTGAACTAACTGTACAGAATATATAATCCTCATCCCTTACACCGATACAGTTAAATTTTATGTGTTATCATCTCCAATATTACATGGTAATGGGACAGGAGCTAACTTCAGACCATGTGATTGTTGGTCGACAGGCTCAACACCCAGCATCACTGCTATACTAATCATAATAATATTATTAGATACAAAATTTTGTCAATTCTAACTCATAACATGAGGCTAACACACATGCTTACAGTAACTGTATTTCTAATGTATGACTTTAAATGGTAAATGGACTTGAGCTTATAAAGCGCTTTTCTAGTCTTTTGACTACTCAAAGCTGCTTTACACTGCAGGTCACACTTACCCATTCAGACCCATTCGCTCTCACCATTCACTCACTGTTGGTTCTGAGTTTCTATGTGAGTAATCAACCAGTATCAACCAACACATTCACACCCTTTCTTAGATATATTGATAGATGTACTTTTTTTATCCCAAACTGGGAAATTGTGGTAATTACAATTGCATGACGATTTACACGCCAGTTGTGGTAATTATAGTTTAATGCCCATTTACACGCCACTGACGCAGCATTGGGAGCGACTTGGGGTTAAGTGTCTTGTTCAAGGACACATCACCATGTGTTGGCGTGAGCTGGGCTCAAACTTGCAACCTCCTGATCACTGACCAAGCACACTATCCAACTGCGCCACCGACGCCCACTGACATCTGTGTCAGTGTTGATGCCATATCCTTGTTGAGAGGCTGAATTTATTTTTGATGAATAGTAAAGCGACAGGATAAACCCCAGCAGCTCAAATGAAGTAACCAATGTTTTAAGAGATCTTTACTCACTGTCTGACAGCAGCAGTAACAGTTCAGAGTCTGACTTCAGCCTGTTGATTTCTGAAGTTCAAAACAACCCTAAAAGCCTGTTAAATCTTCTCATAAGTCTGGCATCTTGCTCTGTTTTTCCTCCTCTTTCTTTTCCAATCCTCATCTATCACAGTCCTCTTTTGTATCATAGCCTCAGCTTTCATAAACTGGGAACACGTATATGTGATCTACTGTTTATATAAGAATTTGCCAGTTTTCATGTTGACAAGCCACAAATCTGGGGGAATGTCCTTTAGACAGGTGAGACAAACCTCGAGCCCTTTGGCAAGTCACATCAGATCTATGTTCACAGATGCAAAATTGAAGCATAAAAAGAAAAGAACCCACAGGTTATGGGTCCACCAACAGGATAATTACCCAAAACACACAGCTAAAAACACCCCAGAATGGCTCAGAACAAAACATTGGACTATTCTGAAGTGGCTTTGTATGATTCCGAGCTAATTCCTTTTAAACTTTTCTGGAAGGAGCTGAAACATGCAGTCTGGAGAAGATGCCTTTCAAACCTGAGACAGCTGGAGCAGTTTGCTGACGAGTGATGAGTGGGACAAAATACCTGTGAACAGTTACAGAAGTGGCATTGAGAGTTACAGAAATCACATGATTGCAGTGATTGCCTCAAAAGATTGTAAAGGGTACTATCATTTTTGTTCCAGCCAGTCTCACTAGTTTATTTTATCAATGATTCTGTTTAACCACAATTCAAAAGCAGTGTCTGATTTTCATTAGTTAAATTTCAGTACATTTTTATTTATTACTGCTTTTGTCAGTTTGAAGTTATTTAAGTGACCATTGTGAGTTTCTTTTTTCTTTAACGGAAGGATATCAACATTTTTTGTCCATGTCTATATATATGCAGGATACTAAGTTGTTCTGATATGAAGAAAGTTTAAGGCTTTCATCTATTATTGATAGTTCTCGCGTTATGAAATTTCTTAAAAGTTTCTGTACGTAACCTCCAGATTGTAAATACATAAAAGTTTTCTAGGTTATATATATATTTTGTAATTGCGTCAACAATGCAAACACATCTTCAAAGTATAAATCTTCAACACAGTGTATTCGTAAGCTACTCCATGTGGTGAATACCTAATCTAAAGGACCTCTTTCACAATACATGCTATTTTGCCCACAGCCCAATTTTTTGTTTATTGTGTGGTATTTGTAGTACACCCAGAGACTCCCAAGAATATACCTTTAGAAAATCCAAAAGTCATCCAGGGCCTGTACTATGACCTATTTTATGATCATTGCCATAGGTGTGAGCCAGGGTGCACACTTTACCCCAAAACTTACTCAAACACAAATAATAAATCATCAAATTGGGTCAAATCACCTTCACTGAAGTCTGGTGCATCTTTTGAAATCAAATGTAAAGCTAAGTATTACAATTGAAAGAACTTATTGAATTTTAACGCGAAAAAAAAGTTTTTTTTATGATTTTTTTCAACAAGTTCAATTCTTTAGAGATGTGTCTGACCAACTTTCAGTTGCTGTACAACTAAAATACTTACAAATTATTTGGCCACATATATATTCTCAAAATATATATGTCAGTGTAGCTTGGGAAAGATTAGTAAGCATGGTCATTTGATTCCATGAAAGGTTTGTTTTCAGTTTTGCCCAAAAGTAAAGAAGCAAATCGATTGCTCTGAAACTATCACTTGAACCTGAAACAAGATCAGATTCACACATGTCATACATGTTCTGAAATTGCACCAATGTCCAGCCAGTCCATGCACGGCAGTCAGAATCTGACAAGGTTTCAAACTTCAGTTTGGGTGATGTCTCGTGTTTGGATACTTCATGTAGAATATATATAATATATATACTTCATATATAGAATATATGAAAAAAAATATATAATTCAATTGAATGCACAATACTAAATTGAAGTTAACATCCATTTGCTGCAAATTGCATGGAATAAAACATTACCCTTGATATAATACAAGATATGAAACAGTATCCTGATTCTTCCACAGTAACCTAACCTGTTAATTGAACAACTTTACCGGTCTCAGAATTTGATGATTTTTTTTCCCACTTTGAGAATATATATGTGGCCAAATAATTTGTAAGTATTTTAGTTGTACAGCAACTGTAAGTTAGTCAGACACATCTCTAAAGAATTGAATTTGTTGAAAAAATCATAAAAAAACCCTAATTTTTTTCCAGTTAAAATTCAATAACTTCTTTCAGTTGTAATACTTAGCTTTACATTTGATTTCAAAAGATGCACCAGACTTCAGTGAAGGTGATTTGACCCAATTTGATGATTTGTTATTTGTGTTTGAGTAAGTTTTGGGGTAAAGTGTGCACCCTGGCTCACTCGTCATAGTACAGGCCCTGGATGACTTTTGGATTTTCTAAAGGTATATTCTTGGGAGTCTCTGGGTGTACTACAAATACCACACAATAAACAAAAAATTAGGCTGTGGGCAAAATTACATGTATTGTGAAAGAGGTCCTTTGAAGGGGGAAATGAGGGATTTCTAGCAATGGCTAATGCTAAGGATAAAGATGAGAGTTGAAATTAGGATTTTATTTCTTTTCAATTATAGATTAAGTCATGTATAATGGGGTTTTTAATATGTATTACTTCGTTGATCTTTGTAGGCAATAATAATATTTGTACCTCGTGAATATGGATGACAATGCTTTTCTTCAATCCTCAACCAGTCACGTATGGAATCTTGAAGTGTTTAGCCACTGAGTAAAGGTTTTGATAGCAAAGGCCCAGTAGTATAGCATAAAATTAGGTAACATTAGTTCATTTTCAAATTTAGGTTTACAAAGGAATTTTTGCTTATTCTGTGTTTTTTTGTCTCCATAGCAAAGTTGTCATTATAGAGTACAGATTTTTTTATTTTTTTAAAGGTGCTATGAGGAGAATTTATCGCCGGCTTAATGCTGCGTTCCTGTAACCTCGGAAATGGGAGTGACATCATCTCCGACTTATCGGCGTTCCAGTTGAAGTCAGAAAAAAACATGCCTAACTACCAGGCTATTGTTAGCTGTTGTTATCACGCCCTGCGTTGTTGTATGAAGATTGTGATTATCACTATGGCAGCATTTTTGTAAATATAAGTCTCGGTATAATCAATAATAATAATCGGTCTATATTTCGCCAGTATTTAGAAGAAAGAATGTAATCCTTTAATAATTTAATATTAAGTAAAATAACAAATGTAAGTTGTATGAATGATGCCAAAATGCTGGATTAAAACAATTTCACTGATCATTGTAGGGTGTAGTTTAGATTTAGACTCGAGTTCAACATCTCTTTTTAGACCAAATCTCAACAATTGAGTTAAATACGTTAAATAATTAATATTGACCAAAAAAAATAACTCTCAGTTGAACAACTGGTGTCCATATACTGGACTTAAATAATTTTGATGTCCATCGCTCAATATACTCTAAAGTTTAGATTTAACCCAGATTTAGACGTTTAATCGAGGCAGCTCCCACAGCTGTAGCATTGTAGCATTGTTTTCACCGTAGAGGGATCAGTGTTTTCGCCTTATTCTGTCAAAATGTACAAATCTCCCCCAAAACCTTCAGTTAATCTGAAAGCCTAGGTCCTGCTGAGCACTCAACGGCAGAGTTTGTTGTTGAAATTCCATTAGATTATTAGATATAGGGTTGTGTTTTCTCAGTCTCTGGAACGCTGACTGCCGCCATTGTTGCCTTTGTTGTTGACAAAAAGCACGCTCACGTGATGCACCATGCAACCACTTCTAGGAAAAATGTTATTCCACTCAGAGAGAAGTAGTCCGTGATAAAACTTATTGGCATAGCTGCAAGGCCACAAGATCCACTACGAAAATATAATTGGTAGCTCTGTAAGACCCCTGCGTTACATTGGTATCGAGATTGTACGACCATAAAATGAAAACGGCTTCACTTTGTGCCTGTGGACTACGCAACTTCCGACTGAGGATTCCTTGTGCACATGTGCTCCCCTGTACGGAGAGAACAGGAGTCGAAAGTTGAAGAATTGTGATTCCGGTGATAAAGAGGTGGGTGTTGAAGCAGATATAGAAAATGTTTAATTTTGCAATGTTTGGTCCATTAACCGTCATGCATTAGTTCAGCATTTGCTTGCATGCAGGAGGGCTGCTGTATTATATTTTAGCTTAACCGGTGTGGGCCGTAGACGCCTCATGAGATGCATGAGGTGTTGCAGCGTTGCCGCCATATTGGATGGGTGTCTTCACTGCAGTCCAGCACCAGAGTCAATTGGAGTGAATGCATTTACACCCGAGTTTTGAGCAGCCTGAGGTTACAGTAAACGGCGCAGTATTGGAAGCAGATGACGTGTTTTAGTTTTATTCCAACACAACTGAGTAAAAAATATATTTAAAGTCTAATACGCAAGTCAACAGGATTTCTATTGGGATGTCTGGTTTGTCTATGTAAGTGCACATGTATGTGCCCGTGCCTGAATAGTTATATTGAATTTATTAACAGCACACAAAAACAAAAATATTACAACGGTCTTGTGTTATTATTGTGTACAGAAGGGTCATGATTGTGTGTGAGTGAGAGAGAGAAATTCAAATGAACTGTTTCTTTATTAAAATATACAAGTAATTCATGTATACATTTATTAATATGCCAAAATAGTAATAAGATAAAAATACTATGCCAAGCCATCTGTCATTGGTAATCAGCATATTGTTCCTGAGTTCAACTTTGTATGCACTTCCTGAAGTGATTCCACAGTTTTGACACTGTTGATTATTATTATTATTATCATACAGATTGCACAGCTGTCTCATGTTGGTGGGAAGGATTTGAAGACATGCACAAACAGGACCATGGACAGGTGTGACTACACATATAAGTTTAACATCTATACTATAGAACAGACAAAATTAGTGGTTGGTTACAATGTTTATTGTAATAAATGTTATAAGTTTAATGTTACAGTTGTCTTCTTTTTTTATCCATTGCAGACTCTTCACAAATGAGGTGATGACACACTTCAACATGCAAGGTGGTGGGCCACATGGAAAAAAGACTTCATAAAGACTACTTTCTACTGTGTTGTCACTGGTAAATAGAAAAAATGTCTGCACGGTCTTTGGTGATTGCTTATTCATGTTAGAAACGGTCGTGACTGGACTGGACAACAATTGTCTGGACTGTACGAAGTAATCTTTGTAATACTGATAATTATGTAACTTGATTGGAGTAATTTCATGAAAGCTAACCATACTACAGTCATGGACATTATTTATTCATTATTCTTTACAGAGTAACCCAAAGTCTCAAATGGTTGTTGCCCAATATCAAGACCCTCCAGAAAAACGTGATAATGCGATTGCATAAATTCAAGCAGAAATCACCCTACTGCTGCTGATTATGCAGGGGTCAATTATTTTACAAAAAGATAATCACCGTAATAATCTCACATTACCGCAAAAAAAGATGAGAAATACACGAGTCTCACTTGATTTAAAAATATCTGCATAAAATAAGGAAACTACAACCAAAACAAATAGATGTCATGTTACATATGTGGCGTCCGACCCGACGTCCTAAGTTTGTGCATTCTGCATTCTTTGCAACTTCCTGCAATTTCACTGTATAAAAATGATATAAAACCCTGCATATTTATTTGCATATTCAAGGATTTTAGCCCGCAGAATCAAGGATTTTTACCTGCAGAATCAAGGATTTTCCCAGCGTTTTTCTGGAGGGTCTTAAATTCTATTGATTCATGTCCTTTGAAACCTTGTACCTTTTCTTATTGTATAATATCTCTGACATCATGTATAACAATAGGCAGCAACATTTGCAGTTTTTCTCCATTTGTTCTATTGCTTTGTTTGCAGAAGCAGTCAGGAAAACTTTCAGGGAGGCGACAAATGACAAAATCAAGTCGGCCATGGCACAACATTTTAAACAGGCCCCAGCTCAGACTGGTGGAGGAGGGTGCAAGAGGCCCAGGACTCCAGTAGTTTAGTTTAGTTTTTTTTTTTTTGCTACAGGATACAGGCTGATGTTGTTGTTGTTGTAGTTTTTATTTTGTATTTAAGAATTTGTTCTATTTTTGTTGCCACAATGTTTTTCAAAAAAATAAAAATATATTTTATTTAAGTTATTTTATAATTGAGGGTGTTCTCTGGGTTTGAGATCTGAAAAGAAATTTAAAATATTTTTTGTTCGTTCATATTTTTGATAGTTGGATGATTTATTAAAAATGTATTGATTTAGAATGTTACAAAAAGAAGATAACAAGATTGAACATTTGATTAAACTTTTTCTTTTAATATAGGTTTTTTGTAAATAATTTAATAAATTGAAATGGCTGCATTTTTATTAGAATATACTAATAATTCATTTAATAGATGTCTATTAGTTGAATGGTTTCTGTAAGGGGCTTAATTTGGCACAAAAGTAAACGTCTAATGTTTATGAGGTGTATACATTTGGTATAAAAATGAACGTCTAACAAACATCTAGGTTTAGACATCTACAAATAGACGTTCATTAGCGGTTATTTAAACATCTAAGATGAGTCGAGGCGTACAGACGTAGATGTCTTTTAGATGTTTATTGGACATCTAGTCTAAGCTTAGACAACTAAAAAAAAAAATTCATTTTTAGACTGCTGGTAGACTGATTTTAGCCAAATCTAAGGACCACTAGACGTCTATTAGACCGGAAAATGCTCCGTGGGTTGAATGATCAGTCATGAAATATGCATATCTTCGAATGGCAGACATAGCTGCCCCCATTTTTGTTATAATCTCTTCAGTGGGATGTGACTAGAGCTGAAATGATTCCTCGAATATTCGCGAGTACTCGCTTACAAAATATCCTCGAATTAAATTTTGTGCCTCGAAGCCTCGTTTAATATATAATTATACATATAAATATATATCTGGACTACTATACAGTGCATGGTGTTTGACATGGACGGTCATTTCTGTGGCACAACGCGCCTGCTGCCTACCTCCGCTGCTGCGCGGCTTGTAAAATCATGAAGGAAGAGAAAAGAGAGGGACAGAAAAGAAAGAGTCCACAGAAGAAATGGCAGAGAGTGTCCCAAGTGTGTGGTCACTACAAGAAGGGACGAAAAGAAAACACAGTGCAGTGTGTCTGATGTCAAACGGAGTGAGCTTAGCACGTAGCTTAGCACGACAGCACGTTGTTAGGGCTGCAACTATTACTATTACAGCATTTTAAATATGCTCATCACAGACATGCGTCCTCTTTCCATGGTGGAGGACACAGGATTTAAGAACATGATCAAGGATTTCAATCCAAACTACACAATGCCCTCCAGAACACATTTCACAAATATAATTACAGAATTATATTACTGCTTTGTAAATCAGTATTGGCTTTGTTTTAAGCCAGTACTGGCTTAAACTTTGAAAGTTGTTAAAATAACAACCCTTTTCTGAGGAATAAACAGCATTTGGTTTCTCAATTTGAAAGCCCTAACATGTTGCATTGTATACAATTGATTTATTTGTTTAAAAACAAAAAAGTATATTTTGTTAGAGTACTCGAGTACCCGAAGAAATAATTGACAGAGTACTCGATTCCAAAAATACTGGATAGTTGCAGCTCTAGATGTGACCAATGTAACTGTTCATCTAGGACAACATTCAAAAACTCTACCTCAACAGATCTGCTTCAGTGTGACACCTTGTATTGTCAGAGACAGAGGCCACCTGACTTTCAAGCGTGGTTTGACCCAAAAGTTATGCACTTGGTTTTAGTTACATTTAAGAATAGTTGTTTTGTCAGATACACTGTGAAACTGTTTTTGTAATGTTTCATCTAACTGGTTAATGCAGTGAGCAGAACTATAAATTGTATAATCATTAGCGTATATTATTATTGATGAATTATTTACCACACAAGGTAGATCATTAATAAAAATAGAGAAGCAGCATGGAATCCAGCTTCCCTGAGGAAATCCACACTTTTGGCTCTTTGTTCTTGAAAAGCTGCCATTGAAATACACTCAATGTGTTCTGTTTGTTAAGTAATTATTCAACAGTCTAACTTTCTCTACCTCAAAACCATATGCAATATGTATAAAAAAAACTCTTCTCTCACTCACCCCCCTCTCCCCTGGTGGGGTGGGTGGCTGTTCATCCTCTTCAGCTCAGGTCCGCTACCAGAGGCCTGGGAGCTTGAGGGTCCTGCACAGCATCTTAGCTGTTCCTAGGACTGCACTCTTCTGGAGTGAGATGTCTAATGTTTCTTCTGGGATCTGTTGGAGCCACTTCCCCAGTGTGGGGGTCACTGCCCCAAGTTCCCCGATGACCACAGGCACCACTGTTGCCTTCACCTTCCAGGTTTTCTCCAGCTCCTCTTTGAGCCCTTGGTATTTCTCCAGTTTCTCGTGTTCCTTTTTCTTGATGTTGCTATCACTTGGCTACATCTATCACAATGGCTTTCCTCTGCTGCTTATCTATGATCACAATGTCTGGTTGGTTGGCCATTACCATTTTGTCGGTCTGTACCTGGAAGTCCCACAGGATCATGGCTCGGTCATTCTCCATCACCTTGGGAGGTGCTTCCCATTTTGGCCTTGGGGTCTCCAGTTTATTCTCTGCACAGATGTTCCTGTACACTATACCGGCTACTTGGCTATGGCGTTCCATCTATGCTTTTCTTGCCAGCATCTTACACCCTGCTATTAGGTGCTGGACTTTTTCAGGGCCCTCTTTACACAGCCTGCACCTGGGATCTTGCCTGGTGTGGTAGATCTGGGCCTCTATTGCTCTGCTGCTCAAGGCCTGTTCCTGTGCCGCCATGATTAGTGCCTCTGTGCTGTCCTTCAGTCCAGCCCTCTCCAGCCATTGGTAGGATTTGTTCATATCAGCCACTTCAGCTATCTGTCGGTGGTACATACCATGCAGGGGTTTGTCCTCCCATGTTGGTTCCTCTGGTTCCTCCTTCCCTGTCAGTTTCCACTGTCTGAGACAATCACGAAGCGCTTCATCTCTTGTGGCCATCCTCCTGACATAGTCATGGAGCTTGGATGTTTCATCTTGGATAGTGGCTCTGATGCTCACTAACCCTCTGCCTCCATCTTTGCGCTTAGTGTAAAGCATCTGGATACTGGACTTGGGGTGGAATCCCCCGTGCATGGTGAGCAACTTCCGAGTTTTAACATCTGTGGCCTGAATTTCCTCCTTTGGCCAGCTTATTATTCAAGCAGGGTATCTGATCACTGGCAGGGCATAGCTGTTAATTGCCCGAACCTTGTTTCTGCCATTGAGCTGACTCTTTAGGACTTGCCTTACCCGCTTCAGGTACTTGGCCATTGCTGCTTGCCTAGTGGCCTCTTCGTGGTTGCCATTTGCCTGTGGTATGCCGGTATTTGTAGTTCTCCTCCACATCTGCTATTCTCCCCTCTGGGAGTGTTATGCCCTCTGTATGGACTACCTTCCCTCTTTTTGTCACCATTCAGCCACACTTCTCCAGTCCGAACGACATTCCGATGTCATTGCTGTAGTTCCTGGTGGTGTGGATCAGTGAGTCGATATCTCGCTCCTCTTAGCATACAGCTTGATGCCATCCATGTAGAGGAGGTGGCTGCTTGTGGTCCCGTTTCGAAGGCAGTGGGGACAGAGCTTCTCCTTGATATATACCACATTTGATGGCGACTTGTGCTATTGGCTCGAAGTTGGCCTCAAGGGTGGTGTTCCATTGCCTCATTGAGTTTGCAACCAAGGCTTTTAGAGTCTTATTGACCTTGTAAAGCTTCAGCTTCAGCTTCCAGGATCCATGTGTGTAGCATTGAGTCATAGGCTTCCCGTAATCAATTCCTTGCAGTGCACAGGTTAGTCTGTCTGGTTCTGCAGTCTCTAGCGACTGTTCTGTCTACCAGCAGCTGGTGTTTTTGCTCCTCTGGTATTTTTACCAATGCCTTTCTGCGTCTCTGTCATGTGTTGATCCATGTGCCCACTTATCTTTGCCGCAATGATGCCTAACAGGAGTTTCCATGTTGTGGAGAGGCAGGTGATTGGCCGATAGTTATATGGGACTTTTCCCTTCTGGGGATCCTTCTGAATCAGGACTGTGCGGCCCTTGGTCAGCCATTCTGGGTGGGTCCCATCTCTCAGCAGTTGGTTCATTTGTACTGCTAGGCGCTCATGGAGTGAGGTCAGCCTCTTTAGCCAGTAGGCATGGATCATATCCAGGCCTGGTGTCGTCCAGTTCTTCATACCTGAGACTTTTTCTTGGATATCTGATATCTGGATATATATATGTATATATGTATATATGTAAATATGTATATATATTAGGGCTGTCACTTCAGTGCATTAATTAGATAAATTAATTACAACGCAAATTAATGCATTGAAAAAATTAATCGCAAGATTAAATATAGCACATGAACATTTTAATACTGTCCAGTTGAAGGACTCGTAAATGGCAGTGGCTCATCAATTCACACATGCGTCGCTAGTCAGACCAAACAAAGCTGAGGTGACAACAGGAACAGCCTATTTGAGACTCCGCTTTATTCTGTTTTTGAATTAATTTATCTATATTTGTACTGCATTCTTTAATAATGCACCAGGCCTAGTTGTTTTGCTGGATGTCCTCCACCTTTTCCTTTTTTTAAATTTTATTTATGAAACACACTTAAAGTGTAATTTGAGTTGCCTGATTGAGCTAAGAATTTTCTGGACAAGATTAATTAATTACAAATCCTGTAATTGATTAGATTATTTTTTTTAATCACGTGACAGCACTTACATATATATATATATATATACAGTCATGGAAAAAATTATTAGACCACCCTTGTTTTCTTCAATTTCTTGTTAATTTTAATGCCTGGCTCAACTAAAGGTACATTTGTTTGGACAATTATAATGATAACAACAAAAATAGCTCATGAGAGTTTAATTTAAGAACTAAGAACTATTCATTTTCCATGGTTTTCTTGATAATAACCAAAATTACTTAAATTCTTACATCAATAGCTATGGCATTGTACCGCCAAAAACACTACTTTTAAGCATTCCATGTTTTCTTTTCTGTTTGCTTTAAACACATGATACACACAAGAGTTAATACTTGATTGCATAACCATTGTTTTTGATGACTGCAGCCATGCGTCTTGGCATGCTCTCCACCAGCTTCTGACATTGTTCTGCTGTCACAGCAGCCCATTCCTGTTGGACAAATTCAAACAAATTTTCTTTGTTTTTGGGCTTGTGGTTCTCCATTTTGAGTTTGATGATTTTCCACAGGTTTTCAATTGGATTAAGATCTGGTGATTGAGCAGGCCAAGGCATGGTGCGTAATGTTGTGGTTCTCCATCCAGGTTTTAACTGACCTTGCCGTGTGGCAAGGGGCATTGTCTTGTTGGAAAATCCAGTCATTCGAGGCAGGAAAGAGTTTTCCAGCTGATGGAAGAAGACTGTTTTCAAGGGTAGTCCTGTACATGACCTGGTTCATTCGGCCTTCACACAATTGCATTTGCCCTGTTCCACTCAGACTGAAACAACCCCAGATCATGACTGATCCACCCCCATGTTTTACTGTAGGGCCAAGACAGTCTGGGTTGTAAGCTTCTCCAGGCTTCCTCCTAACCAGTAAGTTGGCTGGAGTGGCATCAATTCAAAATTGATTCATCACTGAAGAGAACCTTAGCCCAATCATCAACAGTCCAATCCTTGTGGTCTCGAGCAAAGAGTAACCGGCCTTCCTCTGCCTTTCATTGATGAAGGGCTTCTGTGCTCTGTGTGACTTCAAACCAGCTTCAACAAGTCGGTTTCGAACTGTCCTTGCTGAACAAGTCACATTTCTCGACAGTGCCCACTCATTTTAAGGTCCCTGGAGGTCTGACGAGATTCCTGACACAGGAACGGATGAGTGCACGGTCATCTCGCGGGTAGAAAGACGCTTCTGCCACGCCAGGTAGCAATTTGGTAGTGCCATGTTCAGCTTGTTTTTTTTGTTGTAATGAACGGCTGTCTTGGAGATCTTCAGTTTTTTCGCTACCTGTCTCTCACTCATGCCAATTTCCAGCAGTGCCAAGATGGTTGCCTTTGTGGCTTCACATAATTCTTTTGTTTTAGGCATTATGTGAGAGCTGACAACTTCTGAGTTGTGCTACGGCTTGAATGTAAGCAGGAAACCACTCTAGGCCTTTGCATGTGCAGTGCTGCTTGTGACATGAAATGGCCTCTTATATACCCTGGGAATCAATTAAGCTTAAGAATGTCAAATAGGACATAAAGTATTATGTGACCAGCTGCATTTTTTGTTGTGTTCATTGTATTATACGGTTAGTGGTACCAGATATTAGAATGAACAAGAAATTGAAGAAAACAAGGGTGGTCTAATAATTTTTTCCATGACTGTATATATACATATATATATATATATATATATATATATATATATATTAGGGATGCAAACAATTAATCAATTATCGATTAATTGTCGATAAGAAATTACTCGAAAGTGTATTAATTGCAATTAATTGCGTTTTTGAACCCGTAATTCCTCAAGCCCGCATGGGGCGCGCTTGACACCAGACGCCCTTGACACACTCGCGGGAACACAAGAGAAGCTGGCCTCTGACAACATAGAGCCGATATAACCCAACCTGAGGGGGGCAGCATTACGCTTCATTGCGTTCAGCCTGCCGGAACTTTATTAGAAGAAGAAGAGGACGACAACAACAACAAGACAAACGAGAGGCGGTAAGCTGGCAGGATGAAGAGGACAAGACGGAGTTCGGTATGGAACCACTTAAAGTTGGTTAATGACGACAAAGACGCCAAATGCACAATCTGTGGAAGTATTTTAAAGTACGACTCCTCCACAACTTCGCTAAATTATCACCTCAATACGTCACATTCAGCCGCGCTGCAAGGAGCGAGTAGCTCTCAGCCTACAATCACCGCAGCATTGGGACGACGAGTATGTGACTCCACGAAGGCAGAGGACATTACCCAGCGGATATGTGACATGGTTACTACAGACATGCTGCCAATGAATGGGCGGTTCTGCCAAAAGAGTGACATTTCTGTCCCCAGCATATTGTTGTATATTAAATGTATAGACACAAGTAGTAATATATTACAAATTGTATTTTACTATTATACTAAACACCATACACATTAATATTTGTAGAAATTACAGATATATAATTTTTTAATATTTTAAAATGGCATCCAAAACACTAATACAGAGCATTTCTTGCCTGTCCCCACAGCCAAACACTACACTTTACTACAATGCATCATGAACAAAATCCTTCCAAAGCAAATTTTCTTTGCATTTAAGTGTGACTCCATATTCTATCTACACTTATTTATTTTCATGTTTCAAGTAGCCTCAAAGTAGCCTTGTTATTGCATTGTCCCATTTGTGAATGTGTTGTTCCCTGCTGTGAAGAATAAATCTTTAATTAAGGAATATGATTTGCATTTTCTCTTTCATAAGAAAGATAGTATTTTCGTAGAAAGGAACCTATTGATTCAGAGGGGAATTCAGTTTTGCAGGAAAATTGCCGCTTATCAATTAATCGATCATCGATCGATAAGATGAAACAACTATCAATTAATGAATTACTCGATAATTTGCATCCCTAATATATATATATATATATGTATATATATGTGAATAGATATATATATATATATACATATATATATATATATATATATATATATATATATATATATATATATATATATATATATATATATATATATATATATATATATATATATATATGTATGTATATGTATATGTATATGTATATATATATTATAGGGATAGACCGATTATCGGCCGGGCCGATTATCGGCGCCGATATTGGTCATTTTGAGGCATATCGGCATCTGCCTTTTTTTTAATCCGACGGCCGATAATAAATGTATTTCAAACGGGGTTATTTTGGCTCTGCTGCAGCCGCTTCTCTCTGCCTGCAGTCACTACTCTGTCTCCAGCAATGTCAAACCCACAGCACAATCTGATTGGTTACATGCAGAGCCATGGCTCGGGTGACAGCCAATCAGCTTTCACAGCTGTGTAGCCAGAAGTTTTCTCCTTCATGCACAGTGCATGAAGGAGAAGAGGAGAAAGTTTTGCCGATAGGCACTGGAGAGCATATGTTTCCAGGATAAGTAAAGGCGGCAAACTCTCCTGAAATGTAATAAACATCCCAGTCCTCTACAGCTCACAACTACCAGTAACGTTACTGTGAGCCCAATAACGTTATAAGCGGCAGCTCTGCTCGCGCGCAGCTCTTCCATACGTATCTGTTAATCACTTGATGAAAAGGTCCTGATTACATAGAAATGGAAATTGTCCGTGATAGTAGAAGTGTGTTTGTGTCTGTGTGTGTGTGAGACAGAGAGAAAGAAAGAGAGAGAGGGAGGGAGTAAAAACCTTAAGTCCTAAACCGAAAGTCCGCTAGCTTAATGCTAACGTCAATTGAAAATCCTATTGACGGGCTAATGCAGTTAGCATCGTGACTATCTTAATGTCTAGGAGAATATCTGTTGTGGTAGAGAGTAGTGTGTGTTTGTGTGGGAGCCACATGAGAAGCTTTACATCTCACGACCACTAACGTTAATGCGAGGTCCAATACGTTAGCGGCAGCTGTCTGTTCCTATGATAAACACTGGTTATTAAAGCGAGGATGCTTTAGGCCATTTAGTATTTTCAGAGGTTCAATGACAATCTGGTACTGCTCAATTGAGACTACTAATTGATTGGAGGCTCACATTTTGGAGCAAATTTTATTTTATTTTGTGTTATTTCCTATAAAAAACTTCAGAATAATATTTATTATTTATTTAAATTTTCAGTTAAGTTTAAAAGAGATGCTGCTAACCC
The DNA here is from genome assembly GCA_036419115.1 of Scarus forsteni. Classification (NCBI taxonomy): domain Eukaryota; kingdom Metazoa; phylum Chordata; class Actinopteri; order Labriformes; family Labridae; genus Scarus; species Scarus forsteni. The sequence continues at coordinate 5,190,078 of JAZDUH010000331.1, read as the reverse complement.
TGGGAATTCCCTACACTTTCTTTTGTTATTTGAACTTACAACAAAGGAGAGTTAAAGATAAAACAACACATTTCTGAG